>CM035156.1:8781475-8897135 GCA_020205615.1 Panax quinquefolius
AAAGAATATCTGAAATTGCAAATGGATTTTTAATAAAATTAAATACGGTAATCCACTTAGGCGAGTTCATTTCCACAATTTAATAAGGAATGAATACAAAGGATCATTCACCATGCGTGTGGTAATCCACATGTAGGCGAGTTATTCCAACGTAATAATAAATAATGGAATAATGAAGGATTCACCATGCGTATGCGATCAAGGTACTTCAAACGGAGTTATTCCCAACAGAATAATAAATGATGGAACCAGTCCCGTAAGCGAGCAGATAGGATATTTCGACGAGAATAATAAATAATGGAACCGGTGTGCGTAAACACCACGAGCGAGGATATTAAGACGTAACAATAAAGAATGGAATAATAAAAGAATTTCACCGTGTATGCGGTATTTTGCATAAGCAAAGTTATTCCAACATAATAATAAAGAATGGAATAATGAAGAATTTCATCAAGTATAGGGTAACTCAGCGTATTGTAAGACCGAAAATTTTTTAAATAAAAGGAATTTCCTTTATTTATTATTTTGAAATAGTAAGGGTTGATTTGATTAATGTGGATAGTTAAAGGTTAAATACATAAATATTTCAAAATAAACAAGTGGTTATAAAATATTCATTTTTGTGGGGAATATTCGTTTGGTCGTGGAATATTAAATCTTGGCTTGGGAATATTAAATGCGACATTTGGTATGACCATGTATGGAGCCCCATAACGGAAAGCGATTGGATGAAAAAAAGACAAATATAAGTTGGTTAAAAATAACTATTAGGCGTAGTTATTCAAGATTAAGGCATTGGAATACCGGTGGTTAAAATACGATGTCTGGCGTGGTTGCAAGATAGCGGTATTACATGCGATGATTGTTGAATTATTGATCCTTACGTGAAGAAGGCACTACTCAATAATTTTCACACGGTGAATTCTTGCTCAATATTTTATTTTATTGATTCGATAATTGCTGCGTTGATATTTTATATTATTCTTTGTTCGATAATTGTCTTTGCACATTATCTCCATTATCGGATCAATAATTCATATTATTTGAATAATATTATTAGATAGCATTATTGGCAATGTCTAGAAAGTTACATCAAAGAGAGGTTTGGTCACCTAATTGCGGCCATGAAGAGAGAAATCCTTATCGGAAAGCCCCTCTTTCACAGGAGCGGCTGGTCATCATAATTGTGATTACGTAATATTATGTGAATAATTAATTATTGATTCATATGATAAAGAAATATTTATTTTATGTGGATAAAAATGATGGATTTATTTATGTGGTTATAAATGAAGAAATTATTGTTGAGGTGTTTTATCGGTATTTTTACCAGATTGGAGGTATTAAAAATTAAATGGGGTTTTGAGATATATTGCGGGGTTATAATTTTTAATCCAACCGTTGGATTGTGGTAATTTTGGGTATGTTATACATACAAAAGTTGAGTATATGTCCACAAATTTTGAACCGTTAAAAATGCACGAATGATTTGTTATGAATTATAAGAGGTGTCGATTAAATCGAGGGTTATAATTGATTTTGGTGGAAAATTCTAGAATTGAGTGGGCCCCACTTGTGGTTGGTGAAGAAAATGTGCTGAATTTTATTTCAAATGTGGTGGGTGGCAATAGTAGCGAGTAAAGCCAAGTAGTAAGTAGCGGTCGAGTCTGCTTTCTATGGCTAACATTTTTCTATAAATAGAGAAATTTAAGTTAGAATTGAAAATCACACGTAAACAAAGTTTTCTCTCTTTCTCTCTATATTGTTGAGCGTATTTTGTGAGTATTTAGATACTTTGAGAGTTCTTTGTTCAGTACAAGTTTCATTCAAGATCACTTGACCTTTCCTTAGCAATCTTGATTCTTCGAGGTAAGGGATATTATTTTTTTTCGTAATGATATTATTTCTTCAATATCATTATCTTTGAAATGTTGATCCGAAGCTTTTATCAAATTTGGAACTTTTTCATGTCGGGGTTACTTATTCATGAGTTCTTATTCACGAGTTCTTATTCATGAATTACTTATTCACTGAGTTCTTATTCACGAGTACTTATTCAAGTAGGCGTGAAAATGTTTTTTGTGGAATTTCTATCTTTTGGTGTCTGAGATTACTTATTCACGATATTTCAAGACTATTCACGATATCTGACTATTCACGATATCTGACTTATTCATAGAAAAATAAAATTTCTTCTTTTCAGTCAAAATATCTATTCGGATACTAGCTTTGATTGTATCCATGTTTTGATCATTCTTGAATTTTACACCATTGTGATTATTTTTGGGGTATTGTTGGACATGGATAAAACAAAGTACTTATCCTTAATCCTTAATCCTTGTCATTTTGTTTCATTGGATTCGATTCTTTAAAATATTTTCATCATCCTCGGTCTTAAATGATGATATTATTGAATATCTTTGTCTGTCTAGAAGCAAAGATGAATGATTTCTCAAGAATATCTTTGGGCTGTAGTGCAAAGATGAGCAGTGTTGAGATGAACACAGTTGATCGATTAATATCTTTGGCACTGTAGTGCAAAAGATGAGCAGTGTTGAGATGAACATGAATGATCGATTAATATCTTTGGCACGTAGAGCAAAGATGAAGCAGTGTTTAAATGAACATGACGGTGATGAATATCTTTGGCTGTAGTGCAAAGATGAATATTTGATTCGGATGTATATTGATTGTTATTACGGGGATAAAAGATAGACGATGAACTTTTAAATTCATACATAGAAGATAGTAGTTTGCATTCTCTACTTAACTCTTCTAATGAATTATTATTTCCGTGCGAATATTGATTGAAAATTTGTTGTCTATTCAGATTCTATTAAATTTTTCCTGTTGAAGACTAACGATAATTTGTTGTGTATTATCTTAGTCATAATATTCTTTCTTGAGCTAGTTGAGCTCACCCTTTCCTTTTGTTCCATTCTTCTCGGGAGGCGAGAAAATAGCGAGAGTACAAGTCGAGGTATGGAATGAAGGTTTTAGAAAGGATTGTTTAGTAGTCCTCACCATTTTGTAAAATAATGTATCAATAAATGTGATGAGAATTTATGTGAGAGTATAAATATTATCTAGAAGATAATATTTGTATTTAAACTCACAGATTTCTTGTTGTAATAATAAAGTTGTAGTTGTTTACATACCATGTATTGACAACTTTCGGAATGGGTGATGTATACCTATTTTGGGGCGCCACGGTTGGTATCGAGCTTAGGGATATGATCTCTGGCGGAGATCGGGGAATAGAACTAGGAGGAGAGGCGAGGTAAATCCTTGCTAAAGTGTGTCCTACCTAAAAGCTTATTTGTTAGTTAGTCATTATATAGGGATATTATGTGATATATTGATTTCCTTAATTAACCCTTATTTTTGGCGATTATTTGAGAATGTCAATTGAGAATATTAATGATGGAGTAAATGAGGACCGTGGAGATGCTGATCTTACCAACGAGGAGAGCGTAACAGTGGTGGCAATGTTCCTCCCGTGAACAACACCATGGAGCAGAGATGATGAACGAGGGATGTTTAGAAGTTTTTTGCGATTCATTTAAAATCGAGACGAGGAGACTTCGTGTTCAAAATCTGAGGAGAAATGATAGCAATTCACGGGTTGTCACAAATGCAAGATTCAAAGAGTTGGGACCACGAATTTAAAGGGAAAGCGAGATCCGATCATGGCGGAAACATGGGTCAAAACAAATTACCAAGATATTCGATGTCTTGGGATGCGGAGGAACAGAAGGTTCCATTCGCCACCTTTATGTTCCGTGGCGAAAGGCAGACTCATGTGGAGTTCATGAAGCGTACCCATCCGGCCGCACTCGGCGATGTCTTGGGAAGCGTTTGAGAGACTATTTAATGACAAATACTTTCCGAAAGTGTTCGTCGTATGAAGGAAGTGGAGTTCATCGATTGAACAAAACAACATGGCGGTGTCAAAGACGAGGCAAAGTTTGCGAGTTATCGAGTTTGCACCTCATTTGGTGGAGGATGAGGAGCGTATGGCAGCGGATGTTTCTTAGAGGTTTGAAACGGCGTACGTCAAGATCTCATTTCTCATAAATTTTCTCTATTCGGATGTTAGAAAGCAGGGCTCAATTATTAGAAGCGAGATAATAAAATACGGTCAATTTGAGGACCATAACCGAGGATCGCACCGAGAGATAGCGATCAGCGTAATAATGATAAACTGCGGAGAAAAAGCAGACGGATGAAATGGTAACCACTCTGGTGGTAATCGCAGCCATGAAAGCGAAGAAGAGTGAGGAGGAGATTTAAAAAGAGGAGATTTAACAACGACTATGTGAAGACGACAGCGGTCTTGACAAGAATCGGTTCTAAGGGAGGAGATCGACCACCGGTCGTATCTGCTACAAACGGAAAAGAGGACATATCGTCCAAAGCGCCCACAACAGATTCAAGGTATGCTATAGTTGTGGAAAGGAAGGACATATCGCTCGAGATTGCTGATAGCGAACCCTAATTAATGGGGACGGTGACTCAAAAGATCATCCGAAGAAAAGTCAAAGTCAACGATTAGGGAAGAAGCGTTTGTTGTGATTTGGTCATAATCGAGGAACCAAACGAGGTGATCACGGGTAAACTATTTATAAATTCTTGTGAAGTTTATACCTTACTTATCTGGGGTGCTTACCCATTCATTTATCTCTCCTGCATGTGCTCAGCGTTTAAACTTGACTCAGGAGAAATTAGACTTTGACCTATCTGTGGAAACTCAGTTAGGAGAAACTTTCATCACATCCACTCGTTTATAAATCTTGTTTGATTCAAGTTGGCACCATTACCTTACTGTTGACCTTATCTCTTTAAAGATACTTGCTTTTGATGTGATTTTAGGGATTGATTGGTTAACTACTCATCATGCCAAAATTGATTGTTTTTCGTAAAAGTTGTTAGTTTTCATATTCTAACCAACTGTTGTGCGAATTCAAGCAACTAAACCATTAAAATCAATCATCTGTCATATCTAATCATAAAGCTATTCGTTTATTGAAAAGCGGATGTCAAGCTTTCTTAGCCCATGTTATGGATTTGAATAAAGACACGTCAAATTTGAATAATATTCTGTTGTTATTGACTTTCACGACGTATTTCTGAAGAACTTCCGATCTACCCCGAGCGTGAAGTTGAATTCTTTATTGATCTTGAACCCGGTACAAAGCCCATTTCTAAAACCCCATATCGAATGGCTCTATTGAACTTCAGGAGTTAAAGGTCCAACTACGAGAATTGTTGGACATCGGTTTCATAAATCTAAGTACATCTCCTTGGGGTGCTCTGTTTTATTTGTAAAAAAGAAAGGCGGGAGTATGCGACTTTGTATTGACTATCGGGGAATTGAACCATGTCACCATCAAGAATAGGTATCCTCTACCTCGTATTGATGACTTGTTTGACCGATTCTGAGGGCACAATTCTTTTCAAAAATCGATCTTCGATTCGGATATCATCATTTGAAAATTAGAATCGAGGATATTCAAAGGCGCCTTGAACTCGGTATGGGCATTATGAATTCTTAGTCATGTCTTTCGGACTAACTAATGCTCCTGTGGCTTTCATGGATATGATGAACCGAGTATTCAAGGAATATTTGGATCGATTCGTTGTTGTTTTATTATTGATGACATCCTTATATATTCCAAAAGTCGTGAAGATCATGAGCACCATTTGAAGTTGGTACTCCAAAGGCTTCGTGAAAACCAACTATATGCCAAATTGAAGAAATGCGAGTTACGGCGAGGAAGTAGCATTTCTTGGGCAATGTGGTGTCAAAACATGGAGTATCTGTTGATCCGTGAAGGTTGAAGCAATACAAAGTTGGGAGCAATAGAAAGTCGGTGATCAAGAATGCACGTAGTTTGGGCTTAGTGGTTATTATCGGAGATTCGTGGAAGGGTTTTCTCGAATCGCTACTCCATTAACTTTCAGCTAACTCGGAAGGATACAAAATTCGTTTGGAGCGAAGAATGCGAGAAAAAGTTTCCAAGAGCTTAAGAGGAAACTTATTTTAAGACTGTTCTAACAATACCATCCGGTTCGGATGGATTTGTTATCTACAATGATGCTTGAGCAAAGGGTTAGGATGTGTTCTCATGCAGCGTGGGAAAGTCATAGCCTATGCCTCGCGACAACTTAAAGAGTATGAGAGGAATTATCCTACTCATGATCTAGAGTTAGCGGTGATCGTTTTTATTGCTTAAAGATATGGAGGCACTATCTATATGGGAGAAAGTGGAGATATATTCGGATCATAAAAGCCTTAAATATTTCTTCACTCAAAAAGAACTCAACATGCGGCAAATGACGTTGGCTCGAGCTATTGAAAGACTACGACCACACTATTCAATACCACCCGGTAAAAGCGAGCGTGGTGGTGGCGCATTGAGTAGAAGAAGATCATATGCGGAGCGAAGTGCGATGATGTCAAGTATCGCGATAGAGCCAACTTTAATAGAAAAAGTTAAGGTTCTTGCGACCCAATTGGCCGGAAACGTCGTATGAAGAAGAAAGTACAAGAAGGAGCTATTTAGGCGAGAATTGATGAAGAAGGAATACTTGAGTCCACTCTAGGCTTTGTGTTCTAACGACTCGATTTGAAAGTCTACAAGATTATGATGGAGGCACACAATACACCATTTGCAATCCATCTCGGAAGTACTAAAATGTATCGTGATCTTGACATACATTTTGGTGGAATAATATGAAGAGAGAGATTGCAAAGTTTATCTCGATGTGTTTAACTTGCCAACGTGTAAAGGCGGACATCTAGTACTAAAGGTCCGTTGCAACCACTTGAGATTAGGAATGGAAGTGGGAACACATTACCATGGATTTCGTTACGGGTCTTCCTACGGTTTCTCAAAGCGTCAATGCTATTTGGGTTATTGTTGATAGATTAACCAAGTCCGCTCATTTTTGCCGATACGGAGACTTATTCCTTGAGCGTCTTGCTAGTATGTACGTAAATGAGATCGTGAGGTTCGCATGGCATGCACTGTATCCATAGTTTGGATCGTGACCCAAGATTCACTTCAAGATTTTGGGTTAGCTTGCAAAAAGCTATGGGCACGGAGTTTGCGATTTAGTTTGACATACCATCCCCAAAGCAGACGGACAATCGAGAGGACTATTCAAACTCTTGAAGATTTATTAAGACTCGTGTCCTAGACTTGAGGGCGGTTAGGATAAGTATTTACCATTGGTGGAATTCTCCTACAACAACGAGTTATCGTGCAAGTATAGGTGTGGCTCCATTAGAAGCATTATATGGACGAAAATGTCGTTCTCCAATATGTTGGGATGAGGTGGGTGAAGCAACATTGTTGGGACCCGGAAGTTAATACGTATGACTCACCGAAAAGATCAAATGATTCGATAACGTATACAAGCGGCTCAAGATCGACAAAAAAGAGTTATGCGGATCTTCATCGAAAGGACGTGGAATTTAATGTAAGGGATCGTGTATTGTTGCGAGTTGCTCCATGGAAGGAGTTACAAGATTTGGGAAGAGAGGAAAGCTCAATCCACGATTTATTGGTCCATTTCAAATTCTTGACTGAGTAGGAAATGTAGCCTATAGACTTGCGTTACCTCAAAGTATGTCTCGTGTTCATAATGTGTTTCACATATCGTACTCGTAAATATATGAAAGACCGAACCACGTTATTGAGTTAGAACCAGGACGAGATAGTAGAAGACTTAACGTATGAGGAGGTACTATCAAGATCTTGGATAGGAAGGAGCATGTCTACGCTACTGCAAAGGTCATACCACAAGTTAAAGTTTTGTGGAGGAATCATGCTATAGAGAAATGACACGGGAATTGGAAAGCGAAATGAAAGCGAGGTATCCTCACCTTTTGAAACACCAGAATCGTCACGTCAATTTCGAGGACGAAATTTCATAAGAAGGGAGGTTGTAAGACCCGAAAATTTTTTAAATAAAAGGAATTTCCTTTATTTATTATTTTGAAATAGTAAGGGTTGATTTGATTAATGTGGATAGTTAAAGGTTAAATCATAAATATTTCAAAATAAACAAGTGGTTATAAAATATTCATTTTTTGTAAAGGGAATATTCGTTTGGTCGTGGAATATTAAATCTTTGTCGAGAATATTAAATGCGACCAGTAGCGACCATGTGGGAGCCCCATGGAAAGCGATTGGATGAAGAAAAGCGACAAATATAAGTTGGTTAAAAATAACAGGCGTAGTTATTCTGAATTAAGAATCATTGGAATACGGTTGGTTAAAATACGATGTCTGGCGTGGTTCTTGTAAAGATGATTACCGGTATTATTGCAGTATTGTTGAATTATTGATCCTTACGTGAAGAAGGCACTACTCAATAATTTTCACATGAATTCTTATTCAATATTTTATTTTATTGATTCAATAATTCTTTGCGTTGATATTTTATATTATTAACATTGCTCAATAATTGTCACTTGCACATTATCTCCATTATCGGATCAATAATTCATATTATTTGAATAATATTATTAGATAGCATTATTGGCAATGTCTAGAAAGTTACATCGAGGAGAGGTTTGGTCACCTAATTGCTTGGCACCAAGAAGGAGAAATCCTTATCGGAAAAGCCCCTCTTTCTGAGGCGGCTGGTCATTATAATTGTGATTACGTAATATTATTTGTGAATAATTAATTATTGATTCATATGATAAAGAAATATTTATTTTATGTGGATAAAATGATGGATTTATTTATGTGGTTATAAATGAAGAAATTATTGTTGAGGTGTTTTATCGATATTTTACCAGTTGGAGGTATTAAAAATTAAATCGGGGGTTTTGAGATATATTGCGGGGTTATAATTTTTAATCAAATAGTTGGATTGTGGTAGTATTTTTGGGTATGTTATACATACAAAAGTTGAGTATATGTCCACAAATTTTGAGCGAATTAAAATGCACGAATGATTTGTTATGAATTATAAGAGGTGTCCGATTAGGAAATCGGGGTTATAATTGATTTTGGTGGAAAATTCTAGAATTGAGTGGGCCCCACTTGTGGTTGGTGAAGAAATGTGCTGAATTTTATTTCAAATGTGGTGGGTGGCAATAGTAGCGAGTAAAGCCATCAGTGTAGTGGTCAAAATGCTTTGCGGGCTAACATTTTCCTATAAATGAAGGCTAAGTTAGAATTGAAAATCACACCGTAAACAAAGTTTTCTCTCTCTCTCTCTATATATGTTGTTGCGTATTTTGTGAGTATTTAGATACTTTGAGAGTTCTTTGTTCAAGACAAGTTTCATTCAAAGATCACTTAAGCCTTTCCTTCCGAAAATCTTGATTCTTTGAGGTAAGGGATATTATTTTTTTTCAGTAATGATATTATTTCTTCAATATCATTATCTTTGAAATGTTGATCTGAAGCTTTTATCAAATTTGGAACTTTTTCATATCGGGGTTACTATTCATGAGTTCTTATTCACGAGTTCTTATTCATGAATTACTATTCACGAGTTACTTATTCACGAGTACTATTAATGAAGCGTGAAAATGTTTTTTTTGTGGAATTTCTATCTTTTGGTGTCTGAGATTCTTATTCACGATATCTAAGATTTATTCACGTATCTGACCTTTATTCACGATATCTGACTTTATTCAATAGAAAAATAAAATTTCTTCTTTTTCGTCAAAATATCTATTCGGATACTAGCTTTGATTGTATCCATGTTTTGATCATTCTTGAATTTTACACCACTTGTGATTATTTTTGGGGTATTATTTGGACATGGATAAAACAAAGTACGAATCCTTAATCCTTAATCCTTGTCATTTTGTTTCCTTTGGATTCGTTCTTTAAAAATATTTTTCATCATCCTCGGTCTTAAATGATGATATTATTGAATATCTTTGTCTGTAGTGCAAAGATGAATGATTTCTGAAGAATATCTTTGGCACTGTAGTGCGAAGATGAGCAGTGTTGAGATGAACATGATGATCGATTAATATCTTTGGCTGTGAAGTGCAAAAGATGAGCAGTGTTGAGATGAACATGACTGATCGATTAATATCTTTGGCACAGTAGTGCAAAGATGAAGCAGTGTTTAAATGAACATGACCCGGTGATGAATATCTTTGGCACATAGTGCAAAGATGAATATTTGATTCGGATGTATATTGATTGTTATTCTGGGGATAAAAGATGAGCGATGAACTTTTAAATTCATACATAGAAGAT
This sequence comes from Panax quinquefolius, assembly GCA_020205615.1. Taxonomy (NCBI): domain Eukaryota; kingdom Viridiplantae; phylum Streptophyta; class Magnoliopsida; order Apiales; family Araliaceae; genus Panax; species Panax quinquefolius. The sequence goes on from CM035156.1 coordinate 8,791,717, forward strand.
AGTAGTTTGCATTCTCTACTTAACTCTTCTAATGAATTATTATTTCATTGCGAATATTGATTGAAAATTTGTTGTACTATTGTATTCTATAAATTTTTCCCCTGTTGAAGACTAACGATAATTTGTTGTGTATTATCTTAGTCATAATATTCTTTCTTGAGCTAGTTGAGCTCACCCTTTTCCTTTTGTTCCATTCTTCTCGTGGGAGGCGAGAAAATAGCGAAATGCAGAGGTAGGGTATGGAATGAAGGTTTTAGAAAGGATTGTTTAGTAGTCTCACCATTTTGTAAAATAATGTATCAATAAATGTGATGAGAATTTATGTGAGTATAAATATTGTCAGAAGATAATATTTGTATTTAAACTCACAGCTTTTTCTTGTTGTAATAATAAAGTTGTAGTTGTTTCTGTACCATGTATTGACAACTCAGAATGGGTGATGTATACCTATTTTGGGGGCGTCACATATACAGGTTATTCCAACAAAATAATAAAGAATGGAATAACAGAAGTTCTCTTCATGAATACAAAAGGAATAATACCACTTACCTTAGAAAAAAACTGGATACTGGAGTAGTGAGGTAGTAGACTTCTCTTCTTCTTTTTCTCTATAGATTTTCTCTCTATAGCTTTTCTCTATAATAATCGCACTATAGCTTTAGTGAATTGGTGAGAAATGAAGAAGAATGAGCTTCTATTTATAGGAAAACATAGTTTTGATAATTGCACGTTTTGGGACTCGAAATATTACAGTATAATACCTTCCTCTTTATCTTCCTTTTTAATTTAGTCCTGCAAGTATTATCAAACTTGCACCACCTCCCCTAATAGTAAATCATGTGAATGAATAGTAAGTCACGTGACTCAATAGTTCTAGACATGTGAAGATACGAATTACAGTATAGTACCTCCATCTATACCTCTATTTTTAACTTAGTCATGCAAGTATTATCAATCTTGCAACAACTCCCCTAATAGTAACAAGAATGTGAATCAATAGTACACACATGTGAACAAATAGTTATAATCATGTGAATTAATAGCAATCAATTGCTCATTTATCCGATTAATTACCCGATTGGTCAATATAACCTCCAGACATCAATTATTATCGAAATAAATATTGATTTTCACTAACACTAATAATTCCAACACAATAGAACTATTTTTATCAACAATATAAAATTTGAAATTTTGAAGTTTGACTTTTCTAAAAAAAGTCAACTGTTGACTTTTTGACTAAAAAGTTAACACCGAAAAATTTTGTGTTTATAGTCTATTTTTACTAATTTTATCGCTCCGGACTCAAATATCACGTCCGCGTCTCCAAATTCAACTCCGAACACAAATTTAATTTTTAATAACATTCATCATTAATATCATAACTCGCAATATTTATCAACCAGGTCGTTCCCAAGAAAGAGAGGGCTTTCCGATAAAGATTTCTCCTTATTGGGCGCCTTGATTAGATGACTAAACCTCTCCTTGTGAACTTCTAGACATTGTAAATATTACAATTTAATAATATAAATAACTTTGTCGTCTCAATTATTGATTTAATAAAATAACATATTATGCACATGATACTGTGACAATAATCAATCAATAATATGAGAGATATGATGCAACAATTCTTTGTAAGTAATAATGGAGTATAAGCGGTGACTTATCACATAAGCATCAATAATCAATACCGGTGTGCTACTTATGCAACCACGCCAGACATCGTACTTTTCTTACTGGGTAGTTCAGCAGTTTTAATCAGTAAAACCTCGTTGTTATTTTCATAAAATATTTTTGTCGTTTTTAACTACAACAATACTTAGTTGTGGGTTCATAGATGATTATCCGTCATACGGATATTCTCCGACAAAAAGAATATTATATAACAACTTGCATACTTTGTAAAATTTATAAATATTACCCACAACTATAACATTATATCAAATCTACACCATAATATTAAAAAATTATTTCGAGAAAATTAAATATTTATTTATAAAATTCGGGGTCTCACACACACATATATATATATATATATAGAGAGAGAGAGAGAGAGATCCGATCAGGACTCGTGATTTTGTTAAAATCTGAAAAAAAAATTTTGCTTTTTTTAGAACAACTAAAAATAAAATAAAATTATAAATGGAATTTTACATAATCTGATGTTTTGAGTGTGATTTAGATATCGTATAACAAAATATGTATATGCGATGCATGCGCGCATATACATACATTTTTTTATATAGTATCTAAATCACGCCTAAAACTATCCACATTAATCAAATCAACCCTTACTTATTTCAAAATAATAAATAGAGAAAATTAAATTTCATTAATAATAAGTTGGGGTCTTACAATAATGGAGTATAACTGAGTGACTTATCACATAAGCATCAATAATCAATACCGTGTGCTACTATGCAACCACGCGTATTACTGTACTTTTACTACCGGGTAGTTTAACAGTTTTAACGGTAAAACCTCCGCTGTTATTTTCATAAAATATTTTTGTCGTTTTTTAACTACAACAATACTTCCGTTGTGGGTTCACCAATGATTATGCCGTCGTACGGATATTCTCCGACAAAAAGAATATTATATAACAACTTGCATACTTTGTTAAATTTATAAATACTACCCACAACTATAACTTTATATCAAATCCACACCATAATATTAAAAAATTATTTCGAGAAAATTAAATATTTATTTATAAAATCCGGGGTCTCACACACATATATATATATATATAGAGAGAAAGAGAGAGAGAGTCCGGATCCAGTCCGGACTCCCGTATTTTGTTAAAATACGGAATTTTTTTTTTTTTTTAGAACAACTAAAAATAAAATAAAATTATAGAACTGGAATTTTTACATAATACAGTGTTTTGAGTGTGATTTGGATACGTATAACAAAATGATATGTATATGCGGCTGTGCAGATCGTGTATATACATTTTTGTTATAGGTATCTAAATCACGCCCAAAATATTGTATTATGGAAAAATTCCAGTTCCATAATTTTATTTTATTTTTTTAAGTTGTTCAAAAAAAAAGGCAAAAAAAAATAATAAAAATTGGTCTAAATTTGTTAGTTTCCTAAATTTTTTCTAAGTGTTGAGTTCAGGAAGCTTCATTCTTACACTTCATCTTATCTGTTATATGGCATGTTTACTTGTTACCTAACAGTTCGGGTTCAGCCCATGAAGGGGTTTGTGCATCTTTTCACTTAAATAAATATTGGAGTATTGGCAGAAAATAAATATACCGAAGTCATAAGGAATGAAGCCATTTTCATTAATATTTAATTTAATTACACTATTGATAATTCTTACAAATACTGTAAATTAAAGACAGAAAAGACATAAACAGGAACATCAGCTTCAGGCGCCATCTTCTTCGTCTGAAGAATCGAGTAAGGATGGGTCCAGGTTGGCTGCAGACAGCTTCTCCTTGCCACGACTTCGGCAAAGCTCGTAACTCTCGGAGTATATCTTCATTATTTCCCCGTTGATTTCGTCAGAAGTTTAAGTTACTCTTCATTATATTTGTTTTTGCGAATTGGTCGTGTTCGGTTAAAGGGGCCTAAGGTCCCAAGAGCCTTCTTTCGGATTTCTCTTCGAGTTTGAGCTTTATTCATGTGACGAGTCTCTGCCGCCTCAAAACTTATGGATAGTCTTGGTCAAGATCTTAGCATCGACCTTTAATTCCTCGATCTTCTCCATCCTTATCTCGCTCCTCCGAACCAAGTCAACGTTCATTTTGACGATCTCCTCGTCTTTGTGCTTTGGTTGACTTGATTCTTCCTTGGAGGCCTTCACATCTCCTTTGGCTTGGGCTAACTCTTTTGAAGACCTTCATTTGTATGAAGAAGGCATTCACGTTGAGTTTTCTCCTTCCATGCCAAGGTAGACTTGACATGGCATTCTCCTTCCTCAAGGTCTCTTCTTCCGATTCGGCCGAGAAACCCTGGGACGAAGACGTCCAAGAACCGCGATTAGCCTATGTGTTTCAATACCATTTGATCGGTTTTCGAGATATATAAGTATGCAGATAAATTCAGAAATAAAGAAGATACTCGTTTACCTTCGCCAAGTAGCTCATGCCTTCGCTGAGTAGATTCCCATTCAAACTGTTCCCGAACCGATGATCGTCGGTTTCACGAACAAAGGTGTTGAACAGTTGGAAGGGAAAATGGGCATTGAGTCGGGGCCACATTGTTGGAGAGGCCATGGCGTCCCGATCAATTTCGGTAGTTGGTTGTATTTGAGGAGAAGGCGGAGGTTCTTCGCGACTTGGTGAGGGGTCTGCGTGTATGGTTTCGGGAGAAGGAGATCGGGCAGGAATGCGTTCGAGGAGTCAGCGAAGGAGGCGGAGATGAACCGGGGTGGATGTCGATGTATTTTTTTCTTTGGGAAGAAGGTGAGGATCGACCCGGTTGGTTCATTGTCAGGCACGTGGGTTTCTGTGGATGTGGTCGAAGGAGTCACAGCCGAAGAGGTAGGGACTCGAAGCTCTTCGGCAGTCAGGGGGGTTATCTTGGTTCTTATTTTCTTTACACGAAGGACCTTAGCCCGATCGTGCAAAGGAATATCGAGTAGCTCCTCTCACCGGGGTAGGTTCGAGAGGTTGGAGGATTGGGATTGGTTGAGAAGGTTGTTTGGGGGGTTGCTTTGGGAAGTGTTTCAGGGTCACTTTCAGGGTTTGTTTCTGATTGGGTGGTTTTGGATCGTTTGGCGGATCTCTTTCTTCGGCGAGGTCTGAGGTTTTCTTCGGGTATGTTGGGTTCATCCGTTTGAAGGGAAGAAGTTGGTGGGTTCGCCGTTAGGGGGGTTAACCTGGGAAGATTCTTCGGCCGGATGCTCTTCACTTGCATCTGCATTCATCCTTGCCAAAAAATCTTCCAGGTCTCTCACCTCCAGGGGAATCGGTTTGATCAGAGACACTGCAAAAAACCACGTATCAGAACCTGTATCACTTATATAGCTCAGTAATTATGTTACAAAGTTATTCAAAACTTACATTTGTGGTTGTATAACCAGGCTTGTTTGGTCAGAAGTGTGAAACTCCATTCTTTTGGAGGAATCTTCCTCAAGAAGTCGCCATCTCCTCACCCGTTCTTGGATATGTCTCCAAAGTCGGCAGAGACCGGTCGGAGGTAGTCGATCTGGAAGAGAAGAGATCTCGTGTCCGTGATGAAAACCACTTCTCATGCGAACCCTTGTTCTTTGGAAGGAGTATCCATCAGGATCTCCTCTCGAACTCAGTGTTGGGTCGAGGAGATTGCTTCTTAACACTTTGAAGCCTCGTTCTCGAGACCTACCAAACAAAAAAGAGGGTGAAGAAGATATCGGCGGAGGGAGCAATCCCTAGTTCATGGCAAAAGGCAATAAATGCCAAGATGTAGATGTAGGAGTTGGGCACTAAGCTGGTGAAGCTTCCTCCTATAAACCCTAGGAGGGTAATGATGAAGACATGGAGAGGTAAGCGAACCCCTTTTCTAGAAGAAAGTGACAGGCATGGCGACCCAACCCGATCCTGTCATTTGGTACATACGCTCTTTAGGAGCGGGGCCCTTATATCGCGTACATGTCGGGAATCTTATAACGAGTCTGAGCATGCATATTTGATTCAAGTAATGAGGAACGGATGTTGGCGATAGAGGAATTATTCCCCATCCTTGAAGAAATCGAGTTAGAGGAGATCGGAGAAGGGTTTCCCCCATGGTGGTTGATTGGGGTTGGAACTCGATCCCTCTTGGTTAGGGTTTGGGTTGGGAGAAAGCGATCATCGATAGGAGTTATTGAAGAAGAGAGTTTTGGCCAGAGGTTTTGATCACCATTGTTAAGATTTTGTGAAGCAGAGAAAGAAATTTGCGCGAGAGAAGAAGAAAGCTCTAAGGTTCAAATTTGAATTAGCGAGTAAAAATCGAAATTGGTAAAGTTTACCTTTTATCTTGTGGTTACCGCAGTAATTAAAATGGCACATTTAATTCAATTGCAATGATGATGAATGGGAAGAGGTTTCGTCCGTTTTAGACCTAAATATCTTCACCTATGTGGGCTTTGCGTCTATTAGAACTTCTCACTCTATACACGATAACAATTTGGGTCGATTTTGATGGGCTTTGGCAAGTTTCACTTTGGATCTCTTATGACTTATCATAGTTGGTTACGTCACAGGCCTATATCACATTTATAGTCTTTCATTAAACACCCACTGTTTAATATAAGACTGGGGGGTAATGTTGGTACCATAATCCTTTTCCTTATTAGGTAGAACTTATTCGGCTCCTCCTTGGATCGTGTTATGCTAAGTCGTGGTTGGATCCAGGTCCACTTGGGTCATTTCTATTATTTCGAACTTAGTCGTTATATTGGCCCATTATACAAATTGTCACTTAACCCAACTTTGATGAGAATCATTATGCCAAATGATGAGTTGACTATTATGTCACCCACTTTCTTTGCATGGCATTAATGAGGATGAGACTCGGATAATGGCCGTGATAATAAGCGAATAAAGAAGTCCCGAGAGTAGACTATTTACTTTAATTTGAAGTGATGGGAAGTGAGAGAAAAAGGTGTCGAGGAGGTGATGGGTGGTACGACTAAAAGGGAGTAGAAGTATGCGTGGAAATTTAAGATCACATAGAGAGTAAATAATACACATTTTCAATAGAATTATTAATCTATCTCTCTCGAGGCGTTAGATAATATTTTTTCTCCATTGTTGGCCTTGTGTGATTGTCTTGACTCTTCTCACGCATGAATATATCCTCGATTTGGTCGGCCGTCAAACTTTTTAGTGTTGATTTGTTGAATATGCGAGGATATTGGGATAGCGTCTTGGTGATTGGGACGTGAAGAAAGATCTTGGCGTTAACAGATATATATAAATATATATGAAAAAACAAGTTTCAAGTCTGTCAATTATGATTGTTATTTAATTATTCAACTTGTTCTAAAGTAGAACATATTTTTTACATTCTGAAATAATAAAAACCGATCCTCCCTCCCCTTCTCGGCCACCTGCTCGTATTTTTGCAAAAAATGTATGAACTTAAAATAAGTAATTAACCTGGCCCAGGAGTCAATCTTCTAGACAATTAAGTGCAGTCAGTTTCAAGAGTTTGTTCTTTCTCCCTCGCTTTGAAATATACTACTTTAGCTACTTTTCATTTATATGCACTATGATCAAATCCATAGAATTCAAATTTAACATTTTGGAGTGTGTTTAAAAACTCGTGGGGCAGGGAAGCAAATAAATACTATTTTTTAAATCTGAAAATCTATTGAATTTTTGTAATTATTCATTACATTACATTTAAAAACGTTGTTCTCGACATTAAAATTTTTAAATTCAATCTAAAAAATCTTGTAATTCGAAATCAATGCAAACTTAATTTATTTTTGTACAAACAATGTAACTAAAAATATTGCAAATGAATTATAAATAAGTTAACATTTTTAAACTTAAATAAATTTATCTTAATTTTAAATTTTAAAATATCATAAATTGACTTAAAAAATAAAATAATGTACGTGTATATATAATTTTAGATAAATAATTTGTAAAATAATAAAGCAGTTTAGCCGATTCGATTAAATGCTCGATTCGATTAAAAATTCAATTCAAAGTTTCATTTAAAATATAAATGAAGTCGAAATATGAAGCAAATTTTAAAGTTCGATAAATTAAGTGAACTTCCTCAAATTATAATTTTCTATTGATCTTTGGGCGCAAAGCGAAGCCGCATCAATTTAATAATAATCGATTACCCCACCGAAAAAAAATTATTATTTTATAATGTAAGATAAATTGTAAAATTTTAAAATAATATATATAAATCAACCCCACTAAAATTTTATAAATTTTCTATTATACGAGGTCAAATTAAAATTTATAACTTTGTCAATCAAATTTTAATCATATATATTTCATATCCTTTCAATATATGTATCTCTCTATAATATTTTAAACTAAATAATAATCTAATTTATATTATTTTTAAAAATAAATAATAAATTACTTACTTATGAACAGTTATGATTAAAAAGCCTATTATGAGTCAATATAGTGTATATATACCATATATTGTTACTCATTATATTTTCATTGTAATATATATATATATATATCCGAAAGTATAAAGTATTAAAGAAATTGTCTCGGGGGCGCTGCCTTCGAACCCCACCAAATTTTTTTATAATTTAGTAATAATTTTTACCCCACTACTAAAAATTTCTGGCTTCGCCACTGTACTCGGATCATATTCGTTCAAAAAGTTCAAATTACTCGGACTCAATTCAGAATTGTGCTCAACTCGGTAGCTAAATTAATCTCAATCAAACTTTATTTTATACTCGATAAATTTTGTGAACCAAATCTAAGCAACTCTATACTAGTCTCGGTTCGTGTACAACCCTTAATTTTGGAAATGAGGGAGTATTTTTCTTTTTTTTTGACTCCCTTCGTCCTCAAAAAGATGAGTAAAGTACAAATTTCACATATATTAAGAAAAATATTAAAAGTAGAGAAAAGAAAGTTCTAAATTTATCTTTATTAGTTCTACAAGATTCATAAATTGATGAATATTTTTATTTTTTATATTAATAAACTTTTTTAAATGACATAATTATCTTTTTTTTTTATTTTTTTCAAAATAAAAATATTTTTTAGTCATTGTTTTGAGGAGGGAGAATCAGAATCCGAGTACTCACCTCTGGGCTTATGTGCTGAGTGCTCAATTGTATGGCTCAGAATATTATTTCTTCATGGAACAATTACATTTTCTATTACATTTTAAAAAATAATTACATAAAAAGAGTACAAACAAAATAATTATAAAAAAAGTTATATGCAATATTTAATTACAAAAAAAAGTGCAATCTTATCCCTTTAATTATGCACACGATTACCATCTCTCCCATAATTTTCTCCCCATCTCTCCCACGATTTTCTCCCACTCCATTTCTGTTTTCCTTCTTCTTATCCTCCCTCCCTCCGCCTCCTCCTCCTCCTGTCCCACCCCTCCGCCTCCCCCTGCCTCCCCTCCTTCCTGTACAAACATTTTAATTTTTGTTGGTAACCAAATCGTCAAAAAAATTCAGAATAAGAATCTGCGTGGCATGGCCGCATGCGATATAAAGCGACAATGACGATATATAGCGGCAATGAGGTAGGAGGCGGAGGGAGGAGGATGATGTACAATAACTCCTTCATAATTTTTTATTTTTAATTTTTTCATTTTGATTTGAATTTTGAATTATGGATTTGAAATTGTTGTTAGATCCAAAAGATTTGAATTTGAATTTTAGTTATTCTTGATTTTAGGTTTGTACTATTTTTGTAATATGAGTCCTAATTACACTCTTTTTGTAATTATTTAGTTGATGCACTTTTATTATAATTATTTTTTATTTGTTGTATACTTATGTAAAGGACCCTTTCTTCATTTGGATAAACACAGTAATGGATCTAAATATCTTGACCCGAAAAGCCCAATCAGAGCACGCACACGGCAGTAAAAAGTGAAGGCCGACACGTACTCTTTACTTCATTCTTGCAACATTGATCACTATTCTCTGAAAGAATATTTACAACTTACGCGCTGTATATTGATCACACTTATACTTCGTCATCATATCAGAAAGTCGAGTATACGTTACTCTTTAGGCTGACGCGTGGCCACAATTTTCAAATTTCATATAGTTAAATAAATTAATCCCGTTTTGAAATTACAGCCGTCAGATCTAGATCTGTTGACGTTATGTTGAAATTAAATACTAGCCACTAGATTAGAAGCTGGACAGTTAACGGCTGAGATTTCTCAAAGACATGTCGGCTTTTTAAGTAGAGGGACGGAGGAGCAACGAGGCCACACCTTCTCTCTCTATATTTTGGTTTTTGTATGGAGGTGATAGGCGATTAGCGAAGAAGGGTTTCTAGGGTTTCAAAAGCCTCCCGCCAATCCTCAACGGCTCTACTGAGAGATCCAGGTTTTGAATTGGACTCTTTGTCAAGCATTTCTAGGGTTTTGAATTTGTCCCCTATTTTCATATTCTCATTTTTTAGGTTTTCGCTTCTTCTTCTTCTTCTGTCTCTCTTCATTCTCTTTTGTTTCGATCTAGATTTTCCTGGGCTTAGTTAGTGCTCAATTACATGTTTAAGTTGGTTGCTGGCATTAATTAAGTCTGGGTTTTTTTTTCTGTTTTCCTTTATTTTTATATATAACGATGAAGTTGAACAGAGTCCGTGGATTATAAAGATTACATTTTTAAGTTGGTTGATGGCATTGATTAAGTGAATGTTGGCATTGAATGATGGCATTGATTAAGGGAAATGTTGGCATTGAGTGATTGAATGTGTCCTGGTTAGGATTTCAGCTCATAATTTTGGTCAACGATTCAGTTAATCTTCCAATCCTTACAATTTGTTTAAATTTAAATAAATAGTTCTGAAGATTGCTGTGGGACAAACATCAATTGTAAGTACAAGGATACAGTACCTTTAATGGAATTGTAAGTATAAGGATACTTACATTATCTTTGCATAGAACTCTTTTCAAACCAAGGATTAACTCTTTGAAGGATTTTTGAAGGATTGTTGGTCGCAACAGAAACCGTGAAAATTTATATAGTACAGAATAGTGTTACTACATTGATTTATTGTGGTGAATTAGATATATGTAAATTTGGGTTGAGAAACAAGAATAAATTTTAAAGGCAAGAGTTGAGATGTGCAGTTATTGGGGTATAATCTCATGGCACCATGTGTTCCCATAGAGTTCACTGGACAGAGGGAATCAAATAAGGGGTCACAAGTAGGTGGTTCCCAATTGATGGGAAAATCACGTAAGGTATCAAAAGGTTATACATCTGGTTTTGTTCCAGATTATCGTCATGCAGTTGAAACCATGGCTGAATCAGAAGGGTTTGGTAGCTCGGGACGTGTTGACACTGAAATTAAAGCCTTGGAGGATTCTTGTGCCCCTAAAAGGAAATGCATTAGCTTGAATGTGGATAGTTACGATCAATTGGGGGTCCCCTTTCAAGTTTTGTCATTATCAAAGATGTCTCAGCCTGATAGAAAGGGCCTAAAACTCAGGTTGAAAAATGAGCTTGAACAAATAAGAACTCTTCAGAAGAAAATTGCTTCCATGAGCTCAAGTGTTGTGGTTCTGTCTCCTACTAGTGATATTTATAGCTGTAGTAATGGTCAAAGGAGGCCCATGTCCGAAACTTTTCAGAGGTTTGTAGGAATGTCCGCTTCACAGGGAAAGAAACGGGCTCCAGCAGGCCAGAATGAGTTGTGTACCAAACGGCCAACAGCAGTGGGGCGATTTGACTCAGCAAAGCAGAGTTTCTTGCCAAGTTCTTCGCATGCTATGTTGATGAAACAGTGCGAGACACTGCTGAATCGGTTGCAGACACATCAGCATGGTTGGGTCTTCAATTCTCCTGTTGACGTAGTGAAGTTGAACATTCCAGATTATTATACTGTTATCAAGCATCCAATGGATTTGGGGACAGTGAAAACCAAGTTAACTACAGGTGACTATTTGAATCCATTGGAATTTGCAGCAGATGTTAGGCTCACCTTCTCAAATGCACTGACTTATAATCCGCCAGGAAATGATGTTCATATCATGGCAGAGGTGGTCAGTAAATATTTTGAAATGAGATGGAAACCAATAGAGAAGAAGTTTCCTGTAACAACCGATGCAGCAGTGCCTTCAAAATCGAGTGTTTATATCGAATCTGAATTTGCAAATCCAATGCCTTCGACCAAAAAGAAGAAAATTCCTTCCGTAAAAAATAAGGTTAGGCAAGAACCTGTGAAACATGTTATGACTGATGTTGACAAGCATAAACTAAGCATGGAGTTGGAGGCTTTAGTTGCTGAATTACCGGAGAGCATTATTGATTTCCTGAAAGAGAAAAGCTCTAATGGGAATCAAACAAATGAGGATGAGATTGAGATTGATATTGATACTCTCGGTGATGATAATCTGTTAACACTGCGGAAGCTTTTAGATGAATATTTGGTGGACAAAACAAGAAATGAGAAAAAGGCTGAAACTTATGAGATGGAGGTACTTTTCTATCTCTATCTATCTATCTATCTATTAGATCGTCTATCTATCTATCTATCTATCTATCTATATATATATATATATATATATATATATATATATATATATATGTATAACACATGTGACAAATATTATGCTATAATCTGCTGCAGCTACACAATGAATCAGGATTTAGCAATTCATCGGTGCAGCCATGCAAAGGTTATTTTTAAAAACAAAGCTGGACTTTTAGAAGTTGTATGGAATGAAGGTAGCATTTAGTTAGGGTTCTGAACTTTTATGTTCTTTATTTTCAGGAAATGATATGATCGACGAGGATGTAGATATTGGTGGAAATGATCTGCGTATGTCTAGCTTCCCTGCGATAGAGATAGAAAAAGTTATGCCCCTTAGAAATAGTAAATGCAGTAGTTCTAGTAGCTCCAGTAATGAATCAGGCTCCTCATCCAGTGGTTCGTGTTCTGTGACCTTTACCTCAAATTTTCTGTTAGTAAATTTATGTACCATTTGTTTACTTTCAAGGCGTTCGTATATAAACGCATTTGACTACCAACTAAATTTAGCACAGGATGGAATTGAGTATGATTTTTCCTTCTCAGATTTGACTTTTCTTTTTCTCTTGTAATTATATTTATTTCTTTTGGTCACTAAACTGCATTTAATATCTCTTTTTGCTTTCTCTTTGTATGTTGAAAGCTCAATTCAATGTATGATGGAATTAGAGTTATGGATGATTTTTTCCTTTTCATATTTGAGCTGCTTTTGTTTTGGTCATGTTTATATATTTATATTTGAGTTGCATTTAGTATATCTATTTGCTTTCTCTGTGTATTTTATCAGCTTAACTGCATGAGTCCATGTTGCCCCTAGTCCATGAATACATTAACTTTTGCCTGAGCTTGTCACTACGTCATTTGTTCCTCGATGAGATTTACATATCACAATGTTGTTATCCCCTCCCAATCCTTTATTTGTAACTACTGGAAGTCAGGGTACTCACATTTAAATTTTACTGGCTTTTCTTTCAATGTATAGAAGATTTCAAGAAAGTAAAAAAGAAAATTTTGAATGTTCACCGTGATTGTTATTAACATTGGCTATTATCAGTGTACATTTTACAATTTAAGTGTACTGTTTGTTGTGTTTATATAGCTGTACGAAGATCTCAATTCATTTTGTTGTTTTGCTTGGTTGTTTTTTTAGATTCAGATTCAGGCAACCCTTCTGGCAGTGACTCAGATGGTGCTAAAGCTTCTGTACCTGCTGATACCGCAAAGGTTCTAAAATCATGGAGTCTTGATATAAATTTACAGACTATAGTTGATGTTGTGGTGAGGGTGAACATTTTTTGATTCTTATTTTTCAATACTTACATTTGTGTTTGTTTACCTCCAATGGTAGGATACCGTAGGTTCTGGAGCTAATTTAGAGGTTAGGAAAAGTGACCTTGGTGATCCAGGCATTGGAAATGGTGAGTAGACGGGTTCTGCAAATTGACATTTGTTCGTACTCGGTGTCTGATATGTTTGTGGTTTCCATTATTACTGTTGTTTTTTGAGACCTCTTCTCCTATGTATTGACAGATCCGTTAAATGATGTGAACCAAATTGAGCTGAATTCGCTGTCTATTCCAGCTTCTGTTGAAACCGATGGACTTCAAGAGGGTAAGCAATTAAAATCATGAAGAAACTGTGTCCTGTTAATTTTGCAACATCATCTCACCCACCATGATATAAATTATAGGGGAGAGTGCTCAACCTGAGAGGCAAGTCTCCCCCGAAAAGCTTTACCACGCAGCTCTTTTGAGAAGTCGTTTTGCAGACACCATACTAAAAGCTCAAGAAAGGACCCTTGGAAAGGTGTGTTACTGATCTGGAATTCTTGCCATAATTTTATGTTTTGCGCAGTTTTTCTAGTATGGTGGTTCTCAGATAAAATCATTATAAATTTTAATGGATTTGGGAGTCCAGGTTGAAATACAGGATCCTGAGATATTGAGGATTGAGAAAGAGGAGCTCGAGAGGTGGAGAAGAGAAGGTTTGGATTATTAATTTTTAATTAACCTAAAAATAATGTCTGCAATTCGCTGTTAATTCTTGTGATCATAAAATGAGTTGAATTGTCTCTATTTTTTAGTATCTTTCAATTGCATTTAAGTATCTAATTATTTTTTGTTAATAATATTTAGAAAAAGCTCGGTTACAAGCAGAAGCTAAAGCTGCAGAAGAGACTCGAAGAAAAGCTGAAGCAGAAGCTGCCGCTGAAGCCAAGAGGAAAATAGAACTTGAGAGGGAAGCAGCACGTCAGGCTCTACAAAAGGTAATCAAGACATTGTAAAAAAATAAGAGTAGGGTTGTGTTGTACCTCGTGTTCATGATATCTACATTAGACTGTTCCCCGGAGACGCGGTCAAAGCACCCCTTGGGGTTTTGTGGGGGTTGGGGGTTGGGGGTTGGGGGTTGGGGGGGGGGGGGGGAGGGGGGAGAGGGGACTGTTGTTCTCTCAGCTATAGTTTCTAATTTTTTGTTTCTTGCAGATGGAGAAGACGGTCGATATTAATGAGAATTGTCAGTTCATGGAAGACCTGGAAATGCTTAGGGTTGCCCCTACCGATCAGTTACAAAGCTTTGAAGATGAGACAAGCCCTGATCACTCTCTGGATAGCCTCGGTAGTTTCAAATTTCAAGGAAATACTAATCCGTTGGAGCAACTTGGTTTATACATGAAAGCAGATAATGAAGAGGAAGAAGGTGAGCCCAAGAGTATTTCACCTATTGTAGATGATCCAGAGGAAGGAGAGATTGATTGAATTTTTTGGATTTTTGTCATGATTGGTGCACCATGAGAAGGAAAATTCAAGGATGTTGGACCTGCTTTTTTAAGAAGATAATTTGCAAAGATGCTGCTGACAGACAGAGGCATATCTAGGCTTAAAGCCAGCTATATGGTAATTGCCATAGGGTTAAAGCAATAGGCAATAGCTCTGGGTTTTAGGAAATTTCTAAAAATAAACAATTAATATAAATTGTTAGTATTGTGTGTTTAGAACCTATTATATTATAATTCCATTTCATCATAGGGCCAAGGTTTATATTATAATTCCATTTCATCATAAGTCCTAGGTGGAAACCTAGGGAAGGGGCGAGGGAGCTTGGGAAAACTTGCGTAATCTTTAGAATTTTGATAGGCTCGAACCTGGCTTGTACAGTAAAGAACTAAAGATAGAGACTTGTACCACCTGAGGCTGAGGCGCTATTACCTTTGGTGGGTTAGTATCCTTTAATTTTTCAAATTAGAGGACAATGTCAATGCATAGTTTAAAGAATTGGTTGTCTCAATTTTTGTGTTAAACGCGTCTTAAATGAATATGCTATTGCTATTGCTATTGATATTGATTAAGATAAATGGTATTTATTGTATGATATAGGAATTAGGATCCTCTTCATTATTTCAAATGAAATGAAGACTATTTTTTGTAAAATTTATTTCATTTGAAATGGAGAGGATTCAAGTCCATGATATAGGCTAGGCTATCACATGAGATTTATTCAAATCAATAATGATGGCATAAAATTTGAGACAAAGAATCATCATTTATATTCAAAGTCGCCGACAAAACAGAATTTTCTTTCAACAGTTGTTGGGTTATGTTACAATGAGAAACAGGCAGCATATATAATGTGGTAGAACTGGAATTTAATTTGTTAGGTATGTGGCTTCAAATAAAAAGTAAACTACAACGATTTGAATTTCAAGAACACTTGCTAGAAAGAAAGATTACCTAAATTAAATAAAGTGCACGCCCACTTATCCCACAGATACTAATTAATCCAAAAGATGACGAGTAATAATTACATTACTTGACAACCAAAGTAAAGAAATCGTGCTATCGATCGAAGTTATCATCATTATATGTTTGATTCCTTGTCAAGAGTAGAATTTGAAGTCCTGGGCTTGCAATATGATCCCTCTCAATGCTCCAATGGGGGCTGTAAGCGTCAATAACACACCAAGCACAATGCAAATCTAAAAAA
Source organism: Panax quinquefolius (assembly GCA_020205615.1). Classification (NCBI taxonomy): domain Eukaryota; kingdom Viridiplantae; phylum Streptophyta; class Magnoliopsida; order Apiales; family Araliaceae; genus Panax; species Panax quinquefolius. The sequence goes on from CM035156.1 coordinate 8,807,850, forward strand.
CAAACAATACTATATATTAACGCATGCAGGCTAGCTACGGTGCAACCTTAATTAATTCTATATATAATCACCATTCACCAAAAAAAAAATTCATACGAAATCATTTATGTTAAGCTTCATGCATTAAGAAAGAAACATATAATTCAAGAGAATTAATTAATATTCTGGTGACTTACGCAATTTATCCACCAAGAAACGCTAAACCTTTTAGGTTTGCAGATGAGAAGCCATATGATGCAAGGAAGCTGCAAAAGGAGAGGAGATACATATATATATATATGTGTGTGTATATATATATATATATATATATATATATAATTTTAGCATTCCGACCCCATATAATATAATATATATATATATATATACAAAGAGTAAAAAATGGGTCTTACATAGTATGATGTTGGAGCAAAAGCAAACCCTCCAAAGAAAGCGAGGAGACCACCAAAGAAAGGGAATGTTATACCAATGAACATTGTTAGGGCTGGCATGCATCAAGAGACATGACACGACACGAGTGATCGATTTATTTTGTCCAAATCAAATGAATTAGCACAAAAAGATAAGTGTCATATATATATATATATATATATATATATATATATATATATATATATATATATATATTCCTTACCAACATAAGAGGAGCGTGTAAGTAACCGAAGTAATGTACTTGGCTTAAATTTCATTTTTAACACCAAACATGATTCCATCGTGTTAAACACTGGCATTGCGAAAACCTATGATACATATACGTTTGTGATCATCAATTAAAACTTAGCCTAGCCAGCCTGAAGTAATATATATATATATATATATATATATATATATATATATATATATATATATATTGTAAGACCCCAACTTTTATAAATAAAGATGAATTTTTCTATAAATATTATTTTTGAATATTATGGAATAAATTTGATATAATGTTATAGTTGTGGGTAATATTTATAAATTTTGCAAAGTATGCAAGTTGTTATAAAATATTCGTTTAATTGGGAATATTCGTTTAGATCACTTTGTGGTCGTCTTTATTGATGACATCCTTATTTATTCCAAAAGCCGTGAAGATCATGAGCAACACTTGAGGTCGACACTCCAAAAGCTTCGTGAATATAAGCTTTATGCCAAGTTGAAGAAATGTGAGTTACGGTGAAGAAGTAGCATTCCTTGGGCACGTGGTATCAAGTCATGGAATATCTATTGACCCAAAGAAAGATTGAAGCTATTCAAAGTCGGGAACAACCTAAATCGATTGATGAAGACGTAGCTTTCTCGGTTTAATTTGGTTATTATCGGAGATTCGTGGAAGGATTTTCTAGAATCGCTACTTCATCGACTCGGTGACTCGGAAGATACAAAGTTCGGTTGGAGCGAAGAATGTGAGAAGAGTTTTCAAGAACTCAAGAGGAGACTTATTTCAAGACTGCTCGACAATACCATCATCGGCTCGGAGGATTTGTCATCTATGATGATGCTTCGAGCAAAGGGTTGGGATGTGTTCTTACGAACATGAAAATGTGACGCCCCCAAAATTAGGTATACATCACCCATCTTAGGTCGCCACTTACATGGTATGTAATTTAAATACAACTTACTAACATAAGCGTAGGGTATAATCGACATAAAGCGTGAGTTTAAATACAAATATCGTCTACTAGATATTATACAAACTCAAAAAGGAGTCCTCATTACAATTATTATCACACTATTTCACGAGAATAGTGAGGACTACTAATGCTATCTTCGAGGACCATCACTCGTTTCCCGACTTGTCCCAAATTATATTCTCATTTCAAGAGAACGGTGAAAGAAAGGGTGAGCTCAACTAGCCCAAGAAGAAATATTATGACTAAGATAATGCGAATAAATTATCAATAGTCTTCAACAATGTTAAACCGATAAAATACAATAGACAAACCGGTTTAAGCTGCGCAATGAATATCTAATCCATTAAAAGAGTCAAGTAGAAATAAAGTCTACTATCTTTTAGGTTTTAAAAGGTTTTTCATCATCGTTATAGCCGAGACTCAAATTTTAATAAATATTCCACATCATCGAATCATTACTCGCACTACGGCCGAGGATATTCTTTTAGTATCACGACCACAATTATTCATGCATTCACGTGCCAAGAATATTTGTGTATTCATTAATGGTCATGATCATGCCAACAACTCATCCATCAATGCACTACTGACCATCGAGAATTTTTACCACATCATTTGTAACATTACGGTCATGATTATCGAATAGTCTCTCGGTCATAATCATACCAAGTCCATCTATGCACTATGTGCCCACGATGACTTTAAAAAAAATATAAACATGAGGATGATGACAATGATATAAGAATTCAATAAAACAAGTTCAAGAATTATTTTATCCGGGGAATTATTAACGCCCAAATTATCAATATGATCTTGTTTTGTAGAGTAAAATTCAAGAATGATCGGAAGAATATTTTCATGAAAAGATACTGGATGAAACGCAAATATCAAAGATATTCCACTAATTTCATAGAGTATAGAAGTTAAAGTTTTAACCAACTGGGTATAATAAAGAATGGAATAACAAAAGAAATCACCATGCATGCGATAGTAACCGCGCAGCGAGTTATTCAATGAGAATAATAAAGATGGAACCAGATCCGGTGTAAAACACATGAGATAGGATATTCAGCGAGAATAATAATAAAGCGGAACCGGTCGGTGTAAAAACACATGCATGAGATGTTCCAATGAGAATAATAATAAAGATGGAACCAGATCCAGATAAAACACACAGATAGGATATTCCAACGAGAATAATAAAGAGCGGAACCGGTCGGGTGTAAAACACATGCATGAGGATGTTCCAACAGAATAATAAAGAGGCGGAACCAGGTAGGTGTAAAACACATGCAGACAGGATGTTCAAATGAATAATAGAAGAATGTCACCAAGTATAGGGTAAACCACGATACAAAAGTTATTCTAACGTAATAATAAACAATGGAATAACAACAGTTCTCTTCATGAATAAGAAAGAATAACACCCTTACTTTTGGTAGGAGATTGAATCTGCAGCGGTGTAGTAACAAAATACTCTTCTTCTTTTCTCTTATTCTCTCTATACTTCTCTCTCTATAGCTTGAATGAATTCGTGAAAAATAATGAAGCCCTCAGCCTCTATTTATAGAAGATTTCTAGCTTAAGACCGCCGTGTGAAAAGGCAAGTGGCTCGACGTAATCGGTTTGGACTTTGTAATGTGAAACGACAAGTGGTTTGGCGCTTTGTAATGTGAAAACGACAAGTGGTTCGACGTTTGGTAAAGGTAATTACTATTAACGAAGGTAAATACTATTGACGAAGGTAAATACTATTCACAAGGGTAATTACTATTAACGAAGGTAATTACTATCGACGAAGGTAAATACTATTCACAAGGGTAATTACTATCGACGAAGGTAATTACTATGACGTGAAGGTAAATACAATTCACAAGGGTAATTACTATTGATGAAGAGACTCTTAGATGATGACATATGAGCCCCCATAAAATAATCAAACTTACCACAAATCATTTTTTTTTTCATCAACACATATTTAATCTTTCAACAATTATTAATCATTTATAACTTGTCGTCTCAATTATTGATTTAATACTATAACATATTATACGAGATGATAATCGTGACAATAATTGAATCAATAATATAAGAGATATGATGCAAAGAATTATTGTAGTAATAATTGAAAGCATAGGTGAGTGACTTCTCACGTAAGCATCAATAATCAATACCGTGTGCTACTTGCAACTACGCCAGTATCGTACTTTTACCACCGGTAGTTCAACAGTTTTAACAGTAACACCTCCGCGTAGTTATTTTTATAAAATATTTTTGTCGTTTTCTCAATCCGACAATAATTACATTATGGGGTCCACCAATGATTGAGCCATTATGCGAATATTCCTAACAAAAAGAATATTCCCCACCAAACTAATATTTTATAACAACTTGCATACTTTGCAAAATTTATAAATATTACCCACAACTATAACATTATATCAAATTTATTCCATAATATTCAAAAATAATATTTATAGAAAAATTCATCTTTATTTATAAAAGTCGGGTCTTCTACGAAAAGTTATACTTTATGCCTCATGACAACTCAAAGAATATGAGAGGAATTATCCTACTCATGATCTAGAGTTGGCGTTATTATCTTCAGACTTAAAATTTGGAGGCATTACTTGTATGGGGAGAAAGTGGAGATCTTTTACGGATCATAAAAGCCTCAAATATTTCTTCACTCAAAAGGAACTCAACACGCGACAACGACGTTGGCTTGAATCGCTGAAAGATTATGATCATACCATCCAATACCATCCCGAAAAACGAACGTGGTAGGCGGCGATCGAGTAGAAATCATATGCAAGCACGAGTGCGATATTGTCAACGAAAGGCCCATTTTGTGTGACTTGCAAAGGATGGAGATAGAGTTAAAGACCTGTGGATGCATGTGATGATAGCAAGTATCTGAGTAGAACCGACTTTAATCGATAAAGTTAAAGTCGCCAAGCTACGGACGGAGGCGACGCGTATGAGGAAGAAAGTGCAAGAAGGTGTTATCACGGAAGCAAGAATCGATGAAGAAGGAATACTTGAGTCAACTCCGCACTTTGTGTTCCTAACGACCCGATTTAAAGTATAATATCATGATGGAGGCGCACAACACACCATTTGCAATCCATCTCGGGAGTACCAAAATGTATCATGATATTCGGCCATACATTTTGGTGGAGCAATATAAGAGAGAGAGATAAATATTTGTTTATCTCAAGGTGTCTAACTTGTCAACGAGTTAAAGCGGAGCATCAAGTACCAAAAGGTTCATTACAACCACTTGAAATTCCAGAATGGAAGTGGGAGCACATTACCATGGATTTCAAGCACGGCCTTCCTAAGGTTTCTCAAGGCATTGATGCGATTTGGGTCATTGTGGATAGATTGACCAAGTCCGCTCATTTCTTACCAATACGAGAAACTTATACACTTGAACGTCTTGCTTCAGTATGTACATAAACGAGATTGTCGAGACTACATGGTATGCCAGTATCCATAGTTTCGATCGAGACCCAAGATTCACTTCACGATTTTGGGTTAGTTTGCAAAAAGCTATGGGCACAGACTTACGATTTAGTGGGCATATCATCCTCGATTCAGACGGACAATCGGAAAGGACTATTCAAACTCTTCAAGATCTATTAAGACTCTGTGTCCTTGATTTCAAGGGAGTTGGGACAAGTTCTTACCATTGGTGGAGTTTTCCAACAACAATGCTTATCAGCAAGTATTGGCATGGCTCCATTCAAGCATTGTATGGAAGAAAGTGTCGTTCTCCATTATCTTTGGGATGAGGTGGGTGAAGCCACGTTGTTGGGACCGGGAGTTGAGTGCGTATGACTACGAAAAAAGATTCAAACGATCCGACAACGTATAAAAACCTCACAAAATCGACAAAAGAGTTATGCTGATCTTCATCGAAAGGACGTGGAATTCGATATAGGATATCATGTGTTGTTAAAAGTTGCTCCATGGAAAGGAGTTACAAGATTTGGAAAGAGAGGAAAACTTAATCCTCGATTCATCGGTCCATTTTTAATCCTCGATCGAGTAGGAGCTGTGGCCTATAGACTCGCTTTCTGCTTAAATATGTCTCGTGTTCATAACGGTTTTCACATATCCATGTTACGTAAATATGTGAAAGACCCGAACCACATTATTGAGTTAGAACCGGACGAAATAGCGGAAGATTTGACGTATTAAGAGGTTCCTGTTCAAATCTTGGATAAGAAGGAACATATTCTACGCTCCAAGGTTATACCTCAAGTCAAAGTTTTGTGGAGGAACCACGATGTTGAAGAAATGACTTGGGAGTTAGAATCTGAAATGAAATCAAGGTATCCTTACCTCTTCGACATACCAGTGCATCGCCCTAATTTCGAGGGCTAAATTTCATAAGAAGGGAGGTTGTAAGACCCCAACTTTTATAAATAAAGATGAATTTTCTATAAATATTATTTTTGAATATTATGGAATAAATTTGATATAATGTTATAGTTGTGGGTAATATTTATAAATTTTGCAAAGTATGCAAATTGTTATAAAATATTCATTTGGTCTGGGAATATTCTTTTTTGTTAGGAATATTAAATACAACTACTCAATCATTGGTGGACCCCACAATGTAATTATTGTCGGATTGAGAAAACGACAAAAAATATTTTATAAAAATAATGGCGAAGGTGTTATCGTTAAACTGTTGAACTACCCGGTGGTAAAAAAAATACGATACGCGTGGTTGCATAGAAGACACCAGATTGATTATTGATGCTTACGTGAGAAGTCACTCGGTATGCTTAATTATTGCATAAAGAATCACGTGATCATATCTCTTATATTATCGATTCAATTATTGTCAAAGATTTGTAAGACCCCAACTTATTATTAATGAAATTTAATTTTCTATTTATTATTTTGAAATAGTAAGGGTTGATTTGATTAATGTGGATAGTTAGGGTTAAATACGCAAATATTTCAAAATAAGCAAGTGGTTATAAAATATTCATTGTTTTGGGAATATTCGTTTGGTCGTGAAATATTCAGATCTTTCGTGGGAATATTCGTAGACGACGGTAGCAGACCGTGTGTGGGCCCCATAACTGAAAGCGATTGGATGAAGAAAACGACAAATATAAGTTGTTTAAAAATAACTACAGAAGTTATTCACAATTAACACTATTGGAATACCGGTGGTTAAAACAAAGTAATACGCGTTGTCAGACAAGAAGCACCACCAATTATTGCACCAATTATTGAAGGCACTACTCAATAATGGTTACGTGAATTATCGCTTCGATATTTTATTTTATCGAGTTAATAATTCTTTGCGTTGATATTTTATATCATTGTTGTTTCAATAATTGTCATTACACAAGATTTTTCATTATCGAAGCAATAATTCATATTATCCGAATAATATTATTAGATAACATTATTGGCAATGTCTAGAAAGTTCATCTAAGGAGAGGTTTGGTCACCTAATCATACTCAAAGAAGAAGAAATTCTTATTCGAAAGCCCCTCTTCCTCAGGAACTACCGATTGTCAATATTGTGATTTCGTAATATTATTTGTGAATAATTAATTATTGATTCATATGATGAGGAAAATATTGATTTTATGTGGATATAGATGGAGAAAAATTTTAATGTGACAATTGTTGAAAATAAAATTTTATCTCTTTTCGATAAAATAATTATTTAAATATATTATTATATTTTAATAATATAATAATGGTGATATTTTTACAACGTAATGTGGGATATATGAGTATACGAGGAGGAAGAGTATTTTTGTTGCAATAAATGTTTAAAACATGTTAAACATGTCGGTGGACCCCATTTATCGATCAAATTTGATTATACTTTGTAAAATCGACCGTTTGTGGATTTTGGTCAATTTCTATTTGGAATTTGGAAAAACTTTCTTCTCGCAAAGTTGTAGAGAATTGAATTTCCTATAAAAACTCGGGAGATTCGAATTTTCTGATGAAAGGGCTATTTATTAGGAATTATTGAAGTTCAAGCTCAAATAATTGATTTTTGAAGTTTAAAATATTTAAAATTAGAAAACGTTTTTTCTTATTTTTTCTAGAAGGTGGCATGTGTTTGATGGCTGAAATCAGATTCTAGACATGTGTAAGAAATTTATATAATTATATTATTAATTTATTAAATTTTTCTCTTTGGTGTTCTAAGCAATTTCCTATAAATAGGTGCTTAGGTTAGAATTGAAAATCACACGTAAATCAAGTTTTCTCTCTATATTATCGAGTTTATTCTTGTGAGTATAGTTTGAGTATTGTTATACTGCAAGTTCAAGTCATAGCCTATATCCTGTTTCAATTTAAAGACCGATCTTTCGAGGTAAGTGGATGTTATTTTTTCTCAAATGATATTATTTCTTCAATATCATTTATCTTTGAAATATTGGTTGAACTTTTATCAAATTTGGAACTTTTCATGCTTGGGGTTACTATTCATGAGTTATTATTATTCACGAGTTACTATTCATGAGTTACTATTCACGAAAGTTACTATTCACGAGTACTATTCATAAAGCGTGAAGATGTTTTTTGTAGAATTTCTATCTTTTGGTGTCTTGAGTTACTATTCACGATATAAAGACTATTCAATTGAAAAATAAAATTTCTTCTTTTTTGTCCAAAATATCTATTCGGATACTAGCTTTGATTGTATCCATGTTTTGATCATTCTTGAATTTTACACCACTATGATTATTTTTGAGGTATTTTTTTAACATGGATAAAACAAAAAGTACTAATCCTTAATCCTTAATCCTTGTCATTTTGTTTCATCGGATTCGCTTTTAAAAAAAATATATTTTCATCATCCTCGCCTTAAATGATGATATTATTGAATATCTTTGGCCTCAGTAGTGCAAAAGATGAATGATTCGAAGAATATCTTCGTCAGTAAAAAAGATGAACAGTGTTTAAATGAACATGACTAATCGATGAATATCTTCGCCTCAGTAGGCAAAGATGAATATTTGATTCCAGATGTTTATGGATTGATGTTACAGGATAAAAGATAGACGATGAACTTTTAAATTCATACATGTAAGATAGTAGTTTGCATTCTCTACTTAACTCTTCTAATGAATTATTATTTTCATGCGAATATTGATTTAAAATTTGTTGTCTATCAGATTCTATTAGATTTTTCCTGTTGAAGACTAACGGTAATTTGTTATATATTATCTTAGTCATAATATTCTTTTATCGAGCTAGTTGAGCTCACCCTTTTCCTTTTTGTTCCATTTTTTTCTCGTGGAGGCTAGAATATATAGCGAGTACGTAGAAGGGGTATGGAATGAAGGTTCTAGAGAGAGTTGTTTAGTAGTCCTCACCATTTTTTGTAAAATAATGTATCAATAAATGTGATGAGGATTTATTTGAGTATAGATATTGTCTGAAGATAATATTTGTATTTAAACTCACGCTTTTATTGTTGTAATAATAAAAAGTTGTAGTTGTTTCGCATACCATGTATTGACAACTCAGAATGGGTGATGTATACCTATTTGGGGGGGCGCCACGGTTGGTATCGAGCTTAGGATATGATCTCCCATGAGATCGGGAATAGTAACTAGAGGGAGAGAGACGAGTAAATCCTTTCGCCAAGTGTGTCCTACCTAAGCTTATTTGTTAGTTGGTCAAGATATAGGATATTATGTGATATATTGATTTCCTTAATTAACCCTTTGTTTTACGATGATTTGAGAATGTCGATCGAGAATATTAACAATGGAAATGAGACCGTGGAGACACTCAGACTCACCAACGAGGAGAACATGCAACAGTCGGGCAATGTTCCTCCCGTGAACAACACCATTGAAAGAGATGATGAACGAGGGATGTTTAGAAGTTTTTTGCAGCTCACGCAAAATCACGAGGAGACTCGTGTTCAAAATCTGAGAGAAAATGATAGCAATTCACGGGTTGTCACAAACCAAGCAGTTCAAAGAGTCGGGACCACCGAATTTAAGGGAAAGCCGATCCGATCACGGCGAAAACATGGGTCAAGCAAATTACCAAGATATTCGATGTCTTGGGATGCACGGAGAACAGAAGGTTCCATTCGCCACCTTTATGTTCCGTGGCGGCGCAGGCGATCATCGGTGGGAGTCTCGTGAAGCGCACTCCATCCAACCGCACTCTCGGCATATGTCTTGGGAGACGTTTCAGAAGCTATTTAATGACAAATACTTTCCGAAAGTGTTCGGCTATATGAAGGAAGTGGAGTTCATCGATTGGAACAAAACAACACGACGATTTGTCTCAAGACGAGGCAAAGTTTACAGAGTTATCCAGTGTTTGCACCTCATTTGGTGGAGAATGAGGAACGATGACGCGGATGTTTCTTAGAGGTTTGAAACCCAAGATACGCCAAGATCTCATTTCTCATAAATTTTCTCTTTATTCGGATGTTGTAAAATGGGCTCAATTATTAAAGCGAGATAACGAAGTACGGCCAACCGAGGACCACAACCAGGATCGCATCGTAGATAGCAATCAATGTAATAATGATAACCAAATGAGAAAGAAAACAGACGGACAAAATGGTTACCACTCTGGTGGTAATCATGGTCATGAAAATGTAAGAAGCGAGTCAGAGGAGATTTTAAAAGAGGAGATTTAACAACGACTATGTGAAGACGATAAAGGACGCAAAGAATCGGTTCTAAGGGAGGAGAACGACCACCGGCCATATGCTATAAATGCGGAAAGAGGGACATATCAAGACAAACCGCCCACAACAGCTCAAGGTATGCTATAATTATGGAAAGGAAGGACATATCGCCGAGATCAGACAAGAAGAATGAAACCTAGTTCAACGGGGACGGTTACTCAAAAGATCGTCTCAGTAAAAGTCAAAGTCAACGATTCCGGAAGAGCGTTTGTTGTGGATCGGTCATAATGCGAGAACCCAAACGAGGTGATCACGGTAAGCTATTTATAAATTTTGCGAAGTTTATACCTTACTTGATACCGGCATACCCATTCATTTATTTATCTCCCGCATGTGCTCAACGCTTAAACTGACTCGGAGAAATTAGACTTTGACCTATCTCGTGGAAACTCCGTTAGAGAAACTTTCATCACATCCATCGCTTATAAATCTTGTTTGATTCAAGTTGGCACCATCACCTTACCGTTGACCTTATCTCTTTAAAGATACTTGCTTTTGATGTGATTTTAGGGATTGATTTGTTAACTACTCATCATGCCAAAATTAATTGTTTTCGTAAGGTTGTTAGTTTTCATATTCCTAACCAACCCGTTGTTATTTAATTCAAGCAACTAAACCATTAAAATCAATCACCGTCATATCTAATCATAAAGTTATTCGCTTATTAAAAAACGGATGTCAAGCTTTCTTAGCCCATGTTATGGATTTGAATAAAGACACGCCAAATTTGAATAATATTCTGTTGTTATCGACTTTTCCGACGATTTCAAGAACTTCCCGGCCTACCCCGTAACGTGAAGTTGAATTTTTATTGATCTTGAACCCGTACAAAGCCCATTTCTAAAACCCCATATCGAATGGCTCCTATTGAACTTCAGGAGTTAAAGGTCCAACATGTGAATTGTTGGACATCGGTTTCATTCGGCCCAAGACATCTCCTTGGGGTGCTCCTGCTTTTATTAAGTAAAGAAGAAGAAAGACGGAGTATGCGATTTTGTATCGACTATCGGGAATTGAACCATGTCACCATCAAGAATAGGTATCCTCTACCTCGTATTGATGACTTGTTTGACCAATTGTAAGGGGCACAATTCTTTTCAAAATCGATCTTCGCTCGATATCATCACCAAGATTAGAACCGAGGATATTCCAAAGACCGCCTTCGTAACTCGGTATGGGCATTATGAATTCTTAGTCATGTCTTTCGGACTAACTAATGCTCCCGCGGCTTTCATGGATATGATGAACCGAGTATTCAAGGAATATTTGGATCGCTTTGTTGTTGTCTTTATTGATGACATCCTTATATATTCCAAAAGTCGTGAAGATCATGAGCACCATTTGAATCGGGTACTCCAAAGGCTTCGTGAAAACAAACTATATGCCAAATTGAAGAAATGCGAGTTTCGCTTCGAGGAAGTAGCATTCCTTGGGCACGTGGTGTCGAAAACATGGAGTATCCGTGGACCCGGTGAAGATTGAATCAATACAAAGTTGGAGCAACCAAGTTTCGGTGATCAAGCACGTAGCTTTTTTGGGCTTAATTGGTTATTATCGGAGATTCGTGGAAGGGTTTTCTCGAATCGCTACTCCATTAACTCGCCTAACTCTCGGAAGGATACAAAATTGCGTTTGGAGCGAAGAATGCGAGAAAAGTTTCAAAAAGCTTAAGAGGAGACTTATTTTTAAGACTGCTCTAACAATACCATCCGGTTCGGATGGATTTGTTATCTACGCCGATGCTTCGTGCAAAGGGTTAGGATGTGTTCTCATGCAACGTGGGAAAGTCATAGCCTATGCCTCGCGACAACTTAAAGAGTATGAGAGGAATTATCCTACCATGATCTAGAGTCAAGCAGCAATGTTTTGCTGCTTAAAGATATGGAGGCACTATCTATATGGGGAGAAAGTGGAGATATATTCGCACCATAAAAGCCTTAAATATTTCTTCACTCAAAAAGAACTCAACACGCGCGCAAATGACGTTGGCTCGAACTATTGAAAGACTCACCACCACACTATTCAATACCATCTCGAAAAGTTTAACGTGGTAGTAGGACGCGTTGAGTAGAAGATCATATGCGGAACGAAAAGTGCGATGATGTCAAGTATATGCATAGAGCCAACTTTAATAGAAAAGTTAAGGTTGCTCAAGCCACCGAACCCGAGCTTATGCGTATGAAGAAGAAAGTACAAGAAGGAGCTATTCCTAAGCTTAGAATTGATGAAGAAGGAATACTTGAGTCCACTCTAGAATTTGTGTTCCTAACGACTCGATTTAAAGTACAAGATTATGATGGAGGCACACAATACACCATTTGCAATCCATCCTGGAAGTACTAAAATGTATCGTGATCTTCGACATACATTTTGGTGGAACAATATGAAGAGAGAGATTGCAAAGTTTATCTCAATGTGTTTAACTTGTCAACGTGTAAAGGTGGAGCATCTAGTACCTAAGGGTCCGTTGCAACCACTTGAGATTCCGGAATGGAAGTGGGAACACATTACCATGGATTTCGTTACGGGTCTTCCTACGGTTTCTCAAGGCATCAATGCTATTTGGGTTATTGTTGATAGATTAACCAAGTCGCTTCATTTCTTGCCGACACGGAGACTTATTCCTTGAACGCCTTGCTTAGTATGACGTGAATGAGATTGTGAGGTTGCATGGCATGCCTGTATCCATAGTTTTGGATCGTGACCCAAGATTCACTTCAAGATTTTGGGTTAGCTTGCAAAAAGCTATGGGCACGGATTTACGATTTAGTTCGGCATACCATCCCCAAACGGACGGACAATCAGAGAGGACTATTCAAACTCTTGAAGATTTATTAAGACTCGTGGTCCTAGACTTCAAAGGCGGTTGGGATAAGTATTTACCATGGTGGAATTCTCCTACAACAACAGCTTATCGTGCAAGTATAGGTGTGGCTCCATTCAAGCATTATATGGACGAAAATGTCGTTCTCCAATATGTTGGGATGAGGTGGGTGAAGCAACATTGTTGGGACCCGAAAGTTAAGACGTATTTATCACCGAAAAGATTCAAATGATTCGACAACGATACAAACCAAGCACAAGATCGACAAAAGAGTTATGCGGATCTTCATCGAAAGGACGTGGAATTTAGTGTGGGGATCATGTATTGTCATGAAGTTGCTCCATGGAAGGGAGTTACAAGATTTGGGAAGAGAGGAAAGCTCAATCCACGATTTATGGTCCATTTCAAATTCTTGACCGAATAGGAAATGTAGCCTATATAGACTTGCGTTATCGAAAAAGTATGTCTCGTGTTCATAATGTGTTTCACATATCCGTATTTCGTAAATATGTGAAAGACCCGAACCACGTTATAGAGTTTAAACCGACGAGATAGCCAAGACTTAACGTATGAGGAGGTACTGCCAAGATTTTGGATAGAAGGAGCATGTCCCACGCCAAGAAAGGTCATACCACAAGTTAAAGTTTTGTGGAGGAATCATGCTATAGAGGAAATGACCGGGAATTGGAAACTAAATGAAAGCGAGGTATCCTCACTTTTCAAACACTGTGTAACGCGACGCCAATTTCGAGGACTAAATTTCATAAGGAGGGAGGTTGTAAGACCCCAACTTATTATTAATGAAATTTAATTTTCTATTTATTATTTTGAAATAGTAAGGGTTGATTTGATTAATGTGGATAGTTAGGGGTTAAATACGCAAATATTTCAAAATAAGCAAGTAGTTATAAAATATTCATTGTTGCTTGGGAATATTCGTTTGGTCGTGGAATATTCGCATCGCTTTGGGGAATATTCGCACGATTAGCAGCCCATGTGTGGGCCCCATAACGAAAAGCGATTGGATGAAGAAAATGACAAATATAAGTTGTTTAAAATAACTACAGAAGTTGTTTGCTAAGTAACACTATTGGAATACCCGATGGTTAAAAAGCAAGTAAACGCCGTTTGACAAGACAAGAAGATACCAGATTGCACCAATTATTGAAGGCACTACTCAATAATGGTTACAAAGAATTACCGCTCAAAGATTTTATTTTATCGAGTTAATAATTGTCGCGTTGATATTTTATATTGTCGTTGTTTCAATAATTGTCATTACACAAGATTTTTCATTATCGAAGCAATAATTCATATTATCTCGAATAATATTATTAGATAACATTATTGGCAATGTCTAGAAAGTTCTGTCTAAGGAGAGGTTTGGTCACCTAATCATGCCGCTTAAGAAGAAGAAATTCTTATTCGAAAGCCCCTCTTTCGAGAACCGCCTGCGGTCATCAATATTGTGATTCTCGTAATATTATTTGTGAATAATTAATTATTGATTCATATGATGAGGAAAATATTGATTTTATGTGGATATAGATGGAGAAAAATTTTAATGTGACAATTGTTGAAAATTGAAATTTTATCTCTTTTCGATAAAATAATTCATTTAAATATATTATTATATTTTAATAATATAATAATGGTGATATTTTTACAACGAATGTGGGATATATGAGTATACGAGGAGGAAGAGTATTTTTGTTGCAATAAATGTTTAAAACATGTTAAACATGTCAATGTGGACCCCATTTATCGATCGAAATTTGATTATAACCGTAAAATCGAATTCGCTTATGGATTTCGGTCAATTTTATTTGGAATTTGAAACACTTTCTTCTGCAAAGTTGTAGAGAATTGAAATTCCTATAAAAACTCGCGAGATTTGAATTTTCTGATGAAAGGGCTATTTATTAGGAATTATTGAAGTTCAAGTTCAAATAATTGATTTTTGAAGTTTAAAATATTTAAAATTAGAAAAACGTTTTTTCTTATTTTTTCTAGAAGGTGGCATGTGTTTGATGGCTGAAATCAGATTCTAGACATGTGTAAGAAATTTATATAATTATATTATTAATTTATTAAATTTTCTTTTTGTGTTCTAAGCAATTTCCTATAAATAGGGTGCTTTAGGTTAGAATTGAAAAATCACAATTTAAATCAAGTTTTCTCTCTCTATATTATCGAGCGTATTCTTGTGAGTATTTTGAGTATAGTTTGAGTATTGCTATACGGTGCAAGTTCAAGTCATAGCCTATATCCCTGTTTCAAATTTAAATCTCGATCTTTTCGAGGTAAGTGGATGTTATTTTCTTCTCAAATGATATTATTTCTTCAATATCATTATGTTGAAATATTGGTTGGAACTTTTTATCAAATTTGGAACTTTTTCATGTCGGGGTTAACGAGTTACTATTCACGAGTTACTATTCATGAGTTACTATTCACGAGTTACTATTCACGAGTACTATTCATGAAGCGTGAAGATGTTTTTGTGGAATTTCTATCTTTTGGTGTTTGAGAATTACTATTCACGTATCAAGACTATTCACGATATCGACATTATTCATCGAAAAATAAAATTTCTTCTTTTTTGTCCAAAATATCTATTCGGATACTAGCTTTGATTGTATCCATGTTTTGATCATTCTTGAATTTTACACCACTATGATTATTTTTGAGGTATTTTTTTAACATGGATAAAACAAAGTACAAATCCTTAATCCTTAATCCTTGTCATTTTGTTTCACCGGATTCGCTTTTAAAATATTTTTCATCATCCTTAGTCTTAAATGATGATATTATTGAATATCTTTGGCTCAGTAGTAAAAAGATGAATGATTTTCAAGAATATCTTCGTCAGTAGTAGCAAAGATGAAGCAGTAGTGTTTAAATGAATATGATTAATCGATGAATATCTTTCGCCTCAGAGTGTAAAGATGAATATTTGATTCCGATGTATATTGATTGATGTTATAGGGATAAAAGATAGACAATGAACTTTTAAATTCATACATAGAAGATAGTAGTTTGCATTCTCTACTTAACTCTTCTAATGAATTATTATTTCATGCGAATATTGATTTAAAATTTGTTGTCTATTGTATTCTATTAGATTTTTCCTCGTTGAAGACTAACGGTAATTTGTTGTATATTATCTTAGTCATAATATTCTTTATCGAGCTAGTTGAGCTCACCCTTTTCCTTTTTGTTCCATTTTTCTCAGGAGGCGAGAATATAGCGAGTCAAGTCGGGGTATGGAATGAAGGTTCTAGAGAGAGTTATTTAGTAGTCCTCACCATTTTTGTAAAATAATGTATCAATAAATGTGATGGGATTTATTTGAGTATAGATATTGTCTGTAAGATAATATTTGTATTTAAACTCACGCTTTATTGTTGTAATAATAAAGTTGTAGTTGTTTCTGTACCATGTATTGACAACTCAGAATGGGTGATGTATACCTATTTTGGGGGCGTCACAGTATCATCTGTATAATATGTTATAGTATTAAATCAATAATTGAGACGATAAGTTATAAATGATTAATAATTGTTGAAAGATTAAGTATGTGTTGATTAAAAATAAAATGATTTGTGGTAAGTTTGATTATTTTATGGGGGGCTCATATGTCATCATCTAAGAGTCTCTTCGTCAATAGTAATTACCTTTGTGAATAGTAATTACCTTCGTCAATAGTATTTACCTTTCAATCAATAGTAATTACCTTCGTTAATAGTAATTACCCTTGTGAATAGTAATTACCTTCGTTAATAGTAATTACCCTTGTGAATAGTAATTACCTTCGTCAATAGTAATTACCTTTACCAGACGTCGAACCACTTTTCGTTTCACATTAAAGCGCCGAACCACTTGTCGCTTCACATTACTAAAAGGCCAAACCACTTTTCTTTTCACATCATCACCGTCAAGCCACTTGCCTTTTCACACTCGTTGCGGTCTTAAGCTAGAAATCTTCTATAAATAGAGGCCTAGTGCTTCATTATTTTCACTTAATTCTTTCAAGCTATAGAGAGAGAAAGTATATAGAGAATAAGAGAGAAAGAAGAGTATTTTTTACTACATCGTCCGTAAAGATTCAATCTCCTACCAAAAGTAAGGGGTGTTATTCTTCCTATTCATGAAGAGAACTGTTGTTATTCCATTGCTTATAATTACATTGGAATACTTTCGTATAACGTGGTTTACCCTATACTTGGTGACATTCTTCTATTATTACATTGGAACATCCCTGTAAGACCCCGAATTTTATGAAATAAAGGTATTCAATTTTTCTTATAATTACTATTCAAAGTAAATGGTTAAATTGATAAAAGGTTAAAGTTAAGGGTGATATATGATTTTTTTTCAAAATACGCAAGTGGTTATAAAATATTCATTGTTGTTTGGGAATATTCGCTAGTCGTGGAATATTCTTTCGCGTAGGAGAATATTAAATTTACGGTAGCAATCATTTCATGGGCCCCATAATGTAATAAGCGACGGATGGAGAAAACGACAAATTTGAGTTTTTATAAATAACGGCGTAATCGTTATCGTTAAGTAACCGTTGGAATACCCGGTTGGTAAAGTAAAAAGTAATGGCGTTGTTGCACAAAAGAAGATACCAGACATTGCATGAAAGATATTTTTCAATTATTGATTCTTACGTGAGAAGGCACTACTAATAATTGTTCTGATAAGAATTATCGCTCAATATTTTATTTTATTGATTCAATAATTGCTGCGTTGATATTTTATATTATTGTTGTTTCAATAATTGTCACCGCACAAGATTTCCCATTATCGATCAATAATTCATATTATTTGAATAATATTATTAGATAGCATTATTGGCAATGTCTAGAAAGTTCATCAAGGAGAGGTTTGGTCACCTAATCAAGGCGCCAAGAGGAGAAAATCTTATCGAAAGCCCCTCTTTCCGAACCTGCTGGTCATCATAATTGTGGATTCGTAATATTATTTGTGAATAATTAATTATTGATTTATATGATAAGAAAATATTTATCCGATGTGGATATAAATGATGGATTTATTTATGTGGTTATAAATGAAGGAATTAATATTGAGGTATTTTATCAAGATTTTGTCGAATCGAGGTATTAAAAGATCAAATCTGTTGTTCTTACGCCTTTATTGTATGAGTTATAATACTTAATCCGACCGTTGGATCGTTGTAATTTTTGGATATGTTATACATATATAAGTTGAGTATATGTCCACAAATTTTGAACCGTTAAAAATGAGCGTATAATTTGTTATGAATTTTAAGAGGTGACTGATTCGAAAATTAGGTTTATAAATGATTTTAGTGGAAAATTCTAGAAATGGGTGGGCCCCACTTTTGGTTGGTGAGAAATGTGCTCAATTGAATTTTTAAATGTGGTGGGTGGGAATAGTAGCAGGTAAAGCCATCAGGTTGCAGGTCAAGTCTGCTAAAATTTTCCTATAAATAGAGGGCTAAGTTAGAATTGAAAATCACACCGAAACATAAAGCTTTCTCTCTTCTCTCTCTAGATTATTGAGTGTAATTTGTGAGTATTTAGATACTTGGTGAGTTGATATTCATCGGTGCAAGTTTCCTTGATATTATATCCGATATCCCGTCGTAAGTGTCTTTTCGAGGTAAGGGATTTTAAGGGATAGTAAGGGATTTTAAGGATTGATAGAGGATCAGTAAGGAATGTTATTTTCTTCATAATGATGTTATTCTTTCAATATCATTATACTGCAATATTGGTATGGATTTTATTGTAGAATTTCTACCTTTTTGAGTCGGGGTTACTATTCACGTATACGACACTATTCATATATATGACACTATTTATGTATATGACATTATTTACGTATCTGATACTATGTATTTAATACTGAAAGTACTATTCACGAGTTACTATTCATGAGTTACTATTCACGAGTTACTATTCACGAGTTACTATTCACGAGTTACTATTCACGAGTTACTATTCACGAGTTACTATTCACGGGTACTATTCACAATAAAATTGGTTTCTTTTTCTGACCAAATTATCGTTGATTTATGAATCTTACTCTTGAAATTAAAACCATGTTTTGATTATATTATTTTTATATAACATTCTTATAACTCTAATGATGATATTTCTCTTTGACTTGAGTTTAAAGATGGGTAGATTATTGGTATGATCGTGATTATAGGTTCTCTTTGCCGATAGTGCAAAAGTTGAATTGTTGATCGGTATGATCATGACCATTGAATTTACAATTGAATATTTTTAGCTTAAGTGCAAAGGTGAATTGATCAACATGGTTATAATTATTGTTATATAACTTCGAAATGATTATGTATTTCTTTGATATATGAATATCTTTGGCTCGTTGTGCAAAGATGACTGTTGTTGAATATCTTTAAATTGTAGTGAAAAGATGAATTATTGATGAATAACTTTGGCTCGTAATGCAAAGATGACTGTTGTTGAATATCTTTGCTTTTACCAGAGTGCAAAGATGAATTATTGATGAATATCTTTGGCTCGTAATGCAAAGATGACTGTTGTTGAATATATCTTTTTTGTAGTGTAAAGATGAACTGTTGATGAATATCTTTCGCCCGTGGTGCAAAAGATGAATTTATTAGATGATATGATTATGAGCAGAGGCGTGATTTGGTATAACCATGATATTTGATGTTTCGGGTAAAGACAATGTGATGAAAATTATCTTCGTCCGGATGAGAAGAGGAATTTAGAATCACAATTATGATTATGAGTTATTCATATGATTGTGGAAAGGAACCGTTGATTGATGTTACAGGATAAAATATTGTTGGTGGAATTTTAACGTGGAGAAGATAATAGACTTTATAGTCTATTTGACTCTTTTAATGGATTGCTTCGTTCACGCAACTATGGTTGAAAAGTTTTATCATCTACCATATGTTCTAAATCTCCGATTCATTCTTGATGAAGACTATTGATAATTTATTTATCTTTAGTCATAATATTCTTTATCGAGCTAGTTGTGTTCACCCTTTTGTTTCACAATTCCTTTCGTGTAATAAAAGTGTAGTATTTGGGTCGAAATGGGGATAACAAGGGAATAGAATCGGTGGTCTATAGTTGTTGAGGTTCTCCTAAAGAGTATGAAAATAATTTTATTGAGGGCTTTAGTGTGTTGTATTTTATACATCATTTAATAGTTATTTTGGTGAATTAAATAGGGTGAAGCGAACCCAACTTTGGAAGGGTGTTTTGTCACTATCATACAAGATGTCTAATGACATACAAACTCGTGTTATCATAAGACATGGTTGTGTTTCATCCACTTTGTCGAGTATATTTACAAGCACTACCTATATAATCTTGGTGTTTGTTTGGAGTATAATACCAAATTAGAGACAAGTGGAGATAACGATATGTCAAGAAAGACTCGCCATTGGGAAGAATATGATAGTAATCTTCATGTTTTTCTTTTGGGGTCTATAGATCAACCAAGGATAATTACGTGGCCATATGATATCTACCATAACCCCAAAAGCATGGCCTCCCATATAACGAAGGTTTTCTTGAGCACTTCCCAAAGATTCTAATTTCTAAAGCAGCTTTTGTGAGACCCCATATTTTATCAATAAAGATTTAAATTTTGTCGAAATAATTTTTAATATTATGGTGTGAATTTGAGATAATATTATAGTTGTGGGTAGTATTTATAAATTTTGCAAAGTATGCAAGTGGTTATATTATATTCGATTAGTCGGGGGAATATTCGGTTTAGCGAGGAATATTCGTACAACTACTCAATCATTGGTGGACCCCACAATGTAATTATCAATTTGATCGGAGAAAACGACAAAAATATTTTATTGAAATAATGGCGGAAGTTTTACCGTTGATCTTCGTTGAACTACTCAGTAGTAAAAAGTACAAAGAATACGTGTGGTTGCGTAGTAATAATACGCAAGATTGATTATTGATGCTTATGTGAGAAGTCACCGGTTTGATTCCAGATTATTATCGATTAATAATATGAATTATTATAAGCGATAATGACGCTTTTGTTTTATTCGTATTATTAACGTAATAAAATGTAAACATCTTTTATATAAAATAGAATACTTTATTAAAGTTATTCTATAAATAGAATATATTATATTTTATTATGATATAGTGTTGCATAGTGTTTTTGCATAAGTTTTTTGCATAGTATTGCATAGTGTTTGCATAGTAAAATATTTTTATATAAATAGAATATATTATATTTTATTTAAAAGATTTTTCTTTAAATATGGACCGTCGATTAAAGTAAATCAATCTGGACCGCTCATGGATTAGTTACTATGCATTCCATTTTCCTATAAATAAGCTCATTCCTTCATTATTTTCTTACTTAATTCATTGAAACTCTAGAGGAGAAATTATAGAGAGAAGTTATAGAGAGAAAATTATAGAAAGAAGAAGAATATTCTCGCTACTTCACTACTTCTATATTCAGGTTCTTTTTTACGGTAAGGGTATTATTTGTTGTATTCGTAAGGTGTTATTCTTTCTTCTTGAAGAGAACTTCGTTATTCCATTCACTATTATTCCGCTGAATAACTCGTAAAAGTGATATACCCTATACATAACCTCAGTATATGCAGCATATCCTATACTGGTGAAATCCTTATGTTATTCCATTCTTATTTATTACATTGGAATAACTCAGTATAATGTGGTTTACCCTATACTTGGTGACATTCTTCTATTATTATTCATTGGAACATCCTCGCTCAGGTGTTTTTACACGGACCTGGTTCCGCTTTATTATCTCCGTTGGAACATCCCGCTCATGTGTTTTATGGGACCCGTTAAAATCTTTATCATTCTCGTTGGAATATCCTATCTCGTGTGTTCTACACCGGATCCGGTTCCATCTTTATTATTATTCATTTGAACATCCCGCTTGCGATTGTGAATTTCACCGACTCGTTCCGTTATTATTATTATTCGTTGAATAACTCGCCCATGCAAGCACCGCATGCATGGTGATTTCTTTTGTTATTCCATTCTTTATTATACCCGGTTGGTTAAAACTTTGACTTCTATAATCCATGAAAATTAGTAGAATATCCTCGATATTTGCGTTTCATCCAAAGATCTTTCATGGAAATATTCTTCCGATCATTCTTGAATTTTACTCTACTTAAACAAAGATCATGCCGACAATTTGGACGTTAATAATTCATGGATTAAATAATTCTTGAACTTGTTTTATTGAATTATTATGTCATTGTCATCATCCTTATGTTATATTATGTTATCTTCGCTTACGTGCATAGATGAACTTAGTATGATTATGACTGTGGATCATTTAAGTATAATCATGACTTGATATAAATGATGTGACAAAAGTCCTCGAAGCATTCTGTAATGCGTTGATGGATAGTTTTTGGTATGATTACACTGTGGGTGATTCGGTAAGATAGTCATGACCATTGATAATTTGATGAAAATCCTCGACCGTGGTATGTGGATAATTAGATGTGGTGGTTATTTATTGTCGAGTCTCAAATGATAAAAATTGATGAAAACTTTAAAACATAAAAGATAGTAGATTTTATTCTCTACTGACTCTTTTTAATGGATTACATATTCACCGCAGCTTAAACTAGTTGTCTATTATATTTTATCGGTTTAACATCGTTGAAGGCTAATGATAATTTATTCGCATTATCTTAGTCATAATATTTCTTCGGGCTAGTTGAGCTCACCCTTTTTTCTTTCACCGTTCTCTTCGTGAAATGAGAACATACCGGGATTTAGTCGGGAACGAAGTAATGGTCCAGAGGATAAGATTAGTAGTCCTCACTATTCGTGAAATAGTGTGATAATAGAGTTGTAATGAGGACTCCTTTTGAGTTTGTATAATATCTAGTAGACAATATTTGTATTCAAACTCACGCTTTTATGTCGATTGCATACACCTACGCTTATATTAGTAAGTTGTATTTGAATTTATGTACCATGTAAGTGGCGACCCAAGATGGGTGACGATACCTAAATTTTGGGGGGCGCCACGGTTGGTATCGAGCTTAGTGGATATGATTCTGGTGAGATGTGAGATAAGAACTAGGAGGGAGAGACGGGGAATTCCTTTGCTAGTATGACCTACCTAAGTTTATTTGTTATTTAATTGGTTTCACGAGTATAGGATAATATTTGATATATTAATTAACCCTTATGTTGTGGCGGTGTTTGGAAATGGCAAATTGAAAATATTCACAATGGAGTGAATGTGACCGTTGTGACACCTTTAATCACTAATCAAAGTTAATGCAAAGGTCGGGACGAGGAACAAATTAGAGATATCCACGTAGTGAATGAAGAACTAATTGTTGCACCCGAGCTAGTTGGCAGCAGAGGTAGCGGTGAGAGTGAGGAAGAAGAGGAACCCGAGGAGAATTGGTTAGAAGAAATTTATGATCAAAACTTAGAATTACAAAATCGTGTTCGTGAGCTAGAAGAACAAAGTTGAAGAACGGCAAACGATCGTGGAACAAAGGGATACAACAATTCAAAATTGGGTTACCCGATATGTGATGCTCGAACAAAATCACGCGCTTTGGTGGTGTAAGATATTAAAGTTGGAATCGAGAATTTAAAAATCAAAGATCGGCTAAAAGAAGAAACAATCGAACGAAGGAGAATAGGCGATGCATGGGTAAAAAGTCGCACAACGCGTTGATAGTGTAGAAAAAGACGTCCGATCCAATAAAGCCAAAATAGATGAAATGGACTTTGCTTTTTGGACAAAGAATTGGGAGATTTAACATCGAATTCGGAATTACCTGCGCATAGCGGTCAACCCGAATTCGATATGGATCGGAGAATAATGATTCAAATCATGGATCAGAATGTGAAGAAGCACTTAAGGGTGGAATGTACCTATAGTAAAGTCAAACTCGATAATTTAAGCGAGAGGCGTTTGTCGAGAAACCCGAACGGTTATTACGGGTAAGTTAATTATAAATTAATGCGAAGTCTATACTTTATTCAATACAAGTTCTACCCACTCTTTTATTTCACCTAGTTGTGTTCAACGTTTAAATTTGATTCCAAAGAAGTTAAATTTTGACTTATTGGTTGAAACTTCGTTAGTAGGAACCTTCGTTACCTCCATTGTTTATTAATCTTGTTGTTTCAAATAAACACTTTCACGATTACCTGTCGATCTTATCTCTTTGAAAATACTTGCCTTTGAGGTAATTTTTGAAAACGATTGATTAACTACTCATTATTCTTTTTGTAAGGTTGTTAGCTTTCATATTCCTAACCAACCTGTTATACGAATTCAAAGTAACCAAATCCTAAAGTTAATCACTGTGATATCAAGCCATAAGTAAAGAGCCCCGAACCTTTCGTTGTCGACTTCCTTGTGTGGAATGCACCGAAGCCAGACTTTCTGTAGGCGACATCGTGAATGAAGATGGCAAGTTTATAGGTATCATTGTGAGATGCTATCTGGGTTAAGGGATAGAAGTCACAGTTGGTATCAATGTGACGTACTATCCAAGTCTTGGATGAGAGTCACAGTTTTGAATGATATTTCTATTATTAATAAATTTCCTAACGTATTCTTGAAAATTTCCTAGCCTACCCTAGAGCGTGAAATCGAATTTTGTATTGACCCCAGTACAAAAACCCATTTCTTAAACCCTCAAATATTTCTTCAACTAAAAGGATCTGTTTACGAGGATTATGATGAAAGTCATAATAAAAGCATAGGACTGATGAAAATCATGGGTATATGAAGTATTAGTAAGTTTTATGATGAGTTATGTTGGTTAGTATGTGAAAACATGAAAGTTTCTTAGAAATCACAAAGAGTTGAAAATCAGATTTTGGTGAAAAACGTAACATGAAATTCAATTGACCATATCTCTTATTATATTTCGAATTTTTGAATGTGGTCAAGTCCTAGAGATAGATCTATGAGTTACCTAACTAATCCAAGTGGAATTACTGGAAAAGATGTTGTAGATTTTTGTGTGGACTGATTTTAGCAAAGGAGGCCAAAGCTGTAAATTTCGAAAATGCTACTGCCCAGAAACTTTAAGGGACTGTTTCGGCCACTTAAATTATGAGAAAAATTCTGGCCTTTTGGGACATAAAGGTATATGGTATAAAGTACCTCCTGTCCAAAAATGAGCTGATTCTGACTTGAAATGAGCAAGTTATGACTATTTCAATATTTAGGTTTTTCCGACGAAAAACGCTATAACCGGAGTTCTATAACTCCGATGACCATGAAATTTAAACTAGAAGCTCACGTTAACATGTGTAAGGTCCTGCCAAGATTTGGGAATTTTTGGAGTTAAACTTGAGGTAGCTAATTTCTTAAGAAATTAATTAGAAATTGATTTTTGAAAAATAGTAAATGAATTTTAAAAATTTCGAGAAAAATATATTTTCATCATGGGACTATATTATGCTAAATCCCAGAAAAGAAATATTTTGGGACTGATTTGGTATTTTTCATGAAAATAGTTTAGTTACGAATATATGAGTTAAATATGTTATGTGAAGTAACAAAGTTGAAAATAGGATTTTATGGCAGAGAATCCTATATAGAGTATATGCATATTTTTTGAGAGATTTGATAATTGGTGATGATATCTTATGAGTATGGCATTTTGAATGATTAAATGCATTATATGGTAAAGCGTAAACAATTAAGATAAATTGTTTATAAATTTAAGAAGATTAAAATATTGTTATAATATTAATGATATTAGATTATGAGATTATTAAGTGATTAAAAACATGGGGATATTCTTGAATCTGGATAAATTATATTATAAATGTTTAATATTTATCCTTTATCTCATTTGATTGATTCTTTATATCATTATCCTCACGCTTATATTATGTTGAAAGTCATACGTGGCTTCAGTAGTGCATAGATGGACTTGGTATGATTATGACCAAGGATTGTTTGGCAGATAATCATAATCGTAATTGAAAACACAATTATCTTTGGTAGTAGTGCATGGATAATTTGTGGTCGTGATACTTAATGAATACACAATTATCTTTGGTCAGTAGTGCATGGATAATTTGTGGTCGTGATATTAATGAATACACAATTATCTTTGGTAGTAGTGCATGGATAATTTGTGGTCGTGATACTAATGAATACACGATTATCTTTGGTAGTAGTGCATGGATAATTTGTGGTCGTGATACTAATGAATACACGATTATCTTTCGCCGTAGTGCATGGATAATTTGTGGTCGTGATCTAATGAATACACAATTATCTTTGGCCGTAGTGCATGGATAATTTGTGGTCGTGATACTAATGAATACACGATTATCTTTGGCAGTAAGTGCATGGATAATTTGTGGTCGTGATACTAATGAATACACGATTATCTTTGGCCGTAGTGCATGGATAATTTGTGGTCGTGATACTAATGAATACACGATTATCTTTAGCCGTAATGCATGGATAATTTGTGGTCGTGATAATAATGAATACACGATTATCTTTGGTCGTAGTGCATGGATAATTTGTGGTCGTGATACTAATGAATACACGATTATCTTTCGCCGTAGTGCATGGATAATTGTGGTCGTGATACTAATGAATACACGATTATCTTCGGTAGTAGTGCATGGATAATTTGTGGTCGTGATCTTAATGAATACACACGATTATCTTTGGTCAGTAGTGCATGGATAATTCGTGGTCGTGATACTAATGAATATCCTTGGCACGTAGTGCGTGGATGATTCGATGATATGGATTAATTATCGAGTTGAGTCTCAAAGAATGAAATATTAATTCATGGATGTGGTAAAAGTCATCTTTGGTCAGTAGTGCATTGATAGACTTGGTATGATTATGACCACGGATTATTCGGTATAATTATGTACCGTAATTGAAAACACGAATATCCTTAGCCAAGTAGTACATGAATAATTCATGGTTGTGATACTATTAAGTCGAGTCTCAAAGATTATTGGTTTTACTGCTTGTATATCTTTGGCCCAGTAGTGCAAAGATGAATTGTTAATGAATATCTTCGCCGGATCGCAAAGATGAATTTAATGTTTTCAACGATAAAGGTATTCAAGGTATCCTCACCTCTTTATCATACCAGTATCGTATTCTAATTTCGAGGGCTTAAATTCCATAAGGAGGGAGATTGTGAGACCCCATATTTTATCAATAAAGATTTAAATTTTGTCGAAATAATTTTTAATATTATGGTGTGAATTTGAGATAATATTATAGTTGTGGGTAGTATTTATAAATTTTGCAAAAGTATGCAAGTGGTTATATTATATTCGATTAGTGGGGAATATTCTGGTTTAGCAGGGAATATTCGTATGCGGCTCAATCATTGGTGGACCCCACAATAGAATTATTATCGGATTGAGAAAACGACAAAAATATTTTATTGAAATAACGGCGGAAGTTTTACCGTTGATCTTTGTTGAACTACTCTAAGTAGTAAAAAGTACAAGAATACGTGTGGTTGCATAGTAGTACACGGTATTGATTATCGATGCTTATGTGAGAAGTCACTCGGTTTGATTCCATTATTGTCGATTAATAATATGAATTATTATAGCGATAACGACGTTTTGTTTTATTCGTATTATTAACGTAATAAAACATAAACATCTTTTATATAAAATAGAATACTTTATTAAAGTTATTCTATAAATAGAATATATTATATTTTATTATGCATAGTGTTGCATAGTGTTTTGCATAGTATTGCATAGTAAAATATTTTTATATAAATAGAATATATTATATTTTATTTAAAAGATTTTCTTTAATATGGATGGATCGCCGATTAAAGTAAATCAACTGGACCGCTCATGGATTAATTCTTATGCATTCCATTTTCCTATAAATGAAGCTCATTCCTTCATTATTTTCTTATTTAATTCATTGAAACTACAGAGGAGAAATTATAGAGAAGTTATAGAGAGAAAATTATAGAAAGAAGAAGAATATTCGCTACTTCACTACTTCTATATTAGGTTCTTTTACGGTAAGGGTATTATTTGTTGTACCCGAAGGGGTGTTATTCTTTCTTCTTGAAGAGAACTTCGTTATTCCATTCACTATTATTACATTGGAATAACTCAGTAAAAAAGTGATATACCCTATACATAACCCGTATATGCGGATATCCTATACTTGGTGAAATCCTTATGTTATTCCATTCTTATTTATTACATTGAATAACCTCAGATACGTGGTTTACCCTATACTTGGTGACATTCTTCTATTATTACATTGGAACATCCGTGCATGTGTGTTTTACAGGACTGGTTAAAATCTTTTTATTATTCATTGGAACATCACATGCGTGTGTTTTTACACAGGACTGGTTAAAATCTTTATCATTCTGTTGGAATATCCTATCGTGTGTTTTACCGGATCGGGTTCCATCTTTATTATTATTCATTTGAACATCCCGCTTTGTGTGAATTTCACGACTTCGGTTCCGTTATTATTATTCTCGTTGGAATAACTTTGTCCATGCAAGCACCGCATGCATGGTGATTTCTTTTGTTATTCCATTCTTTATTATACCCAGTTGGTTAAAACTTTGACTTCTATACTCCATGAAATTAGTAGAATATCCTTGATATTTGCGTTTCATCCAAAGATCTTTTCATGGAAATATTCTTCGATCATTCTTGAATTTTACTTCACGTAAACGAGATCGTGTCGACAATTTGGACGTTAATAATTCATGGATTAAATAATTCTTGAACTTGTTTTATTGAATTATTATGTCATTGTCATCATCCTTATGTTATATTATGTTATCTTTCGCTTACGTGCATAGATGAACTTAGTATGATTATGACCGTGGATCATTCTAAGATAATCATGACTTGATATAAATGATGTGACAAAAGTCCTCATGGCTGTAATGCGATGATGGATAGTTTTGGTATGATTATGACGGGGGTGATTCGGTATAGTCATGACCATTAATAATTTGATGAAAATCCTTGACCGTGTAGTACGTGGATAATTAGATGTGGTGGTTATTTATTATTGTTGAGTCTCAAATGATAAAATTGATGAAAACTTTTAAAACATAAAAGATAGTAGATTTTATTCTAGCTTGACTCTTTTAATGGATTAAGATATTCATTGCAGATTAAACTGGTTGTCTATTGTATTTTATCGGTTTAACATCGTTGAAGGCTAATGATAATTTATTCGCATTATCTTAGTCATAATATTTCATCGGGCTAGTTGAGCTCACCCTTTCTTTCACCGTTCTCTTCGTGAAATGAGAACATAGTTGGGACGAAGCGGAAACGAAGTAATGGGTCGCAGAGGATAGCATTAGTAGTCCTCACTATTACGTGAAATAGTGTGATAATAGAGTTGTAATGAGGACTCCTTTTGAGTTTGTATAATATCTAGTAGACAATATTTGTATTCAAACTCACGCTTTATATATCGTATTGTACACGCAGTTATATTAGTAAGTCGTATTTGAATTTATGTACCATGTAAGTGGCGACCCAAGATGGGTGACGTATACCTAATTTTGGGGGCGTCACAGTTTTTGACTGTACCTTTATGTAAGGTGTCATGGTGACGTTATCCAAGTTAGTGTCCAGAGTCACAGTCGGTATATATTGGTATCAAAACTCATAAAATTTGTGTTGTTGTATTTTGCACGACAATTGTTGTAATAAAGTTGTAGTTGTTTTCTGTACCATGTATTTGGCGACTCAGAATGGGTTGGATGGAATGAACCTATTTTGGGGTCATCACATTTGGTATCAGAGCTTAGGGATATGATCTCTGGCGGAGATCGGGATTAGAACTAGGAGGGGAGAGATGAGTAAATCCTTCGCTAGTGTGTCCTACCTAAGCTTAATTGTTGGTCAGTCATAATATCGGGATATTATGTGATATGTTAATTTGTTCAATTAACCCGTGTTTTGAAGCTGTATTCTAGAATGATATCTGAAATAAAGAAGATGAGCAATGGAGAAATCATGATGACAGGGAAGATGGAATCTGAAATGAAAGCAAGGTATTCTCAACTCTTTGAAATACGAGTGCACGTAAATTTCGAGGACGAAATTTCATAAGGAGGAGATTGTAAGACCCCGAATTTTATGAAATAAAGGTATTCAATTTTTCTTATAATTACTATTCAGTAAATGGTTAAATTGATAAAAGGTTAAAGTTAAGGGTGATATATGATTTTTTTTCAAAATACGCAAGTGGTTATAAAATATTCATTGTTGTCGGGGAATATTCGCTTAGTCGTGAAATATATTCTTTACGTTGAGAATATTACGATGACTGACAGTAGCGATCATTTATGGGCCCCATAATGAGAATAAGCGTCGGATGAGAAAGCGACAAATTTGAGTTTTTATAAATAACGGCGTAATCGTTATCAATTAACAACATTGGAATACGGTTGGTAAAGTAAAGTAAAGTAATGGCGTTGTTGCGCGATGAAGACACCAGTATTGCGGTATTTTTCAATTATTGATTCTTACGTGAGAAGGCACTACTCAATAATTGTTACGATGAATCTTATGCTCATATTTTATTTTATTGATTCAATAATTCTTTGCGTTGATATTTTATATTATTGTTGTTTTGATAATTGTCATCGCATGATATTTCCCATTATCGGATCAATAATTCATATTATTTGAATAATATTATTAGATAGCATTATTGGCAATGTCTAGAAAGTTACATCGAGGAGAGGTTTGGTCACCTAATTGGCTGCCCAAGAAGGAGAAATTCTTATTGGAAAGCCCTCCTTTCACGGAACCGCCTGGTCATCATAATTGTGATTACGTAATATTATTTGTGAATAATTAATTATTGATTTATATGATAAGAAAATATTTATCTGATGTGGATATAAATGATGGATTTATTTATGTGGTTATAAATGAAGGAATTAATATTGAGGTATTTTATCAGTATTTTGTCGAATTGGAGGTATTAAAAGATCAAATCGTAATTGTTCTTACTGCTTTATTGTATGAGTTATAATATTTAATCCGACCGTTGGATCGTTGTAATTTTTGGATATGTTATACATATATAAGTTGAGTATATCTCCACAAATTTTGAACCGTTAAAAATGAGCGTATAATTTGTTATGAATTTTAAGAGGTGACTGATTCGGAAATTAGGTTTATAAATGATTTTAGTGGAAAATTCTAGAAATGGGTGGGCCCCACTTTTGGTTGGTGAGAAATGTGCTCAATTGAATTTTTAAATGTGGTGGGTGGGAATAGTAGCAGGTAAAGCCATCGTCAGGTTGCGAGTCAAGTCTCGCTAAAATTTTCCTATAAATAGAGGCTAAGTTAGAATTGAAAATCACACCGTAAACATAAGCTTTTCTCTTTTCTCTCTAGATTATTGAGTGTAATTTGTGAGTATTTAGATACTTGGTGAGTTGATATTCATCGGTCTGCAAGTTTCCTTCATTGTCATATCCGAGATATCCGTCGTAAGTGCTCTCTTTTGAGGTAAGGGATTTTAAGGGATAGTAAGGGATTTTAAGGGATCAGTAAGGATTGTAAGGAATGTTATTTTCTTCATAATGATGTTATTCTTTCAATATCATTATCTTCGCAATATTGGTATGGATTTTATTGTAGAATTTCTACCTTTTTGAGTCGGGGTTACTTATTCACGTATCAATACATTATTCATATATAGTTACTATTTATGTATATGACATTATTTACGTGATACTGCGATTTTATAGTAATATCACGAGAGTACTATTCACGAGTTACTATTCATGAAGTTACTATTCACGAGTTACTATTCATGAGTTACTATTCACGAGTTACTATTCACGAAGTTACTATTCACGAGTTCTATTCACGAAAGTTACTATTCACGGGTACTATTCACAATAAAATTGGTTTCTTTTTCTGACCAAATTATCGTTGATTTATGAATCTTACTCTTGAAATTAAAACCATGTTTTGATTATATTATTTTTATATAACATTCTTATAACTCTAATGATGATATTTCTCTTTGACTTGAGTTTAAAGATGGGTAGATTATTGGTATGATCGTGACCATAGGTTCTCTTTGGCCAGTAGTGCAAAAGTTGAATTGTTGACTGGTATGATCATGACCATTGAATTTACAATTGAATATTTTTAGCTTAAGTGCAAAGGTGAATTGATCAACATGGTTATAATTATTGTTATATAACTTCTGAAATGATTATGTATTTCTTTGATATATGAATATCTTTGGCTCGTTGTGCAAAGATGACCTGTTGTTGAATATCTTTAGCCTGTAGTGCAAAGATGAATTATTGATGAATAACTTTGGCTCGTAATGCAAAGATGACCTGTTGTTGAATATCTTTGCTTTGTAGTGCAAAGATGAATTATTGATGAATATCTTTGGCTCGTAATGCAAAGATGACTGTTGTTGAATATCTTTGCTTTGTAGTGTAAAGATGAGCTGTTGATGAATATCTTTGGCCCGTGGTGCAAAAGATGAATTTATTAGTATGATTATGAGCAGGCGTGATTTGGTATAACCATGATATTTGATGTTTGTGTAAAGGCGGTGATGAAAATTATCTTCGTCCCCGGATGAGAAGAGAATTTAGAATCACAATTATGATTATGAGTTATTCATATGATTGTGGAAAGAACTGTTGATTGATGTTACTGAGGATAAAATATTGTTGGTGGAATTTTAACGTGGAGAAGATAATAGACTTTATAGTCTATTTGACTCTTTTTAATGGATTCGCTTCGTTATTTTGCAACTATGGTTGAAAAGTTTTATCATCTACCATATGTTCTAAATCTACGATTCATTTCTTGATGAAGACTATTGATAATTTATTTATCTTTAGTCATAATATTCTTTATTGAGCTAGTTGTGCTCACCCTTTTGTTTCACAATTCCTTTCGTGTAATAAAAGTGTAAATTTGGGTTGAGCGGGGATAACAAGGGAATAGAATCGGTGGTCTATAGTTGTTGAGGTTCTCCCCTAAAGAGTATGAAAATAATTTTATTGAGGGCTTTAGTGTGTTGTATTTTATACATCATTTAATAGTTATTTTGGTGAATTAAATAGGGTGAAGCGAACCCAACTTTGGAAGGGTGTTTTGTCACTATCATACAAGATGTCTAATGACATACAAACTCGTGTTATCATAAGACATGGTTGTGCTCATCCACTTCTTTGAGTATATTTACAAGCACTACCTATATAATCTTGGTGTTTGTTTGGAGTATAATACCAAATTAGAGACAGTGGAGATAATGATATGTCAAGAGAAGACTCGCCATTTGGAAGAATATGATAGTAATCTTCTTGTTTTTCTTTGGAGTCTATTGGGTCAACCAAGGATAATTCTGTGGCCATATGATATCTACCATAACCTAAAAGCATGGCCTCCCATGTACGAAGGTTTTCTTGAGCACTTCCCAAAGATTCTAATTTCTAAAACTGTGATGCCCCCAAAATAGGTATACACAACACCCATTCTGAGTCGCCAAATACATGGTACAAGAAGCAAACTACAACTTCAATAATACAAATGTCGTGTGAAATACGACAATATATACTGTGAGTTTAAATATAATATTGTCTTCTAGACAATATCCACACGCAAATAAATCCCCATCATAATTATTGATACATTATTTTACAAAAATGGTGAGGACTACTAAACAATTCTCTCTAGAACCTTCATTCCATACCCGACTAGTACTCGCTACATTCTCGCCTCCCGAGAAGAAAAATGGAACAACAAGAAAAAGGGTGAGCTCAACTAGCCCAAAGAAAGAATACTATGACTAGGATAATATACAACAAATTATCGTTAGTCTCAACGGGAAAAATCGATAGAATACAATAGACAACGAAGTTTCGGATCAATATTCGTGAAATGAAATAATAATTCATGTAAGAGTTACGTAGAGAATGAAATCTACTATAATCTATGAATTTAACGATCCATCATCAATATTTTATCCTCGTAACATCAATCAATATTCATCTCAAATCAAATATTCATCTTTGCACTACAGCCAAAGATATTCATCAATCGGTCATGTTCATCTCAACACTGCTCATCTTTGCACTAAAGGCCAAAGATATTCATCGATCGGTCATGTTCATTTAAACACTGTTCATCTTTGCACTACTGTGCCAAAGATATTCTTCGAGAAATCATTCATCTTTGCACTACAGCCAAAGATATTCAATAATATCATCATTTAAGACCGAGGATGATGAAAATATTTTTAAAGAACGAATCCAAAGTGAAACAAAATGACAAGGATTAAGGATTAAGGATTCGTACTTTGTTTTATCCATGTCCAACAATACCTCAAAAATAATCATAGTGGTGTAAAATTCAAGAATGATCAAAACATGGATACAATCAAAGCTAGTATCCGAATAGATATTTTTGACCTAAAAGAAGAAATTTTATTTTTGATTGAATAGTCAGAGTATCGTGAATAGTGCCGAGATACGTGAATAGTAACTCAGACACCAAAAGATAGAAATTCCACAAAAACATCTTCACGCTTCATGAATAGTACTCGTGAATAGTAACTTCGTGAATAAGAACTCATGAATAGTAACTCGTGAATAGTAACTCATGAATAGTAACCGAAACATGAAAAGTTCCAAATTTGATAAAAAGTTCAACCAATATTTCAAAGATAATGATATTGAAGAAATAATATCATTACGAAAAAAAATAATATCCCTTACTTCAAAGAATCAAGACTTCGGAAGGAAAGGCTCAAGTGATCTTTGAATGAAACTTGTATTGAACAAAGAACTCTCAAAGTATCTAAATACTCACAAAATACGCTCAATAATATAGAGAGAAAGAGAAAACTTTGTTTCGGTGTGATTTTCAATTCTAACTTAGCCCTCTATTTATAGGAAAATGTTAGCCACACGTAAAGCAGACTTGACCTGCTAATGATGGCTTTACCGCTACTATTGCCACCCACCACATTTGAAATAAAATTCAAAGACATTTTTTTTTCACCAACCACAAGTGGGCCCACCAATTCTAGAATTTTCCACCAAAATCATTTATAACCTAATTTCGAATCAGTCACCTCTTAAAATTCATAATAAATTATACGCTCATTTTAACGGTTCAAAATTTGTGGACATATACTCAACTTATATATGTATAACATATCCAAAATTACAACGATCCAACGGTCGGATTAAATATTATAACTCACACAATAAAGTCGTAATAACACCGATTTGATCTTTTAATACCTCCAATCGGACAAAATACAAATAAAACATCTCAAAGATTAATTCCTTCATTAATAACCACATAAATAAATCCATCATTTATATTCATATAAAATAAATATTTCCTTATCATATGAATCAATAATTAATTATTCACAAATAATATTACGTAATCACATTTATGACAACCAGTACGTTCCCGAGAAAGAGGGCTTTCAATAAGGATCTCTCCTTCATCGGGCGCGCAATTAGGTGACCAAACCTCTCCTTAGATGTAACTTTCTAGACATTGCCAATAATGTTATCTAATAATATTATTCAAATAATATGAATTATTGATCCGATAATGGGAAATCTTGTCGTTGGACAATTATCAAACAAAGAATAATATAAAATACCAACGCAAAGAATTATTGAATCAATAAAATAAAATATTTGAACAAGAATTAATTATGTAATAATTATTGAGTAAAGGCCTTCACGTAAGGATCAATAATTGATGCAATACCGTGTCTTCATCGCTGACAACGCGTATTAGTATGTTTTAACCACCGGGTATTCCAACAAAGATAATCTGTGAATAATTACGTAGTTATTTTTAAACAACTTATATTTGTCGTTTTCCTCATCCAATCGCTTTCCGTTATGGGCCACATGGGCTGGCTTGTACCGTCGTTGAATATTCCCCGACGAGACGAATATTCCACGACCAAACGAATATTCCCCGACAAAATGAATATTTTATAACTACTTGCTTATTTTGAAATATTTGCGTATTTAACCCTTAACTATCCACATTAATCAAATCAACCCTTACTATTTCAAAATAATAAATAAAGAAAATTCCTTTTATTTAAAAAATTTCTGGTCTTACAAAAACAGGTTTTATTTGCACATTTTATATAAGGTGTCATGGTGACGTGTTATCCAAGTTAGTGTCCGAGTCACAATCGGTATATATTGGTATCAAAACTCACAAAATATGTGTTGTTGTATTTTGCACGACAATTGTTGTAATAAAGTTGTAGTTGTTTTCTGTACCATGTATTTGGCGACTCAGAATGGGTTGGATGGAATGGACCTATTTTGGGGTCGTCACATCCTGTCTGTGTGTTTTACACCGGACCTGGTTCCGTCTTTATTATGATTCTGTTGGAACATCTCATGCATGTGTGTTTTACACCGGACTGGTTCCGCCTCTTTATTATTATTCTGCTGGAACATCCATGTCATGTATTTTACACGGACTGGTTCCGTCTTTTTATTATTATTCATTGGAACATCCGTCTCGTGTGTTTTATGGACTGGTTCCATTCTTTATTATTCATTGGAACATCATATGCATGCGTTTCACTTGGGACCGGTTCCGTTATTTATTATTCTATTGGAATAACTTGCTGTGCGATTACATCGCATGCATGGTGATTTCTTTTGTTATTCTATTCTTTATTATACCCGGTTGGTTAAAACTTTGATTTCTATACTCCATGAAATTAGTGGAATATCCTTGATATTTGCTTCATCCAAAGATCTTTTCATGGAAATATTCTTCCGATCATTCTTGAATTTTTACTCTACAAAACAATATCATGTTGATAATTTGGACGTTAATAATTCACGGATAAAATAATTCTTGAACTTGTTTTATGAATTCTTATATCATTGTCATCATCCTCATGTTTTTATTATGTTGAAAGTCATCTGTGGCCAGTAGTGCATAGATGGACTTGGTATGATTATGACGAGAGACTATTGATGTAATCATGGACCGTAATGTTACAAATGATGTGATAAAAATCCTCAAATGGTAGTAGTGGTGCATTAGTGGACGATTGTTGGCATGATCATTAATTATTAATGAATACACAAATATTCTTGGCAGAAAGTGCATGAATAAATAATTGGTACGTGATACTAAAGAATATTCTTGGCCAGTAGTGCGGGGTGATTCGATGATGTGGAATATTTATTAAAATTGAGTCCTCATTTATAACGATGATGAAAACCTTTTAAAACCTAAAAGATAGTAGACTTTATTTTCTACTTGACTCTTTTAATGGATTGCGATATTCAGCGCAGCTTAAGCTGGTTGTCTATTGTATTTTATCAATTTAACATTGTTGAAGACTATTGATAATTTATTACGCATTATCTTAGTCATAATATTTCTTTATTTGGTTGATTTCACCCTTTCTTTTTCAATCGTTCTCTTGGAAATGAGAATATAAATTTGGGGACGAGTCGGAAAACGAGTGATGGTCCTCGAAGATAAGATTAGTAGTCCTCACTATTCTGTGAAATAATGTGATAATAATTGTAATGAGGACTCCTTTTTGAGTTTGTATAATATCTAGTAGACCAGATTTGTATTTAAACTCACGAGTTTATGTCGTATTATGCATGTACGACTACGCTTATGTTAGTAAGTTGTATTTAAATTACATGTGCAGTATAGTAAGCGGACCCAAGATGGTGATGATACCTAATTTTGAGGCGTCCACATATATAATATAACATGCATGGTGAATTCATATAATATTCTACGTACGTACGTACCTACCTGATAACTTCCAATAACATGGACTACGACGAATGCATTAGCAGCGGCAACAAGCCAGATGGGTTTCTCCAACGATATGAGCACATTGTCCTCCACACTGTTCCCAAACACCCAGTAACCAATCACGGCGACAGGGAAGTAACAAAAGGCCACAATGATATACGCAACTACCACGCCTTTCCACATGGGCTTCTTAGACGGCGAAGGGATTGCCGCCTGAATCTCCAATACCACATTGTGCCCGGCAAAGGCGAATGCTACATCACCCAATGCACTCAGAAATTGGAATACTTGTCCTGCACTAGTTGAAGCCCTAGGGGTGTATTTTACATCTGCTTGAACCCCTTTATGTAGAGTAGCTACCCAAGCCATAGTTGAATAACTGCATGGCGCATGCATATCATATATATATATATATATATATATATATATATATATATATATATATATATAGCTATCAGATCGATCTAGTTAATTAATTAAGAAATTTTTAATTAATTAATTAGTACATACGCTAGAGACATGATCGAGGCTATAAAAGAAACGAAGCTGATGGAGTTCAAATTGGGGAGATGAGAGAGGACAAATTGGACGGCGGCAAACATCATGATAAAGTAGGTGGTTCTTATGTCGTGTGTGTCTGTTGGACGGAGAATGTCATAGACCTTCTTGAGGGACTTGCCACCGGTGATCATGTAGACTATATTCACACCCACTTGCACCATCAGTTGTTGAGGCACCACAATCCACAGTCCGGCTTTCTTGCCAAAAGCTTCCTGCCCTAACTCGTGGTACCTGTCAAGTCTCTTTTCAGGCACCACTTCATGCATTTCCACCATTTGCCACAGTGTATACAGAGTGATAACCCATGATAGAGTTATTATGGTTATCCCAGGTCCCCTACAAACAAACAAACAAATTAAAACCATTTAACCAAGAATTAATATCTATATGTATATCAATAAATTAAATTAGATTGCTCATATTTATTAATTGTACGTACGTACTATACGTTAAGAAACAATTGATGAACAAATTTAATTATAAATACGATAATTACAAATTATCCAGAAAAAAAATAATTAATTCTAGCTGGGCCTGATATGATGGATCGGAGGAGGTAGTCCAGTTACGTACCAGCCAAGCTGAGACATGGCGAAAGGGAGACCGAGAACACCAGCACCAACCATGGCAGTAACATTGTGGAAAGCTGAATACCACCACTTCGCATTACGGGATGAGGTTACCGGCAGCCACTCATTCAGTTCTTCTATCCCCTTCTTATTCGATGATCTTATTTCACCACCTAATTCCATTAATCTAATTTATTAATATATCGATGGATCGATCGATCGATCCCTTTTTATAGAATAGAATATTGATGTAACGAACCAACTAGCCAGACAAGATCGAGAAAGTAAAAGTCACAAAGAATTAAGATCGATCTAGTAGATAATTAGTATTTAATTAAACAAGAGTTTGTTTCCTACTCTAACTCAAAATTATCAGAATGAGTATTTAAATGCATAACTAACCAAATTAAGAATTTTTTATTTTTATTTTTATGTTAATGAGCTAATAAGTTATTAACTTTTATAAATAAAAAGCTAGCTTGACTTAAACTTCCAGAGTACAAATTTCATTACCAAAAATTAAAGAAGATAGAGGAAAATGATTAATTAATGATGTATTCCTTGGATTAAGAATGATTATTAACATTAGCTGAATATATATTAGTACTTTCATAAATAAAAGAACTTTGTGCTAAATAGTTTTTTGATTATTCTATTTGTTTATATATTTTGTGAAAAGTCAATGAAATTACTTTAAAAATAAGAAGTAATACATTTTCATTAACAATTTAGTTTTTAAAAGACTTGAATTATAGATAAATTTCTCAGAGTTGTGCATACACAATTTAAGACTAGAGTTAGATTAATTGAGAACATCATTTTACCAAATAACAAGTAATTACGGTTTCAAAATAAAACAAAAAACAAATTTAAAGAAATACTCCCTATATATAAAATACTTGCTGATTCTGACTACTGACCCTTTTCCTGACCTAGAATTTTTACCGCTGGTTACCAAACAAAAATCAAATTAAAAGTTTTTACTTGAGAATGCACACCATTAGTAATATTATCGTGTTCGAGTTAATTTAGTAAATAGATCCAAATCGCCTACGTGTTAGCTTCCCAATCATTTGCAGACAGAGCCGGTCCTGGGCATGGGCAACCGTCTAGGGTCCACAGTTAAGGAGGGTCTAAATTTTTTTAATAACTTATGTATTTATGTGTATAAAAAAAATAATAATAATAAAAAGATTAGCGATATTATACATTAAAAATGATATGTTAAAAAACATTAAATATGATAGTATAATTGATGATTTTGCATCTAAAAGTGTAATAAGAAGACATTTTAAATGATGTTTTGTGATTTAAATTTCATTGGGCAAAACTAAAAAAATACCCACTGTAGTTGGTAGATTTTACTTTGAACTTTTAATTTTTCAAATTACACTACTAAACTAATTATTATTTTGAAATTGGGTCATTCAGTTAAAAAAAATAAACGAACGTAAATTTTTTATCTACAAAACTAATGAATTA
This sequence comes from Panax quinquefolius, assembly GCA_020205615.1. Classification (NCBI taxonomy): domain Eukaryota; kingdom Viridiplantae; phylum Streptophyta; class Magnoliopsida; order Apiales; family Araliaceae; genus Panax; species Panax quinquefolius. The sequence goes on from CM035156.1 coordinate 8,848,484, forward strand.
CCCACTGTAGTTAACATATTTTACTGATTACACCATTGAACTTTTAATTTTTCAAATTACCCCAACAAACTAATTAAAATAATTATTTTAAATATTTTAAAAATAATTATTATTTTAATTAAAAATATTACAAATTTTTTTTCTTCATTTTTAATAGAGTTTCATAAAATATAGATTCAAAAAAAATTAAAATGATTTTAAATTAAATTAATACCTACTTAATTTTTAACAGAATGATTTTAACAGAATGAATTTAAATTAAATTAAAATATTATAAATTTTTTTTAAAAAATAGAAATTAAAAATAAAAAAACAATAAAAGATAAATAAAAAATTGATTCAATGTTTTCAAAAATAAAATTAATAATTTTATAGATAAATATTATTTTCAAGAAAAAATTAAAAATTCTTCATATTTTCAAAAAATAAGTAAAATTTTATAAATTATAAATTCAAAAATAAAACTTTATTTTTAAAAGAAAAAAAATTAAAATTAGTAAGGTTTCATAAAATTTTGATTTTTTAAAATCTATATTTTATAAAATTTTACTCATTTTATAAAAAAATTTAAATTTTTAATATTTTTACTTAAAATAATATTTATTTTAAAAATATTTAAAATAATTATTTTTTAATTAATTTAATAAAATAATTTAAAAATTAAAATTCAATGATATAATTAATAAAATATACCAACTATAATAGGTAATTCATTAATTTTATAGATAAAAAATTAACGTCAATTTTTTTTTTAACAAAACGACCCAATTTTAAAATAATAATTAATTTACTAAAATAATTTAAAAATTAAAAATTCAATTGGTAACTAATAAAACTTACCAACTATAGTATGTATTTCATTAATTTTAATACATTAATTTTACCAATTTCATTTATATTTTATTTTATAAGTACATATGATATTCTTTTGCTTCAATGACATTTTAAAGTGTTTTTCCTTATCTTTATTTAATTTGTATAAACAGGCACACATTTACCCTTAGAAAACCCAGGACCAGGACTGGCTCTGAGAGAGAGAGAGGGGGGGGGGGGGAGAAATCTAATATTATTACATTAGTCAGAAAAAAAAACAAGGAAATATGCAAGTCCCCTTGTTAAACATTGAAGGATAAACTCCTCATAATCCTAAACCTAAAACACTCCTTGGAGCAAAGGACACCCTTTACCAAGTATGTCAATTTATTCAAATACCTTAAACTAATTGAAGACAAAACACCAGCAGCAACTCCGAGCAAACTTACTGAACAGATGCAATATGAACGATCAAGTCAACCACACGTGTGCTGCAATAGGCCACACCAAAATTTCATCAGCTAGCAGTCTTTGCAAATATTAGTAACTGAAGAAAGTGTGAATGATCTCATCACATCACATCACATCATTATGATGTGGTACAATTAAAATTGAAAATAGGTATACTATCTATTATCATGCTTAAAAAAATGTCTATTGGCCAAATAAGGAAACTCTTGCTACCATTCCAATAACAATACAACAGTACAAAAAAGGTAGTTTAGTTCCAATTAAGAAACTATTGCTACCAGTTATTGAGCTACAAGTATAGTGGTGCTTACCTGTATCCCCACTCATTGTCGTACCAGGTAACCAGCTTCACAAAGTTTTCATTTAGAGCAATTCCTGCCTTAGCATCGAAGATGCTTGACCTGGAAATTTATTAGTTTAAAAAATTAGAAAAGACTTGTCAACCGATGAATTTAATAGTGCTTGATGTTTGTTTACTCTGGTTGATATACCATTATTACCCTAAGTCACTAAGGCAACAGAAATTTATGCCATCACCACAATCTGATATTGGATTAATATATAATAATTCATACTTTAATGGGTTAAAGAACCCAACTTGCACAGGTAAGTCCTAATCAAGTAAATAAAAAGGTTGATGTGGTTAAAAAGGTTGAAACCAACCAACTTGCCCAGGCAAGTCCTAATCAAGTAAATAAAAAGGTTGAAGAGCTACCCAACTTGCACAAGCAAGTCCAGTCCAAATCAAGTAAATAAAAAGGTTGATGTCCCCCATTAAGACAATTTGCCTAGCACCCAGCCTCATAAAATATTGCCCTTGCATTACAGCCTATGCTTTGTCAAGGTGGTGATGGGTGGTCCAATTATAATACTGACCCATGCACCAGGTTGGAGAGAGAAACAACAAAAACAACCACAAAAGACTTCCAGTATCAATCCTTACCTGCTGTCACCCACAAAGTCAGTGGAGACTACATCATCTTCAGTGTAACCCAAGATTCCCTTGAGCTTTCCCTCCGACTCCTCCCTAGTAAAAGTAAAAGAAAAGAAAATAATGAATCAATGAAAAGGAAACTAAAACTGCACTACAGCGAGGTTTTAGTGAAACTTAGAAGTTAATAGCATGCAGAGACATTAAAATCTCCCCCCTATAATGGATCAAGGGGCGGTCCGGTGCCTTAATGACCGGTGCACTTTGTTGTTTTTTTTTTTTTTGATTTTTTTTTAACCACAATTATGAGAAAAATAAATAAAAAATAATAGAGCAAGTTTGAACAAAAAATTGTAAAAGAAAGTATATTTTTTATTAAAAAAACACTGTAACCCAATCTCCTATAATTCGAAGCATGATCCAAACATAGTTTTTGTGAATGAAGACAAACATAAGAAAGCACAGTAGTTTTTTAATCCTTACTTAATAGCAGCTTTAATTTCCTCATAGCTGGCCTTCTTTTCCAACCTGACAGTGAGATCAACCACTGAGACATCCACAGTGGGAACTCGGAAGGCCATTCCAGTCAATTTCCCATTTAATGCAGGTAGCACTTTCCCAACAGCCTACCACCAAACCACAACACCAAAATTTGAAACAGTATGCATCAATTAGTAACAGATAAAAAAATGAATTAAGTTCGTGAAAAATGTTAAGTCCACCAGCCAAGAAAAGAAGAGGCTTTTTGCACAACAGAACAAGAAATTTGGTCCCTCTATCGAATAAAAAACAAAATAAGTTCACAATTACCTTGGCAGCCCCAGTACTGCTAGGAATGATATTGAATGATGCAGCTCTTCCACCTCTCCAGTCCTTTGCTGATGGTCCATCAACAGTTTTTTGTGTGGCTGAATCACATGGAACACGTTTGCATTTACAAATGCAGTACATTGTTTATAATCAAGACAGATAGAATAAACAAACTACTACCCAAAACCCACCAGTAATTGAGTGTACAGTAGTCATAAGCCCCTCAACAATGCCGAATCTGTCGTTGATCACCTTGATATTAAGGAGAAACCCGAGAAAAATTTGAGCCCTCCCGAATTGCATAAAAAAAGTATATTATAAGTTAGCAGCAGATATAATAAAATACCTTTGCAAGGGGAGCAAGGCAGTTAGTAGTGCAGCTAGCATTAGAAATAATATGAAGGTCAGGTGTGTATTCCTTCTCATTGACACCCACAACAAACATGGGAGCATCCTTGCTTGGGGCAGAAATGATGACCTTCTTTGCTCCACCCTGCAAGAGATTTTTTATAAGATACAATAAACCAACAGAGTCCAACCAATAAAGTATTATTAACATTAAATAAAAACTAACATGACTTTACTTGCAAAAACTGTACAAATAAATCTGACGCACTAGAACTCTCACCATTACATCCGTAGCTACATACAAATCTCTACTCCAAACCATGTCATTTATTAAAGAGAAATGTACCACAATAACATAGTAAAACAAAACTGCATTATGCAACTATCCATCTTTCCGTGGCAATTGGAAGAAATGCACAACATTTTCCAGCATGAAACATGCACACTCCTAAAACTTACCAGAAATAAAAGGAAAACACGTACTAATAAAGTTTAGGATGTAGCAATACCTGATCCCATCAGGCTATCAGTAATGAAGAACAAATCAATACCTAATCTAAGTAATGAAGGACAAATCAATACCTAATCTAAGAAATGAAGAACAAATCAATACCTAATCCTATAAGCAAAGAAGAACAAATCACTAAATCAGTAATTCAGTATATCTAAAGTAAATTCTAGCAGAGATTGTGCAAAATAATAACAAACCTTCAAATGTGCAGCAGCCTTGTCCTTGTCAGTGAAAACCCCAGTGGACTCCACTACAAACTCCGCACCAGTACTAGCCCAAGGAATCTCCTCTGGGTTCCTGTATATCCAATCAACAAACTAAGCTCAAAATTGCCCATGTTATGAACATGTTTAAACATTAACAATTAAATATATATAGACACCAAAAATCATATATTCCAGCATTATGGACGATACCTTAAACCAAAGACCGTGACTGGCTTCTCACCGAAAAGAAGGGTATTCTCATCCTTAACTTTTAGTTCATGATGCTTCCAGGGACCGTGGACACTGTCATACTTGAACATGTATGTCTGAAACAAACAATAAAAATTAGTTAATCTAAAGTACCAAACAAACAGCAAACTAAGATTGAAATAAACCAAGCTAGCCAATGATCAACACTAATTGGCTTTATACCCACTAATAATTTTAAAACTGTACTAAAACGACTAGGATATTGCCAGAGCTGATTCTCTTATACTACCTCTAATCCCAAATTTATAGTTCCCATTAAACACCACACTATTAAATATTAAAGCGTGGGACATGATCAGATCTAGAATGTACCCCATATAGCTCAGCAGAGTATATAAACGGCTCATTAAAATTGGTTGACATATCTTTAATGTATAATTTATCAATACCAAATTCTCTATGCATGCAACCACAGTTACAATCCTAAAATCTTGAGAAAAAGAAAAGCCATAAAAGTTAAATTAGCCAACTAGAACTTCCAGGTCAGTAAGATCTGGTGAAAATTCAAATAAATTCATTCAAACAGAAACATGACGTACAAGCAATTGGAATGAAAAGTTGAAGGCATACATACCATGTAATCAGTTGTAATGAAGGGATCGTTAACAGCAACGAGTTCAACATCGTCTCTTTGCAAAGCCACTCTGGCCACCAATCGACCAATTCTTCCAAATCCTTTACATCATATTTCCATGATCAAAACAAAAACCTAAGTAAAATAAATAAATTCCAGTAAAAAATGAATAAACAATGATAGGAGACTAGATCTAATACCGTTGATTCCGATCTTGATCTTGGCTGAACCCATATAGAAAACAAAAAACACATACAAATCAGATGATTACAAGGAGAGAAACATATGAAAACTTTCATAATAAAAGAACGAAAGTAACAGTAAGATCATACCCATGGTTCTGAAGATAACACTGAAAGACTGTAGGGAGAGATAAAGTAGGGTAGAGAGACGGAGTAAATGAGAGAGAGCAGTGAAGATAAAATGAGTGTTTTTGTGGGGTTTAATAGGGAAGGGTTTGAAAGGGTGACCGGAACAGTCGGTGGAGATAGGAAAGATAGTCCGACTATTAATGCGGGTGTATGGTAATATAGTGATCCCTAGATATTCGCTGTCCGATTCGATGAATTTAAAGCAGCGATGCTCATGGACGGCCGTCTGATTTTGGGGTGGGTCGGTCATGCATTTATAATTGACAGCACTATGTAATAAATTTTTGATATTTTTATATGGACCCTTTTATATAAAAAGGGACCCACTTTCTATCAAAAATAGTATATCAGTTTTGGAAATTTCTTTCTTTTTCTTCTTTTTTTTCACGCTATTTTATAACGGACGTTGGTATTGTGTTAACGGTGACAGAATGTTCTGGAAGGGCTGATGAGTTTTGGATCACAAATAAATAAAAAAGATTTTGCATGCCAAACTAGAGTAGAACATCTATAAATTAATATTATTGGGACCGAAAATTTTTATTAATTTAGAGAGTTATTATTTAATCGATAAATTAATAATATATTAATTTAAAAAGTATTTTTCTATTCGGTGAACATACATTTAATTGCATTAAAATTATTGTATTTTATTAATGTTTATATCATACTTTTTTTGATACAATGTATCATATTTAATAAATTAATTAATAATAGAATTCATTGTAAGTGATATTAATTATTTTTAATATCACTCATAACGTCAACAATTCTTTACAAATTTTTATTATAAATCGAGAATCGCAACACCTTTTTAACTTTTGGACGTAATAAAAAAAATTAATGATAAAATTAAATTAAATTTAAATTTTAAAATAAAACAAACGAAAATAAAATCATATTTTATAATATTATCCTAGAAATATTTCATTTAATTGTTGACAACTTTCGGATCAATTGCTTTATAGTAAGATGATGCAAGTATATGATTGGAGGACGACAAAACAAAATAAAAGGTAGAATAATTTGGATGCTAGATCATTACTTGGAGCATGTTCATGTTCCGCGTTAATTTATAAGTTTCTCAAATCAACATATAATAAGTCATTTCTTATTATTTCTCTATTTCAAATGACTTATTTATTTATTTATAAATTAATTTCTAAGTTAAAAAAAACAACAATTATTTTTAATTTATTTTAAAATAATTTATAAATCATTTTAAAATAAATTAGTATGGTCAAATGTAATATTTATATTTTTATCAAATGTAATGTTTTCCCTTCCCTAAAATAAATCCTCACGTATCTTATATCTATCACTCGCTCGCTCGCTCGCTCCCTCACTCACTCACTCACTCACCTATCTGTTGACTTTTGAGAGGGACAGAGGAGAGGGAGAGGGAGAATGGCGGTTTTAGGAGGAAGTCCGCTTGTTACTTCTTCACTTCATTCATCTGCTGAAAGAAGAAGAAGAAGAGGGTGCTTATCCCAAAAATTTAACCTCCGCTTAGCGGCATTTCAACTGCCGTCCCATCTTTTCTCATATTCCCTATCTCGTCTCCATGCCTCCAAAACCCACAACAAATCCAAACCCCTCATCTTTCTTCCCCACTTGGTTGCTTCCTTGGTATGTATGCTTTGTTTCCCTCTCGCAATTCTACATATACTTACTTTGATATCTCATTTTTCTGATTTTCTCAGGAACAAGTGGAGGAGACTTACATAATGATTAAGCCCGATGGCGTTCAACGCGGCCTCGTGAGCTTTTGCTCCACTGTTTCAATTTCTTAAATTTTTACTTTTGTTTGTGGAATCCTGTGTTGATTTGTGTGTTTTGAGTTGGTATAGGTTGGAGAGATAATTTCTAGGTTTGAAAAGAAAGGGTTTAAGTTAACAGGCTTGAAGCTCTTCCAGTGCCCTCAAGATTTAGCAGAGGTTTGTCCGCTACACTCAAATTACTGGTTTTTAATTATTATTTTTGTGCTAACATAGTCATTTCTTTTTTGTCCAGTAAAATACGTGTGGTGTATGGATGAAATGTGAACTAATAAATATAAAGCTAGCTGAGAGATTTTTTCTTTGCACTATAATTATAACCGACTGTTGTAGGAGTATGCTAATTCTATTGTCTGTGAGAGGTCTAAAGTTTTTTTCCTTGTGTATTTTTCGATGATTATAGGAGCACTATAAGGATCTCAAGTCTAAGTCCTTCTTCCCCAAACTGATTGATTACATTACCTCTGGCCCAGTTGTGTGCATGGTATTTTTTTCGTTATTGTTTTATTTTCTTAGTACCCTTCAGGAGGAAAATAAAGATCTCAATTTCCATCTTTTATTATGGAAATGTCTGTTTATTTTGTGTTGGAAAGGCTTGGGAGGGAGTTGGTGCGGTTACGTCAGCTCGTAAGCTGATAGGAGCAACAAACCCACTTCAGGCTGAACCAGGCACGATTAGAGGAGATCTTGCAGTTCAGACAGGAAGGTTAGGCCTGGCTTATCAAATATTCTACCTTTATATGTGTAGTATATTGCAATGGGTCATCAAGTAGCATGTGTGATTTTTTTATCAATTATAAATGCTATATAAAGTCTTATGATTCGTTTGGCAGGAACGTGGTTCATGGGAGTGATAGCCCTGAGAATGGCAAGCGTGAAATAGGTCATACATTTGTTGCCTTGAGTTATAGTTTTTCATGACGAATTGCCTCTTTGTTTGTGCTTCAGTTTAGAGTATTCCTAGTTTGTCCTTGTCATATGGTTAAAATTTATTCTAATTATCCCATCCTTGCAGACAGTCAGGATGAATATTCTATCAACCTGGTCCTATAAATTATTGTCAGTCAAAACAACATTTACTTCTCACTTGACTGAGAGATAACTTATAGAGGGAAGGGAGGAAGGTTGTCTTTTAGTTGTGCTTAGGCTTTATCTTTGTTAAAAACTGGATGAATCTGAATAAAAAAAGTTAGTTTGATAATTGACATGTCTGAAACATCTGAATCATAGATTTTTATTATTTTACCCATCCAAAAAAAATAAACATTGTTGTAAATTTATTTAATATTACTTAATATAATAGTTAATATTGTAAAAAAAAAAAACTTCATTAAGCCCATTAGCCAAAAAAATAACACTAAACCATTCAGCTCAAATCGTCTGAATTGCGTAGTACATAAATTCTCTGATAAACAAAAGGCCATCAAATATATGTTTTCACTAACACTCATACCTTAATCTTTGTCAAATTTGCATTACTCCCTTCAGCATTTTCATTACATATGTTAAAGTTCATTTGTGTCATTCCAATCTGATTTCTATATAACTACAAACATATATACTGCTAAATATTAATCGAAGCTTGAGATTGTCCTTCATCTACTCACAGAAAATAAAGAAAAAAGATGCGACAATCAACAGTTATAGCCTGAATAGTGTAATCCTTTAATTGTAATTTGTTGCCTTTTTAAAGTTTTTAATTTTGTTTTATTCTCCCTGCAGCTCTCTGGTTCAAAGAAGGTGAAGTATGTGAATGGACACCAGCTCAAGCACCATGGCTGAGGGAATAAGCTTTTTCACCTGGCAATCACTTATAGAGTCAATTGGTTTTACATTTATCTCTTGAGGCTGCCACTAGAAGATGATTTATTCTTTTGTAAGATTATACAGCAATGAAATGATAATTCATATTGCTGCTATGCTCCAAACTTAATTTTGTTGTACAAACTATCTAAATGGTAACTTACTCAAGCCTTCAGGGGCTTGAATTTATACTCTTACTTTAATTTTACATTCAAAGTATTGAGAAGGGTCGAAATGTATTTTGTTCTTTGTATTCAATAAGTATATGAAGGGTATCAGATCAAGCAGTATTAACATTCAAAATAAATTCATTTGAGTATCCATGTTTTCAATAATTTTTTTACCACATTAAACGACCTCCCTTCCATCTGGACTGTATACGAGGGTCCTTTTGTAACTTAAAGTGAAGCCAACAGCTTGAGCATGTAAACAGCAGCCCACAACGTTTTCTTTTTTTTCCCCTTGTTTGACCGAACGAATCACAACGCTTAATTTGATGACTAAAATTTCTTGTGATACATCACACAAGTTCAACTTTTTCTCCCATCTAAATTCTAGCTAAAACAACTTACATATTGGCAGCTTGTGCTGGATGCTACAAAAGAGCTTAAAAAGCTAAAACTATGCATAAATCATTGGAGCAAAAAGGGAAACACACTTTAAAAATAAGAAAACGTGAAAAGAAAATTTTGATTGTTCTCTTTAAAATTCCCAAGCCTTGGAGCTAAAACCCAGGATAGCTACCAACAGCTTTAACAAAATAAATCATGGAACAATAATATAGTGCTCTATCCATTACAATATAATTTTTGGATCATAAAAAACCCAAATTGAAACCTTAAAATTTAAACACCATGGGAAGAAATATTTCAATTCCAAATACTAACTAGAGCCACTAACCAACGGGCAATCATTTGGAATCTGACATGTATTAGACGAAAAACAACCATTCTCTATTACCATTGCCTTCTGATCAGGCGAGCTTAAACCATGTCGAGAGTTCTTGTATCTGGAAAACAGGTAAAGAACAGAAACATTCTTGTTTTGTTGCTCGTTTGAGGTGCCTATGGAATGACAATCACTCGAATTTGGAGATGCAGCAGCAGAACAGTCAGCATCGAAGGTCATTGCCTCCTCCCCATCGGGTATTATGCTTGCCACATGGTTTATATCTGTCTCTGTAGAGCCCACATTGGATAAGCTTAGATCACGACGAGAGCCTTGTTTAAGTTTCATGAGTGTATTCTCTACATCAAGACAAGTATGTTAAAAAGGCGTTGAGTCATCGTTTAGCAATTAGCAACTTGTTTTAAAACAAATGTCATAGTACCCTGTGTAAGATTTATGTTCCGCTCATTCTAAAGCTTCAAACTTTATAAATGAATGTAGCCATCGTGCTTCAGAATATAATTCATCAAACTAATCAAAAAAATCATCATAGCCATCTAAGGGCAAACAAATCATAATTTTACAAGCCATATTCAGAATATGAAAATTTAATCTAAAACATAATCCAACTAAACTTTTTGCATATCCACCTTGAAGGATCTCATCTAGGTAAAAGAAAGGTACGTTCATGAGCTCAACATACATTCAGTTATATATTTAAAGTTAATGATTGATTAGTACTGTCAATTTTTTTGTGGTGCTGTGTTAAACATGTGGGCTTATTAAAAGGGAAGAACAAGTAATGTCAGATCATATAGTCCATCATGAGTCAGCCAGAGCATCATTCTAAGAAAAAGGACTTGTTGCCTCCCTCGCACATCTGAAGTGAGTGATCTTGCTAAACCCTTAGTTGCGTCCCCTTGTCTAAAAATTTTCTACCACATACGCCGTGTCTTACTTCTGATTTACTACAAGTCTAATTTAGTGCATGATATAGCGCCTTTGTATCAATAGTGATTCGTTTTATTGTTGCTTTATTCAAGTCAATTGATCTTGCTATCATCCGCTACAATTGATTTCGATATTCGGTCAACAAGTGTTGATCCTAGCCCGTCATCATATCTTTTTTGATCCTTTCTAGGACCATTCGTCTTTATTACAATAAGTGAGGTAGACATGCACAGTGTTGTTAAATGCGCACGCCTAAGAGTGAGGTCCATCACAACCAATGTTTAGCAGTTTGCCTCCCCTGAGGCGAGGCTCCTCCAATGAGATGCACACGACGCGCACTCAAGGCAAAGTTGTGTAAACCATTAATTGAAGCCTCCTCCTCCAAGCAAGTCCATCCCTTCTCCTTATCTCTTTTCCTTTTTCTTTATTCGCTTAGGTTATTTTATAAAATACTAAAAGGTTATGCTGTCCAATTTTTTTTATAGAAATTATGGGTACTTTACTACATTATTGTTTTGGTGTTTATTAACTTATTAAATAATTAAATATGTATATATAAAGTATTTTTTTAATATTTAAATATACATTTATATTGTTGTTTAGCGTTTGCTACTTATATATATATGTGTGTGTGTGTAACATTGTAAGTATTTAACTATGTACCTATGCAGATATGATTATATCAGTGTTCCACTATACTACGGAGGTATGGTCCTTGAACTAGTCATAGAACTTAGAAGTTTGTGAAATTACTTAATGATCGATAAATTTGATGCATAAATGATTAAATGTGTGTATATATATAATTTTAATATATATATATAATTTTAATATATATATATATATGTGTGTGTGTGTGCGCCTCACTTCGATGAGGTACGTGACTCACCTAGCGCCTAGGCCACTAGGAGACTTTTGCGCCTCGTGCCTTAAATAACAATGGGCATGCAGAGATTGGTCATTCAGAAGCTTATTTACATTAGGACACCACATCAGCTTATCAGTCCTTTCAAATTTCAATTGATAGCATGTAAGTAGTAAGACTTTAAAAACTACTGCAAGAACTTCATCTAAAACAACCGTGATTGGTTATCTACTTGATTCCAAATCAACTTCTATTCACATATATTATTCTAAAGATAACAAAGTTGAAATTTTTGTAACCATGATTGAAAAATCTTGTTTAGTATCAGGAAACTGCTAAAATAAGGCAAAGTTATTCTATCTCGAGTCCACCTTTCTTGTTGAAGATGTCCAAAAGTTAGAGCCCATTTTGAAAAAAAATAAATAAATAATCAAATATGGATCTTTTCTTTTATAAATAAGTACTGATATTAACCTTCAATTACACACCACTAAATTCAAACTTGTCTCAAAACTTTCCCAGTGTACTTTCATTTTGGGACAGGTTGAGAGTTTCAAAATCTGACCCACATGTATGTATGTTCTATACATCGAACCCCTAATTTCTCAGCAACCAACCAGATTGATTAGCAGAGCGGTAAATAAGAAAGGATGAATAACAATATTGAAAGATCCAGTTCCGAATTTGTAATCTAAACACCAACATACATAGAGAAAATTCAAACCAGGAGTTGCGTACTGATTATTAATTCATAATAGGAGGGGATAAATAATAAAGTTAGAGATTAGAGTACCGTAAATGGAGAGAGAATCGTGCTTGATGAGCTTAGAAGAAGAAGCTGTCCTCTCCGTTTCCAATTCTTCCAGTGAACTCCAAGACGATCTTCTCACCCTCCCCAACATTTTTTTTTTCTCTCTCTCTCCTTGTTGTGGAAGTTTCGCAGAGGGGAAAGTTAAGTTCGGGTAAAATTAATAGAGCGGGAACCCAAAATAAAAGATTGGGCTGATCCACTTATGTTAAAATTCAATCAATCAATTACATATGTATTAGTGATTTTAATTTTTTTGTGCATATCAACAATGTCAAACAATTCCAAATAAGAATTAAAACAACTTGCATTCTTTTTCTCATCCATTAATCAGTACCCAACGATTATACAATTTTCTTTATTAAAAAAATTATAGAAATTTGAAAGACTTGTGAGTCAATTTTGTTTCAAAATTGTCAAAGGAATCGAAATTTTATTATCTGCATGAATAAAGAGATCCAGTGGAGACTATGAAGGCATTAAATAGAAATTAGAAACTATTAGAGCATTGACAGCAGTTTCTCCAATAAACTTTTTATCCCTACATTTGAAGAATATATCGATAAATTAGTATCCAACAGTTTTTTTATTCTTATATAATTTTCTATTTTAATCCCTATATATGATTTGACTCCTCAGGGTGAGGGAATCAAAAAAGCGTTCCCTATTTATGTAAAATAACATTTCACACTCTATTTATTGCAATTTTATGTTGATTAAAGGATCTTTATCTCACTTAATTGCTGATTTGGGCATGCATATCAAATTCACTCATTTTTATTTTTTAAACAGAGGATTTAGAGAAGAAAGATAACTATAAAAAAAAAATTAAAAATCAGTCAAATTTTGATTTTGATCATTTTTATAAAAAATATTACTACTAATTATAAATTTTATTATTTTATACTTAAAATAATGTTGTTTTAGTTCTCATAAACACATAATGATCGTTTCACATTTTGATTTCTAGCAATATCTATTTTTAAATTAAAATAATTGCAATTTTTAAATTCAAACAACAATTACTTTTAAATAAAAAATAGTTACAACGTTCAAAACATTGAAACTTTCAAATTTTAACTTTTAAATTTTAATATTTAAGGAATTAATATTAAGAACCTATTGGGTAGATAGTGAAAAAATTAAATCCCTATTCTACATAATGACCCAATAGCACTACAGAGTAGGGATAGAAATAAAAAAACTATTGTGAATGCTCTTAATCCCTACTAGCATCACTTCCAAATGAGTACTATGGGGAATAACAAATATATTTTATTATTTACATTAAAGAAAAAAAATTATGACTACCGTATATAAAGTATTGTTATGCAGATAAAAGAATCTTAAAAAAAAATGCCCAACATACAAAATGATATTATAAAATATATTTAGTACATAATCGTCTATACCTGGTGCGTCTATTATAACCAAAGTTCTATTATAACAATTCATGCTTCATATCATCTTTAAACTATAATGCCTTTTTGGGGAAGAAAATGTAGTAGAACCATGATCCCTTTTTCCCCCACCAAAGTACAAGAAAATTTTCATATAGAAACAAGGACTCGAACATAGATATGAAATATATACACATAAAACGCAAGCTGCAGCCCTGAGTCATCCTCAGTAACATTGCCCTAAGAAAGAACTAGCTTTGAAAAATCATGGTAAAGAAAAAACAAATCTCAAGTAAGAAGATCATTGACGCAGCAGTATAGAAATACTCCAGCCTTGCTTGGCAATGGCAAGGCCTGGACCTGTTGGACCACCAACACTGAGAAGTGAGAATAAAATGTCTACTCATGTTTACATAGTAAATGCACCTCAGCACAAAAACAAATGTGTAACAATGCCAGTCCAACACACATCTAACCGGTGTGTTGACTATACAAATTCTTCTTTTCCTTTTTTTTTCATTTTCCCTTCTTACTTTTTTTTTGGGAGGGGAGAGGGGGAGAGAGAAAGAGAGAGAGAATGTCATTGACACCACAAAATCAAGAATTCAAAATAATTTCACATTTGAGTAAGGAATTTTGATCGACTCCTTTATCAGATTTGAAGGGAGACCAATGCTATTTGCCTTGGAAGTATTTTCTGCCGACTCAATTGCTCGGGAAGCTTGGAGGGCCATCTCAGCGTGGAGCTGAAGACATGCCATAGCCATCTGAGAAACAATGGTATTTCAAATAGGTCATGTGCAGCTAGACAGCTTTAAATAATTAAATTTTAACAAACTTGCAGTGAAAACAAAGGAAGAGGCAAAATTTATAGCAATTAAAGCATATAGATTGTAGCTTTACAGTTTGATGAACTGTAGAAGTAACTTCCTTACATATTCAACCAATGTGTGACTATAAGTTATATCCTAATGTACAAGAAACATTTGGAAGATAAATAATATAAAAGTAAAATAAAAATAGAAAACAAGGGGTGAAGTCCAGGCCAATACACATTCAATCAATGTGGACCCGCATTATAAGCTCTTGCTTACCGTGTAACACTCTCTGTCTGTGTCTGATTCAGCCACAGAAAGGGCCCAAGTACGAATCCACTCGAGCCCTTTCGAAATTTCAGGATTTCCTTCAACCAAGGCAGATGCTACATAAGAGGGATGAAGGGCCACTAATATGCAAGAAGCTGCAAACAGGACAGATCTTCTGACATATGCTTCAACATGATAGCATAAATCCCTGCATTATAATAAGGGTAAAAGCCTCAGTGGCATCCATCATATAAAAGAAAAGAGAAGAAAAAATTCCTGTCATACGGACAAATATATATCAATGGATTATGGGCAGACCAGTAGTACTACACTGGAGCCAGCCAAACTTTGTGTAATATATAACTCCATGGGCAAGGTCAAGAAGTAAGCCTCACTACCCCCAACCCCCGAAGAAAAGAAAAAGGAAAGGAACATATATATGTCCATATATTAATATATAACATCTACGTGGCACACTAGATAAATAATTTAAAGGATGATTAAAAATGATACACCTTCACAATATGTCATTCATTAATCTAAACTATGTCATTTTGCATGGAACTCTAGACAATTTATCTAACGTGTCACACTAGATATCATTTTCACTTTATATTATATACACCCAATTACCTCTAAGGACTACATGTAGATATATGTCAATTGCTTTTGGTACCTGGAGCTTAACATATCCATAAGGGGAAGTACCAAAGCAGATGCTTCTGGATGCATGGCTGCGCATTTCATACAAACACCAAGCATATAGACAAGTCTTCCCAGGACAAGAAAATCCCTTCCAAGCAAGTCAACTCCGTGTCTTTTCTTATCGAAACCCTGCATGGCTGGAAGCATGAATGCTGCTGTGTACTGAGGAAATCTATTCTGGGACCATTCCAGCTGATGTTCTTGTATATTTTCCGTTCTGAGGCTCCATCGGCGTGACTTTCCTTTCTTGATCTGACCCGGTATGGAAGGAAGTGTTCTCTCATAAGAATAAGACCAATTTAAGGGAGTTCCAGTTCCTGAGATCTCTCTCCAGGCACCCACTCCAGGAGGCCCTATGCTACTTGGCATGAACCACGGTTGAGTTTCTGAAATGGTTGATATTTGGGCTCTTGACAGAGCTTTTGGTTTTGTGGTTGTTGCATGAGCAAGCTCCTGAGCTGCTTCTGTCATGACATCAAGGATCATTATACGTTGGCTGACATCTACATTAGGTGAATATAGGAGTTTATTTAGAGTATCAAGGCACTCTAAAGGAGATGTGACAATCAATGCAACCAGAGCTTTTTGTCTCTTCTCTTCGGCTGATTCTTCTTCCCCTTCTATAGTTGAATCAAAGCAGCGGACCTGTACAAGAGTTCTGGACAGATCACCAGCTACATATTTAAGTTCATCTGGGGATGCTCGAATAAGCTTTTCAGTAACATTTAGAGCCTTTTCAATCTGCAAGAGAGATATACAAGTTACAAGAGTTATACTGTTGGTCTACATATTAATCATAATCTGATTTGTGTCACTCTTTTATGGCTTGCTGAGGACATGGGCATACATGACCAGCAATGAATAATCACCGGAGCAAACAGTCAATCTAACTACACTAGGTAATTGCAAGTTTGCAACGATTTAGTGACAGACTCTTTCTAGAATTACTGTATACAGTGGATGAAATTGTACGTCAAGTTTCTCCACAAGTGCTTTCTGACCTCATAGATGATATCAATTATAGATAAGTTAAATTAAAAATAACTTCATAAATAACTTTTCCAGAAAGGATAATCAATGAGCTGAAAAAGCTTACCCCATCAGCATTATCAGATTTTCTTAGAGCTCCAATGACATCAACCAACTGCGAAAAGTTTCTTTTTAAATCAGTGTCGTCATCTATCAAGTCATATGGCTGCAAAGATGAGTTGCTCGAGGTTTCAGAATTCTCGGAAGCATCATCATCATAGTCTTCTTCGTCAGAAATCAGCTCTTTATTTAGCATTGCAGGATCGATAACCTCATCTGGATCAACCAAATTAAATTCAGAAATTTTTTTCTTTCCATCTTTCAAAATGTTTCCCATCTCAACGCTAGATGTGTTATTAAGTTCCTTTTCAGGTACCAAGGTAGTACTACACCCTGCCACCTGGTCAATATCTGTTCCCATGCCACGTGATGTAGCAAGAGTACTTTTCTCAGAAGTCACTATCCCAAACTCCCAGTCAACAGTCTCCTCAGGGCATAAATCATCAAGATACAAAGGATTTTTGGGGTCTATTACTTTAGAAAATACTAAAGCAACACAGCTAGCCATTTTGCGAACCAAATGGGATGGGCTCTCCAGCCTACCTGCCAGTAATCAGGAAAGAAAGTAAGAAAAGTAACAGAAGACAATCATAAAAGTAGTAGAATTATCTACCAGTAGCAAGTGAACAAGTTCTTACAGCTAACTCCTTGAAGAATTGAATGCATCGCACCCTTGGTTGCATCCAAATCTTCTTTTGACATCTGCTCCAGAGAAAGGCCAACTGCTGCAGTTACATCTAAACCTTATATTAAGGGGACAACTAAGAAGAAAGAACATGGGAAAAAAAGAAGAAGCAAGATTCAAGCCAGGTAATCGAAGAGCTTAAAGTTATCTCCTCCGGAACAAGACAGGGAATGGGAATCATTATTGTATGATACTCAAAAATATAACTACAAGCTTTGGCCCTGCCTACCAAACATAGAGAAACCATTGAGGATTATTTATTTAGATTAGAGAAAAATAAGAACGGATACAAGCTTGCTGCTCTACTGGGGCTGACTGCACAAACTCGCGTTTTGACCATACTGCCACAAGCTGCTGCACTGTGCCCAGGAGACCACGTTTGCTATGACCTTTTGTCAGTGAAGCAGCATCAGGAGGGCATTCAAGAACAGCAAATTGAAGGATCCATCTCAAGCAACAGATAGGAAATACCTTCCAAAATAAAAATTTCTCAACAAACATGGACCTGAACAAAATGAAAAAAATCAGAATCTAGTGAAGTAAACAATGAAAATTTTAAAAATATAAAAAATACATAACTAAAAAGAGACTGAATATATAACTGGACAACTCTTTATCAAGACAGCAAGACTTGAGTTGGGACCTGGCTGCTGAGCTTAAGCCTCTAAAGCATTAACAAAAGCATGAACATGAGCATGAGCACGTGAAAAATAGATCGAGTATCAAGCACACGTACAGATTATAAAATTAGTAACCCAAGACTTGGTTTTGGTAATACTGATCTATTACATAGTTTAGTATGATACTCCGTCCCTTCCTTAAAAAAAATGAGTATCGCTTTTTTGTTTCTTTTTCTCAAATATGAAGGTTTGTATATGACACGCTGATTTTTTTTTTCTTTCAAAGATCTCTTTTCAATTTTAGAGTTTAAAGACTAAAAATATATAACTAATATTAAAAAAGTAAAAATTACTTCAAAGTGTGTCCTATGCAAACCTTAATATATTTTTTTTGTTTTTTGTTTGTTTTTTTCTTGGGGAAGCAACAAAGAAGTGGTAACCCTTTTTATGACAAATAAAACTTATGTTTCCCTTCTATGATAAGCAGTCAAATTTTCCGGATTTAAATATATATATATATATATATATATATATATATATATATATGAATGCATGAGAGAGGGTACAGAGCAGTTTATTCCATTACAAACCTGACTGATGTTTGACGCTCATAACTTCGATGAAACAATATCCAAAGAATCCAGTAGGCTTCAGCATCACTGATATCTTGAGTTGCCAGGCAATGCAAGAGCTGTTCAGACATTCTTTCTACAGCATAGGGATCCTTGATTGCCTCCATCATCTTTGACCAGAAACCAGAACCAAGCATCGACTCAAATTCTTCACTAACAGTCAAATCTGTCTTTGGTAATAAGAAGCTCCGAACATATCTAAGAATCCGTGGTGCCAGTTCACTTAAAAGCACATCTGTAAAACCATAAGTTTTTGTATTTCTTCAAAATCCTACAGTATCCAGCTTTACGAGGAATATATATTACAAGAATCTTGTATTCAAGGTCATGAAAGTCATAAAATAGTTGTAGTTTGTCAACTTTATGTCTGTGGGTCACTACTATATACTATCCTGTAAGAATTCCAAGAGTTGTATTCATTACACTTGCTTCAAAAGTTAATCTACCAGCAGTCCTATTTATTTTTATTGAAAATAATACTCATGGACAGACCCTCGTCGACAATATTATGTATTACCTGCAGACCCTCGACGACAAATGCGAGCAAATGCTTCCCCGACAAATGCAATGCTACGATCCATTTCACTTTTATGTAAGGTAGCTGCTCCATTGCATAAATTACTGTCCTCCTCTGCTCCAGCAAGAAGTTGAATGGTAATCTGCTTGAAGAATAAACTGAACTCTAGTAAAGAATGGACAATAACACATAACTGCATAAGGAGACGAGAAAGAAGATGAGGTATCATGATTACAATGTACTATTTGGCAGCTGAGGGGCTTGTGAATGTACAAAGTGCAATGGAGGTAGCAGGCTAGCAGCCTACGCAATTAGCCTCCTCCATCGACCACGGAATGTGTCAGACAACCCCTTTCTTTCCACCCCATTCCCTTTTTGTGTATCATACAGTACTGGCTTTTGTGCTAATTATAGTAGTCAGTAAAATATTAAATAACAACACCAATGTGAAAGCACCTAACCACTAGTAATTGCTTTCAAGTTGCACGAATCTATGGACACACACAAGTAGCTACGGCAAAGTCTTTAGTGAGCGCAGACCTGCAGATGCATACATGAAAAACAAAACAAATGAGCAAAAGAAACCAAAGGATACTGTGATAAAAGTGATTTTGGGGCTCCCAGTCGTGCTTTGTCAGGAATAGATGTAACAAGTTGTGCAACCCTTGAGATGTCCAATTTTTGTTGCTCATTCCATAGTCCCTCGGGTTGGCAAGAACCACCAAATTCTCGAGCCATATGGAGTACCCCGTCATTCTCAAGTAAACAAAGGGTAACTAATCTGTCAAAAACATTAGAATAATAATACCAAGCAAGATATTATCAGATTGCTAAGCAAAAACAAAGGGAAAAACAAAAAAAAAAGATAAAGATAAAGATATCTATGTTATTGTATAATTGAACAGCTATGTTTTTTATGGATCATTATATAATGTATAAGTATAACACGTATAGGCAGAATCTGTCGCACACAGCAACAAAATAGACACTTAGCCTACTCCCAATGAAAACCTGCTTATATTGTCATGTGAAGTAAAAGTATGTCATAACAGTATCACCATTTAAAATATATTAAACGTATAGAGGCAATACAGATGACAAACAGGAACAGTCTAAAAGGAGTTCAAATTCTTCGTATACGAAGTTTAGATTAATATTCAAACCTTCCCTTTTAATTATTTATAAAAAGCAGCTCACATAACTATGCCAGCATGTGATAAGAAGAACAAATCAAATGGGATCTTTGACACTGTTAGTATCTAGCATAACCTGTGCAGGTTTGCAAAGAACACTGACACTATTGTTTGCAAGAAAAACATGGTACCAAGCACCATGAGCATGTAAATGCTGAAAATGAGAAGCATAAAGTTAAACCAAATCTTACTTTAGCGATGATTTGCAGCACATCACCATTAATACGAATATTGGGTCAAGCTTATTAATTACTATTTTACTCAAACCAAATAAAGATTATGTGCCTTAATATGCATTACTCATAGTTTAGGCAGGTGCAATGTGAATTGTACTTTTTTCGGTAACTAAGTAATACATTAAAAGAGATTAAAAGTAACAAAATTTTTTGGGGTAAGAAACACCCCATGTGTCATCAGACACTTGATTATACATTTATGGGGCAAAGTGTCAAATAAACTCAACTCAATAAAGCTTTTTTATTTGGGGTAGGCTGAAAATGAATCCCACGATACTGAGGAATAGAAAAACAAGTGTATTAAAAATAATAAGAATAAGAATAAGAAAACAAAATTATAAACGGCACAAGAAAACATATATAATAATCCATATCAGATATTAAGCCACAATAAATGTCCAATCCAATAAGGCAGCATATAAATTTTGCCACAACCTCTCGGCATTTGAGCAGACGGGACTATTGCCAAATTTATCATTTCCATTCTGCTGTAAAGAGGGAACTAAAGTTTGAACAACCTCAGTGGCACGCCCACTGACAAAGAACACATCATACACATGTTTTCTTGCAGAAATGGGGAAACATGCTAGCCAATTTGAAGCAATATCTACATAAAATAATAATTTGAATTAGCAACACTCCATATGCATTTTTTCTATTCACATCAACAACGAGAGTTCCCATGAAAAGAAAAAAAGATAAATCATTCTCAAGCATGTGAAACATGTACAAATTATACATTAACAAAGACTTGAGACGCAACTTTGTTCTAGATTCATGCTTTATTTTTTTAAAAATAAAAAATCCAATTCCATACATGTTTTTGAAACTACGGATTAATTCGGACTCATCAACTTTCTTCAAACAAGTTGTGAAATTTAAGTATGTAGTTCACTGAATTTCTGGCTCTTCTTAAAGAAAAAATTAACATTCCTAAAACTAACAGCAGGAATTAACTCTAGTATTAATTTTCACAATTCTACGATGTAGTCCTGGAAAACGAAATTGAATTAACAAATAAGACTATAATAAAAGAGGGATGTATACAAATGCGGGTAAAATGGTAAATGGTGACAAGATATACCATACAACAACACTCTGGACATTGTAGGAAATGAAGCTCCTCCATAGAACACTTCCCACCAATTCTGTCTTTCCTCCACAGAAGGAACTTTGGCAGAAAGCACCTAATAATTAAAAATTATAACGCAAGATGACTTATATATATATATATATATATATATATAATCGTGTGAGGAATTTAGCATAGAAACACACACCTCATCCCTGTATAGCTTATCAATTGAACCTAAAAATCAACATAAACAATAAGTTTGCTATCTTAATTCCAATTTACAATCAAGTCAAAAATAACGTCAAATAAACCCTTGCATCACTCAGCGAAAATTTAAATAATTCAAAAAACAAACGGAACGAAAGGACCTGAGAAGGCGCGTGAATCGAGGGGAAAGAGTAGGATGGCAAGAGAGTGGAGAGATAAAATGACTTGGTCGACATGTTTGGCTTCGTTAATAGAGCCGATGACGTGACCGACCTTGTCCATTATTATTGATTCCACTTCTCTCCTTCTTCCCTCTTCTACTCCTTCACCTTCCATAGCTACTCTTTTACAGGCTTTGCTTGCTTATGGTGATTTCGCGAAAGGTAATGCCTTTTTTATGGTCAAATATACGCTGTCGATCGGAATGTAGGAGTGAGCTGACTGTATGATACTCTATTATGATATTACAAAGCCCGGAACTCCTCTTTTCCTTTTCTTTTTCCCAACTCGGCCGGTTTGATTATGAGTTCAGGTTGTTTGTTTTGTAATTTTTAAATTATGAATACCTTTGAAGGATGTGTAACCGATTTATTTAGAAAATTGTGGAATTAATAAGGAGTGGTGTTTAATGATATTTTAATTATCTATTCTTATGATAATTAAAAATTATATTTAATATACATTTTTTTTATTATTATAGACAAATTTTGTTGTTTGTATAATATTTTAAAAATAATAAATTGGTTAATAATAATTTAATGAATATTTTTGTAATATTTTGTTTTGGTTTTATGGACTAATAAAATGTTATTAAAAAAATTAGTGTTTATTCCTAAAATTATATTACTAATAGTATACTACATCAAATATTGTTCGTAAATTTATATTTATTTTTTCTTAAATAGCATTATTTATTTATAATTACATAATAAATTTGTTCATAATAGTCTATAATGTTCTCGATGTTTAGACAAACACTTATCAAACACATCATTTCATTCTATATTCAAAATTTATATTTCAACTCATCCGAATTTTCTTATACACTTTTCATTCAATTTTATCAAAGAGCACCTAATTCTACCTAAACATATTATTTTTTTTTATATTTCATTTTTTCATTCTTTTATGGCTAGATTTTTTGTTCAAGTGATACAAATTAATTTCAAACTAAATGGTCAGTAATGGAAATATTTCTTTAATGAAATATGTATTTTGAGGGTAACAAATATTTATTTTGTTAGTTGTTTCTCACATGCACAAAAAATGCACAAAAGAGATCTAAAATATGGGTTAAATAGATTATTTTAAAGTTGTTAATTATGAAATAATGTATTACCAAATAGTTAATTAATCAAAATTAATTAAGTACAACAAAATATTAGTTAAAAATTTTCTTAAAGATTTAATGAAATCTTAGTTATGAATTTAGTTGTTATGGATTTCAGTCGCAACAAATAATATAACAGAATGTAAAAACATAATGCAAATGATAGTGAAAGTTTTAAATGATTTGGAGACAAAACAACTAGTAGTCCATTTAATAGAAAATTTACTAAGGATATAGATAACAAATATATTTTACACTTGAATCAATAAGATTCATTTGAGTCATTTAGAGGTGTTTGATGAAAACTAAATAAATCTAATTCTAAACGAGCTAAATTTGAATTTGAATAAAAAAAATTATTTTATAATTGAGATGTGTGAAACACATGAATAACAGTTTTTTATTATTTTACCCCTCTAAAAAAATTCAAAATTATTGTAAAATTATTTAATATTACTTAATATAATAGTTAATGTTGTAAAAAAAAACTTCATTTTGTCTTCATTCAGGCAAAAAAAATGACACTAAACTATTCAGTCTAAATCGTCTGAATGACTGATTCAACCATTCAAACAATTTTTTTTTCAAAACAATAGGGATACACATTCCAAATCACTAAAATCTCTATACTTGGGATTTTGTCACAAAGATAATGAAACACTATTAGTTTAGTGTTGTAGTTTGAGGTACTACTAAGTTTGCAATAAACTTGACTTTTTTAGTACTTAGCGGCTTGAACCAGTAGTTCAATTTTATAGAGTTGAGGCCTATTTGCTTTGGCATAATTTCAGCTTGATGGTTTGTGATTCATACTGTTGATTTGAATATTATTGCCTTTTATAGACTTCATTGAATTATTCACATTGCAAAATTTCCGTTGAGTATTTAATGTTTTGATACTCGAGGATACTTGACATTAACTTTTAAGGTTGTTGTGGCAGCATGCTTTCGGTTTATTTGACACGTCACATCATTATGCAATTCCACCAACCACATTTATCTTTCTTCACTAAACGATCTTTGAATCAGTCTGTGATTTAACTTCACTACACAATCTGGAGTGAACTTTACGTTATTGACTTCAATTTGCAATCTTTTGTTCGCTCTACGATTCAATTTTCATTATAGGATATGGATTTATGAACTATACGTTATGACTTAACTTTGCGATACATGTTAACATTGTAAATGTCATAGTAACTATACGATTGAAAAACTCTATTATACGATGGATCGAATTTATCATTTATACATCAATTAATCTATTAAGATCAACAACAGAGGAATACTTTGAATTTGAGGATATGTTATAACTACTTGACAATAGTCTCAAGACAAGAGGGTAGTTATTTTTACCGTTCTTTTCTAATAAAATAGATAAAATAAAAATATAATTTTATATATGAAGGAGAGGAAAACAAAATAATCGTCTCAAACACGTGTTACATACATTTTAATTCAAATATTATTCTTTTCTTTATCTATCATTTTATCCCTAAAATATATTAAAATATATCGTTTATTCTTTCATCCATACTTTATAATTTGTATTTAAATACATATCTTTTTCTTAATTGTACACAGTGTGTCACAAAACATTGATCTGTATTATTAAGGAATAATAGTGAAAATAACTGTTTCCCTTGAAGCTTCTTTTTCCTATATTTTATCCCTACAATGAACAATCCTTGGATTGTAAGGATTTTGATAATCAAATTTCTTACTGAGCTTAAGTTCAGCTCAATTTATGGAGATTTGTGATTAAGAAGAGATTTAGAGAGAGGAAGAGATAGAATTCAGAGAAAGTTGAGAGAAGTTCAGGAGGAAGAACAATTCATTTCATGCCCTAACTGATTACAGATAGTTTCTTTTATACACAATAAAATGAACACTACGATATCTAACCGACTCAATTATTACACAAAGATTATTATACGGATATTTACCGTAGAGTTCTAGCTGATCATAGAATAGCAGATCATAGCGTAGCAGATCGTAGTGTAGCAGCTGGGTTCCTTACAATCATCCCCCTTAAAAAATCACTTGTCCTCAAGGAATAAAATCAGGAAATTTAGGATGCAAAGCAGATCACAATTCCCAAGTTGCCTCTGAAGGTAGAGTGTTAACCCATTGAACCAAAACTTCAACCTCAGCTGCATTGTGTTTCTTAACCATTCTCCGATCCAGCACGGCAAGAGGTTCAATAACAAACTGGCCATGAACATCAACTGGAGGCAGAACTGGGGAAACTTGAGCAGAAACACCAAGTTTCTTCTTCAATTGAGACACATGAAACACTGGGTGTATTTTAACAGCAGATGGCAGAAATAATTTATAAGCAACAGAGCCTATCTTGTGGAAAGGGACCATAGTATTTGGAGTCCAACTTGGAATATTTAAATTGTGTCATAGAATGCTGTTTATAAGGTCGAACCTTCAAATAAACCGAATCGCCCACATTGAAGACCCTTTCCTGTCTATTGGCATCAGCATAATTCTTTATACGACACTGAGCTTGGGAGAGATTGTGCTTGAAGTTGAATGTTGGTTTCTGGGACCGGCAAAATAATCTAGCTGTAGGATCAGAAATAGTACCATACCGATGATAAGAAACACGTGGAGCTGCATACCCATACAAGGCTTGGAAAGGAGTCAACTGTGTTCCACTGTGGTAATGAGTATTATACCACCACTCTCAAGCAAAGCGATAGCCATTCACTCCATGATTTAGCTCTCCGATCGCACATACATCTTAGATAAGCCTCCAAGCATCGATTAAGTCTTTCAGATTGACCATCACTTTGTGGGTGATAGTTGCATACTAAGTTGAAGTTTAGTACCCAAGAATTTGAATAGGATTGCGAAATGTCCTATGAAAATTTTATCCCTATCTGAGACTATAGAATTAGGTAGCCCATGCAGCTTATGAATATGATTGAGGAACAAAGTAGCAACATCAGTGGCAGTAAAAGGGTGCTTTAAAACCAAAAAATATGCATATTTAGTGAGTCTATCTATAACTACCAAGATGGAATTGTAACCATGAGAAGCAGGTAAACCTTCAATGAAGTCCATAGCAATATCCTTCCAAGGAATATCAGGAATAGGAAGTGGTTGCAATGACTCGCACCACAAATAGTTTCATGTTTGCTCAGTTGAAAGATGTCACATTCCTTAACAAAACGGATTACATCCTTCCTCAAAGATGGCCAGTAAAAAAACTTTGAAATCCTTTCAAAAGTCCCTCTTCTTCCTGATGGACCTCCCACAGGAGAAGTATGAAATTCGTGTAAAAGCTTAGTTTTCACAACTGGAACATGACCAACAACTAATCTCTCCTTGTATTTAAGTTTGCCATTAACAAGAGAAAAATCTGGCATGGAGGTTGGATCTAATGCAAGTTGAGCTATCACCTGCTAAAATTCAGGATCAATTTTCCAAGCCTGAGCTAGCTCTTGAATCCAAGTAGGAGTAACTGAAGTAATAGCCAAACAATGGGAGACATTATTGATACATTCCTGAGACCCATGATGAAGCTGCCTAGACACCCATCAGCTGCGAAATTTTCCTTTCCTTTCCTGTAACAGATTTCATTGTCCAGTTCCATTAACCTTGTGATCCACTTCTATTGATTAGTAGTAGTTATTCTCTGATCCAACAGATATTTGAGACTTTGGTGATCTGTTTTAATAATAAACTTGTTGCCCATTAAGTAATGCCTCCATTTCTATACCGAATAAATGACAGCCATCAACTCCTTCTCATACGTTGATAAACCTAAAGTTTTGAAGCAATAGCCTTACTTAAGAAAGCCATAGGCCTGCCATTTTGCATTAATACTGCTCCAATTCCAGTAGCACTAGCATCAGTTTCTAATACAAATGGAATATCGAAATTAAAGCAAAGCCAACAGGAGAAGAAACCATAACTCCTTTGAGCTTAACAAAAAGCTTCTTCACTTCAACACTCCAATGGAATCGATCTTTTTAGCATATCGATCAATGGTTTACTTATTAAACCATACTGTCTAATGAACTTCCTGTAATAGCTTGTGAGACCCATAAATCCCCTCAAACCCTTAAGGTTCTTAGGCTTAGCCACTGCACCATACACTCTATCTTTGCAGGATCAGTAGATACTCCCTCGTGTGTAATGATATGACCAAGATATCTTGAACTTGTTTGTAATAAAAATACATTTGGACAATTTAAGATACAATTGATGTTGCCTCAAAGAATCGTGAATGTCATGTCCAAAATGCTGTAAATGAGTTTCATATGTGGGACTGTAAACTAGGATATCATCAAAAAAAAACTAAGATGAACTTCCTCAAATAAGGGCCAAAAATAGTGTTCATTAAGCTCTGAAAAGTAGCTGGAGCATTGGTTAGCCCAAAAGGCATAACCTTAAACTTATAATGCCCTAAATGAGTCCTAAAAGTTGTCTTAGGTATGTCAGGTGGGTGTACTCTTATTTGATGATAACCAGACCTGAGATCCAACTTTGAAAACCAACTTGAACCATTCAGTTCATCCAACAACTCATCTATTACAGGTATATGAAATTTATCTTTAATAGTAGCATTATTGAGTGCTCTATAATCAATACACATTCTCCACGTATTATCATGTTTCTTTACTAATAAAACTAGAAAAACAAAAGGACTGTTACTATTCTGAATAACCCCACTATTCAGCAACTCAGTCACTATTTTCTCAATTTCAGATTTCTGTACATATGGATATCTATAGGGTCTCAAATTCATAGGTTTGCTACCTTCTTGCAAATTAACATGATGGTCATGAGATCTTTCAGGTGGCATACCTTTAGGTTCTTCAAAGACATCTGAGAATGATTTCAAAATCTCTTTAAGTTTTGGACAGGTAGGTTCTGAGGGTGGATAGTCTTTACATTCCAAGATTCCATATAAACATCCAAAAAAACCATGAGATGTTATTCGCAACAGGTTCTAGAACTCACTAGATTCCATTAACTATATTGTTGGAGTGACATTAATGTCTTCCCCTTTCATTAACACTATCTCCCCATTTTGCACAAATTGGAGCTGCAGTTTATTGAAGTCAAAAGTTACAGGACTTACTGTCCTCAACCACTAAACCCCTAGAACAACATCAACACCACCCAAGGGCAGAATCCTCATCATTGTAGTGTAATCTCTACCCTGCACCTGCCATTGGAACTCTGAACACACTTATTCACTTTGCACCTTAAAACCATCTGCAACTAAGACCGTCACTGGTGGAGTATTTGTTAGCTTAACCCTCAATTTCTTAGCAGCGTGAGGATCTAAGAAATTTCCAGTGCTACCACTGTCAATTAATATGCTAACTGATCTGCCCCCCACTGTTCCTTATACTCTGATGGTATTGTTAGCATTATGGCCAGATAAAGCATGCAATGTTATTTGTACATCATCATTTTGATCCTCCAATAATGGTCTATTTCGCTCTTCTTGAATCTCTACTTCTGTTACACAATTTTTCTGTTCCTCAGTTTCCAAGCACATTTCCTCCTCCTCAGATGGTACTATCATGAACAAATGAGGCTGTTTGCATACATGACCAAAAACATACGGCTCATCACAGGAAAAACATAGCCCCTTCCTCCTTTTCTCAAGTATTTGATCTCTAGTCAAATGCTTAACAGGTAGAACTCTTCTGTGACGCCCCCAAAATAGGTATACATCACCCATCTTGAGTCGCCAAATACATGGTACAAAATTCAAATACAACTAAATTATACAAAGAAAGAATGCAGTATAAGACGACAAAATACATGTTGTGAGTTTTAATACAAATATTGTCTTCTGCATAATATCCACTCTCGTAAAAAGTCCTCAATACATTTATTGTCACACTATTTAATGCAGAATAGTGAGGACTACTAGCCTAACACTATCATCCGAACATCACTCCGTTCCTCGACTCGTCCCAAATTACCACGTTCTCATTTCTCAAGAGAATAAAGTGAAAGAAAAGGTGAGCTCAACTAGCCCAAAGAAGAAATATTATGACTAAGATAATGCGTAATAAATTATCATTAGTCCTCAACAATGTTAAACCGATAAAATACAATAGACATCAAGTTTAAGCTGCAATGAACAAGCAATCCATTAAAAGAGTCAAGAGAGAGTAAAGTCTACTATCTTTTATGATTTAAAAGGTTTTCATCACTTTTATCGCTAGGACTCGACAATAAATAATCCACATCATCCCCGCACTACTAATAAGGATATTCATTAGGGTCACGACTACAAATTCCATGCACTACTGGCCGAGGATATTTGTGTATTCATCAATGGTCATGATCATGCCAACAACTGTCCATTAATGCATTATGGGCCAATGAGGACTTTTACCACATCACTTGTTACATTACGGCCATGATTACATCGAATAATCCTCGGTCATAATCATACCAAGTCCATCTATGCTTCTATGTGCCATAGATGACTTTAAAAATATAAACATGAGGATGATGACAATGATATAAGAATTCAATAAAACAAGTTCAAGAATTAAGTTATTCAGGAACTAATAACGTCTAAATTGTCAACATAATACTTCTTTGTAAAGTAAAATTCAAGAATGATCAGAAGAATATTTCCATGAAAGATATTGGATGAAGCGCTTAAATATCAAGGATATTCCACTAATTTCACGAGTATATAAGTCAAAACTTTAACCAACCGAGTATAATAAAGAATGGAATAACAAGAGAAATCACCACGCATGCAGATTGCAGATGTATGAAAGTTATTCCAATGTAATAATAATAACGGAACCAAAGTCAGTGAAATTCACACCGATGGGATGTTCCAATATAATAATAAGGAATGGAATAACAATGTAAATCACCATGCATGTGGTACTTCAGATGTAAAGCAAAGTTATTCCAATGAATAATAAATAATGGAACCGGTGGGTGTAAAACACACACAGCGAGGATATTCCAGAATAATAATAAAAGATGGAACCAGTCCCAGATGTAAACACATGTATGTGATATTCTAATGTAATAATAATAAAGAAGGAACTGTGTCCTGTAAAACACACAAATGTGATATTCCAAATGTAATAATAAAAGGCAGAATAATGAAGAATGTCACCAAGTATAGGTAGGCCGCATGATATCTGAGTTATTCCAATGTAACAATAAAGAATAGAATAACAGAAGTTCTCTTCATGAATATAAAAGAATAATATCCGTTACCGTAAAAGAAATTGGATATAAGAGTAGGGAAATAGCAGAATACTTTTCTATAGTTTTTCTATAATTTCTCTCTCTGGAGTTTCGGTGAATTCGTAAGAAATAATGAAGGAATGAGCTTCTATTTATAGGAGAAAGGAAGGACACTATGTGAGGAAAATATCACAGACGCAATAACTCACGGATGAAATTTTGATAACCTACAAATGCCAAAGTCAATCATCCAACCAATCAAAATAAAGCAAAAATATAACATATATATTTATATATATACCACACATGTTTGATTGATTTCTTAGCTTCCACCCGACAAACCCTTCCAATTCATTGACTTTTAACACACCAAAGGACAATATATCATATATATATATATATAACATACATACACCCACATTAATATTATATATATATATATATATATATATATATTACTCCATGATTCCTACATTCCACCCAATTTACGGGTGGAATTCCTCCCACCAAAAGATTCATTTCACTCCTCCACTAAAAAAAAAATCCTTTCTTTCCCCCACCACTTATATATATATATATATATATATATATATATATATATATATATACCGAAAGATTATTTTGAAAAATGGGTAAATAGGAATCCATAAAATAAGCAAACTTTATAAAATCACCTTAATAATTTTAACAACATTTATCATCTTTATTATAATTCACAATATTAATCCACTGTGTCGTTCCTCAGGAAAGAGGGCTTTCCAATAAGGATTTCTCCTATTGGGCGCCAAGCAATTAGGTGACCAAACCTCTCCTCGATGTAACTTCTAGACATCGTTAATATTGTAAATATTAATATTAATAACTTTGTCGTCTCAATTATTGATTTTAACAATATATAAAATATCGACAATAATTGAATCAAATAACGTGAGATATTATGCAACAATTACTATAGCAATAATTGAACAAAACTAAATGACTTCTCACGTAAGCATCAATAATCAATATCGTGTGTTACTATGCAACCACGCGTATTACTGTACTTTTACTACCGAGTAGTTCAACAGTGTGACGCCACCAAAATAGGTATACATCACCCATTCTTTGTTGTCAATACATGGTACAGAAAAAACAACAACTTTATTATTACAACATATAAACTGTGAGTTTAAATACAGATATTGCCATCTTAGACAATATCCACACGCAAATAAATCCCCATCATAATTATTGATACATTAATTTACAAAAATGGTGAGGACTACTAAACAACTCTCTCTAGAACCTTCATCAGATACCCCGACTAAGACTCGCTACATTCTCGCCTCCCCGAGAAAAAAAATGGAACAACAAGAAAAGGGTGAGCTCAACTAGCTCAAGAAGAATATTATGACTAAGATAATATACAACAAATTATCGTTAGTCTTCAACAGGGAAAAATCTAATAGAATACAATAGACAACAAGTTTTAAATCAATATTCGCAGCGGAAATAATAATTCATTAGAAGAGTTAAGTAGAGAATGCAAACTACTATCTTCTATATATGAATTTAAAATTTCATCGTCTATCTTTTATCCCTGTAACATCAATCAATATACATCTGGAATCAAATATTCATCTTTGCACTACAGGCCAAAGATATTCATCAGTTGGTCATGTTCATCTAAACACTTGTTCATCTTTGCACTACGGGCCAAATATATTCATCATAAATCATTCATCTTTGCACTACAGGCCAAAGATATTCAATAATATCATCATTTAAGACTGAAGATGATGAAAAATATTTTTAAAAAACGAATCCGGTGAAACAAAAAATGACAAGGATTAAGGATTAAGGATTCAGATTTTGTTTTATCCATGTCAAAAAATACCTCAAAAATAATCATAGTGGTGTAAAATTCAAGAATGATCAAAACATGGATACAATCAAAGCTAGTATCCACAATAGATATTTTAGGCGAAAGAAAAATTTTCATTTTTTAGATGAATAAGTTAAATATTCGTGAATAAGGTCAGTAGTATCGTGAATAAAGGCAGATATGTGAATAAGAACCCCGACACTAAAAGTTCCAAATTTGATTAAAAGTTCAGATCAATACTTGGCATAATGATATTGAAGAAATAATATCATTACAAAAAAAATATCCCTTACCTCGAAAAGACAAGATTTAGTTCAAAACAAGAATATAAGTTATGACTTGAACTTTAGACAGTATAGCAATACTCAAAATATACTCAAAATACTCACAAGTATATTTCGATAATATAGAGAAAACTTCAGTTTACGGTGTGATTTTCAATTCTAACCTAAGCACCCTATTTATAGGAAATTGCTTAGAACACCAAAAGAGAAAATTTAATATAATAATATTATATATATTACAAATTTCTACGCATTACTTAAAGATCCAAATTAGCAATCTTAAACACATGTTAAATGAGTCCCAACAATGTAAAAAACGTTTTTGTAATTAAAAATATTTTAAACTTCCAAAAATTAATTATTTCTGAGCTTCAGAAATTCAATAATTCATAATAAATAGCCCTTTTATCAGAAAATTCGAATCTCGCGGCTTTTTATTTCGGTCCACCGACATGTTTAACATGTTTTAAACATTTATTGCAACAAAAATACTCTTCCTCCTCGTATACTCATATATCTCACATTCGTTGTAAAAATATCACCATTATTATATTATTAAAATATAATAATATATTTAAATGAATTATATTATCGTAAAAAGATAAAATTTCAATTTTCAACAATTGTCACATTAAAATTATTCTCCATCTATATCCACATAAAATCAATATTTTCCTCATCATATGAATCAATAATTAATTATTCACAAATAATATTACGAGAATCACAATATTGATAAACTGCAGCTCCTCAGGTGAAGAAGGGCTTTCAATAAGAATTTCTCTCATCGCACGCAATTAGGTGACCAAACCTCTCCTTGATGTAACTTTCTAGACATTGCCAATAATGTTATCTAATAATATTATTCAGATAATATGAATTATTGCTTCGATAATAAAAAATATTGTGTAATGACAATTATCAAAAACAAAGAATATAAAATATCAACGATCAATTATTGAATCAATAAAATAAAATATTGAATAAAGAATTACCGTAACCATTATTGAGTAAGTAAAGGTTTTACGTAAGAATCAATAATTCGTGCAATACCGGTATCTTCTTGTGTTTTAACCACTTAGTATTTTAACAAGATTAACTTGAATAACCACGCTCGCTATTTTTTAAACCACTTATATTTGTCGTTTTCTTCATCCAATCGCTTTCAGTTATGGGGCCCATACATGGTCGCTCCGTCGCATTTAATATTCCCCAAAAAGATTTAATATTCCACGACCAAACTAATATTCTAAACAACAATGAATATTTTATAACCACTTGCTTATTTTGAAATATTTCATGTGTTTTACCCATAACTATCCACATTAATCAAATCAACCCTTACTATTTTAAAATAGAGAAAATTAAATTTCATTAATAATAAGTTGGGGTCTTACAAACGAGATCAGCAGTAAAACTTCCGCCGTTATTTTTATAAAAATATTTTGCTGTTTCCTCAATCAAAAAATAATAATTTCATTGTGGGTCCACCAATGATTGCGTCGTTTATTTAATATTCCCTCGCTAAAATGAATATTCCCTAGACCAATCGAATATAATATAACAACTTGCATACTTTGCAGAATTTGTAAATTTTACCCACAACTATAACATTATATTAAATTACTCCATAATATTCAAAAATGATAATTATAGAAAATTTATCTTTATTCAAAAAGTTGGGGTCTTACATCTTCCTTGCTCATTTCTAGACCAAGCAACCTTAGTTTCTCCCACATTAGGTTTAGAGAATTCCATTCCATTATTGCTAACACTTTTCTGCAAGCTAGAATTCATTACTACATTCCTGCTGCTGGAATTATTAATGATAGAAGATTTTAGTACAATTTTGTTTATTCTGATCCATGCTTCCACTTTAGCTTCTTCAACTCTAGCCAATCGAATAGCCTCCTTAAGAGTAGTAACCCCTAACTCCTGGATACCTAACTGAATATCCTCCCTCGGTCCACTAACAAAGCAATCAATAAAAATTCTTCATTCAACTTTGAATTTTTATCGCTCAACCTCTTAGTTCTTTAAACTTTGTTCGATATTCATCTATAGTTGTGGTTTGTTGCAACTTTTTAAGTTCAGCTATAGGATTCATCTTAGTCTCAAGGCTAAATCTAGCAAGCAATTCATCAATTAAACCATTCCAAGTCAGGTCAACACCATTTTCAACAAAACTATAATACCACAACTCAGCCTCTCATTCGAGATGCATAGTTGCTAGGTATATTGTGAGACCCCAGATTTTATCAATAAAGATTTGAATTTTGTCAAAATAATTTTTTAATATTATGGTGTGAATTTGAGATAATATTATAGTTCAGGTAGTATTTATAAATTTTACAAAGTATGCAAAGTTGGTTATATTATATTCGATTGGTCTGGGAATATTCGGTTTAGCGAGGGAATATTCGCAAGTAACTACTCAATCATTGGTGGACCCCACAATGTAATTCATCATTTCGGATCGAGAAAAAGACAAAAAATATTTTATTGAAATAACGGCGGAAGTTTTACAGTTGACATCTTGAACTACTTCCTCAGTAGAAAAGTACGATGAATACGTGTGGGTCGTAAAGAAGACACGGTATTGATTGATTATCGATGCTTATGAGAAGTCACTCAGTTTGATTCCATTATTGTCGATTAATAATATGAATTATTATAGCGATAATGACGTTTTGTTTTATTCGTATTATTAACGTAATAAAATGTAAATATCTTTTATATAAAAATGTAAATACTTTATTAAAGTTATTCTATAAATGAATATATTATATTTTATTACTTATAGTATATTATAGTGTTTTGCATAGTGTTTTGCATAATGTTGCATAGTGTTTGCATAGTAAAATATTTTTATATAAATAGAATATATTATATTTTATTTAAAAGATTTTGCTTTAAATATGGACCGCCGATTAAAGTAAATCAATCGACCGTTCATGGATTAATTACTATGCATTCTATTTTCCTATAAATAAGCTCATTCCTTCATTATTTTCTTTTTAATTCAATTGAAACTCTAGAGAGATAAACTATAGAGAAAAGAAGAAAAGTATTCTCGCTACTTCACATTTGCCAATATTCAGTTCTTCTAAGGTAGGGAATATTATTTGTTGTACTGTAAGGGTGTTATTCTTTGTATTCATGAAGAGAACTTCGTTGTTATTCCATTGTTTATTATTCTGTTGAATAACTCGTAAAAGTGGTATACCCTATACATAACTTTGATACGCAGATACCCTATACTTGGTGAAACTTATATTATTCCATTCTTATTTATTCATTGGAATAACTCAGATCACGCTGAATCCCCTATACTTGGTGATCTTCTTCGTTATTCCATTCTTTATTATTACATTTGGAATATCCCGTCCGCATGTGTTTTACTAATCAACCTCGGTTCCATTGTTTATTATTCCGCATTTATTATTCATTTGGAATATCCTCGCTGTGTTTTACATTTTAGGACACGGGTTCCATTGTTTATTATTCAAAGACATTTATTATTCGTTGGATCATCCCGCTTGTGTGAATTTCACCGACCGTTCCGTTATTATTATTCTCATTGAATAACCTCGTCATACAAGTACCGCATGCACGGTGATTTCTTTTGTTATTCCATTCTTTATTATACCCAATTGGTTAAATCTTTGACTTCTATACTCCATGAAATTAGTGGAATATCCTCGATATTTGACTTCATCCAAAGAGATCTTTCATGGAAATGTTCTTCCCGATCATTCTTGAATTTTTTACTCTACAAAAA
The DNA here is from genome assembly GCA_020205615.1 of Panax quinquefolius. Taxonomy (NCBI): domain Eukaryota; kingdom Viridiplantae; phylum Streptophyta; class Magnoliopsida; order Apiales; family Araliaceae; genus Panax; species Panax quinquefolius. The sequence continues at coordinate 8,884,788 of CM035156.1, forward strand.
CAAGATTCTTGTTGACAATTTGGACGTTAATAATTCCTAGATAAATTAATTTTTGAACTTGTTTTATTGAATTCTTATATCATTGTCATCATCCTCATGTTTATATTATGTTGAAAGTTATCTTTGGCTTACGTGCATAGATGAACTTAGTATGATTATGACCAGGAGTTCATTCAGATAATCATGGCTTGATATAAATGATGTGACAAAAGTCCTCAAAGGCCTGTAATGCAGAGGTGGATAGTTTTGGTATGATTATGATTGGGGGTGATTCTAAGATAGTCATGACCATTGATAATTTGATGAAAATCCTTGACCATGGTATGTGGATGATTAGATATTGTGGTTTATTCATTAATGAGTCTAAATTTATAATAATGATGAAAAACCTTTTAAATCATAAAAGATAGTAGATTTTATTTTTACTCGATTTCTTTTAATGGATTGATTATTCCGTGCATTAAACTTGTTGTTCATTGTATTTTATCGGTTTAACTTTGTTGAAGGCTAATGATACTTTTATTCGCATTATCTTAGTCATAATATTTCTTATTGGGCTAGTTGAGCTCACCATTTCTTTCTTCGTTCTCTTCGTGAAATGAGAACATAGTGGACGACGAGTCGAGAACGGAGTAATGGTCCGAGGAGGATAGCATTAGTAGTCCTCACTATTCGTGAAATAAGTGTGATAATAGTTGTAATGAGGACTCCTTTTGAGTTTGTATAATATCTAGTAGACAATATTTGTATTCAAACTTCACATGCTTTATGTCGATTATTATACACGACGCTTATATTAGTAAGTTATATTTGAATTTATGTACCATGTAAGTGGCGACCCAAGATGGGTGACGATATATACCTAATTTTGGGGGCGCCACATATATTTTCTCATGACACCCCAAATCCGTACTTCAATTCCACGGGATCCGTGTTCATTGACAAATATAATATGTGACGCCCCCAAAATAGGTATACATCACCCATTCCGAAAGTTATCAATACATGGTATGTAAACAACTACAACTTTATTATTACAACAAAGAAACTGTGAGTTTAAATACAAATATTATCTTCTGATAATATCTATACTCAAATAAATCCTCATCATATTTATTGATACATTATTTTACAAAAATGGTGAGGACTACTAAACAACTCTCTAGAACCTTCATTCCATACCCCGACTGCACTCGCTTATATTCTCGCCTCCCGAGAAGAAAATGGAACAAAAAGGAAAAGGTGAGCTCAACTAGCTCAAAGAAAGAATATTATGACTAAGATAATATACAACAAATTATCGTTAGTCTTCAACAGGAAAAATCTAATAGAATACAATAGACAACAAATTTTAAATCAATATTCGCAATGAAATAATAATTCATTAGAAGAGTTAAGTAGAGAATGCAAACTACTATCTTCTATGTATGAATTTAAAAGTTCATCGCCTATCTTTTATCCTCAGAACATCAATCAATATATATCCGAATCAAATATTCATCTTGCACTACTACAGCCAAAGATATTCATCACTGGTCATGTTCATCTAAACACTGCTCTTCTTGCACTCATCAAAGATATTCATCATTACATGTTCAAAGATCATTCTTCAGAAATCATTCATCTTTGCACTACAGGTGCCAAAGATATTCAATAATATCATCATTTAAGACCGAGGATGATGAAAAATATTTTTAAAGAAACGAATCCAAAGTGAAACAAAATGACAAGGATTAAGGATTAAAGATTCAGACTTTGTTTTATCCACGTCCAAAAATACCTCAAAAATAATCAAAGTGGTGTAAAATTCAAGAATGATCAAAACATGGATACAATCAAAGCTAGTATCCGTAATAGATATTTTGGACTTAAAAGAAAATTTTCATTTTTCATGAATAAATGTCAGATTCATGAATAAGGTCAGATACGTGAAATAAGGCCAGATACGTGAATAAGAATTCGACACCAAAAGTTCCAAATTTGATAAAAACTTCAGATCAATATTTCAAGATAATGATATTGAAGAAATAATATCATTTAAAAAATAATAATATCCCTTACCTCGAAAAGATCAAAGATTTAAGTCAAACACCTTGGATAAAGCTTTGAAGGAACTTGCACTCAGATAGCAATACTCAAAGTATACTCAAAATACTCACAAGAATACGCCGATAATATAGAGAGAGAAAACTTCAGCTTCGTGTGATTTTCAATTCTAACCCAAGACCCTATTTATAGTGAAACGCTTGTAACACCAAAAGCAGTAAAATTTAATAAAATAATAATATAATTAAACAAATTCAAGCACTTTTGAACCTTAGACCAACTGAATTCAACACATTTATATCACATGTGGGATTGCAAAAAACGTTTTTCTTAAATAAAATAATTAAAACTTCCAAAAATTAATTATTTTTAAGCTTTCGTAACTTCAATAATTCATAATAAATAGCCCTTTCATCAAAAAATTGAATCTCATGAGTTTTTATAGGAAATTCAATTTCTACAACTTTGCAGTAAGAAAGTTTTTCCAAATTCCAAATAGAAATTGACCAAATCCACAAACAAGCGATTTTACAAAGCTATAATCAAATTTCACCAATAAATGGGGTCCACCGACATGTTTAACATGTTTTAAACATTTATTGCAACAAAAATACTCTTCCTCCTCAGATACTCATATATCCCACATTCGTTGTAAAATATCACCATTATTATATATTATTAAAATAATATATTTAAATGAATTATTTTATCGTAAAAAGATAAAATATTAATTTTCAACAATTGTCACATTAAAAATTTTTCCATCTATATCCACATAAAATCAATATTTTCTCATCATATAAATCAATAATTAATTATTCACAAATAATATTATGTAATCACAATATCGACAACCTGTGCGCTTCCTCAGAAAGAGGGCTTCAATAAGAATTTCTCTCATCATGCCAAGTAATTAGGTGACCAAACATCTTCTTACATGTAACTTTCTAGACATTGCCAATAATGTTATCTAATAATATTATTCAGATAATATGAATTATTGCTTCGATAATGAAAAATATCGCAGTAATGACAATTATCAAACAACAAAGAATATAAAATATCAACGCAAAGAATTATTAAATCAATAAAATATCGAACAAGAATTATCGTAAACCATTATCGAAAGTAGTGCCTTCACGTAAGAATCAATAATTGGTGCAATACGTGCTATCGCTGATTAGTGTGTTTTAACCATCGAGTATTTTAACAAAGATTAACTCAGAATAACTACGCCGTTATTTAAAAACAACTTATATTTGTCGCTTTTTCATCCAATCGCTCACATGGGGCCCACACATGGTCGCTACTCGTCATTGCATTTAATATTCCCTGACAAGCATTTAATATTCCACGCACCAAACTAATATTCCCCCAACAACAATGAATATTTTATAACCACTTGCTTATTTTGAAATATTTCATGATTTAACCCATAACTATCCACATTAATCAAATCAACCTTACTATTTCAAAATAATAAATAGAGGAAATTAAATTTTATTTAATAAGTTGGGGTCTTACAACCTCCCTCCTTATGAAATTTCGTCCTCTAAATCGACGTGACGCACTGTGTGTTTCAAAAGATGAGGATACCTCGCTTTCATTTCCGCTTCCAATTCCTGTGTCATTTCTCTATAGCATGATTCCTCCACAAAACTTTAACTTGTGGTATGACTTCATGCAGTAGGACATGCTCCTTCCTATCCAAGATCTTGACAGTACCTCCTCACACGCTAAGTCTTCGCTATCTCGTCCGGGCTTCTAACTCTATAACGTGGTTCGGTCTTTCACATATTTATTTAAGTATGATATGTGAAACACATTATGAACACTTAGACATACTTTGAGGTAACGCAAGTCTATAGGCTACATTTCCTACTTTGGTCAAGAATTTGAAATGGACCAATAAATCGTGGATCGAGCTTTCCTCTCTTCCCAAATCTTGTAAATTCCTTCCATGGAGCAACTCGCAACAATACATGATCCCCTACACTAAATTCCACGCTCTTTCGATGAAGATCCGCATAACTCTTTTGTCGATCTTGTGCCGCTTTGTATACGTTGTTTAATCATTTGGATATTTTTCGTAGTCATACGTATTTTTAACTCCTCGGGTCCCAACAATGTTGCTTCACCCACCTCATCCCAACATATCGAGAAACGACATTTTCGCCCATATAATGCTTCAAATGGAGCCACACCTATACTTGCCTCGATAACTGTTGTTGTAGGAGAATTCCACCAATGGTAAATACTTATCCTAACCCGCCTTGAAGTCTAGGACATGTAGTCTTAATAAATCTTCAAGAGTTTGAATAGTCCTTTCGATTGTTCGTCTGCTTCGAGGATGGTATGTCAACTAAATCGCAAACTGCGCTCATAGCTTTTTTGCAAGCTAACCCAAAATCTTGAAGTGAATCTTGGGTCACGATCCAAACTATGGACTGTGCATGCCATGCAACCTCACAATCTCATTCACGCATATACTAGCAAGACGCTCAAGTGAATAAGTCTCCAGACGGCAAGAAATGAGCGACTTGGTTAATCTATCAACAATAACCCAAATAGCATTGATGCCTTGAGAAACCGTAGGAAGACCCAGAACTAAATCCATGGTAATGTGTTCCCACTTCCATTTCGGAATCTCAAGTGGTTGCAAAATTTAACCTTAGGTACTAGATGTCCGCCTTTACACGCCGACAAGTTAAACACATCGAGATAAACTTTGCAATCTCTCTCTTCATATTGTTCCACCAAAATGTATGTCAAGATCACGATACATTTTAGTATTTCCGTGATGGATTGCAAATGGTGTATTGTGTGCCTCCATCATAATCTTGTACTTCAAATCGTAGTCGTTAGAACACAAAGTTCAGAGTGGACTCAAGTATTCCTTCTTCATCAATTCTCGCCCTAATAGCTCCTTCTCAGACTTTCTTTTTCATAACGATCATTTCCCGGTAGGTGGCTCGAGCAACCTTAACTTTTTCTATTAAAGTGGCTCTACGCGATACTTGACATCATCGCACTGCATTCCTCGTGATATGATCTTCTACTCAACGCCATCGCCTACCACGCTCGCTTTTCCGTGATGGTATCAAATAGTGTGGTCGTAGTCTTCAATAGCTCGAGCCAACGTCGCCGCCAGATGTTGAGTTCTTTTGAGTGAAGAAATATTTAAGGCTTTTATGGTCCTAATATATCTCCACTTTCTCCCATATAGATAAGTGCCTCCATATCTTTAAAGGAAAACGATCGGGCCGCTAACTCTAGATCATGAGTAGGATAATTCCTCTCATACTCTTTTAAGTTGTCGCGAGGCATAGGCTATGACTTTCCCACGCTGCATGAGAACACATCCTAACCCTTTGCCTCAAGCATCACTATAGATAACAAATCCATCCAACCAGATGGTATTGTTGTAACAAAAATAAATAAGTCTCCTCTTAAGCTCTTGGAAACTCTTCTCGATTCTTCGCTCCAAACGAATTTTGTATCCTTCCGAAGTTAGCCGAAGTTAATGGAGTAGCGATTCGAGAAAACCTTCCACGAATCTCCGATAATAAACCACTAAGCCCAAAAGCTACGTGACTTTTACCACCGATTTCTATTTGTTCCCAACTTCAGATTGCTTCAATCTTCACGGATCAACAGATACTCCATGTTTCGACACCACGCGGCTCAAGGAATGCTACTTCCTCGCCGTAACTCGCATTTCTTCAATTTGGCATATAGTTTGGTTTTCACGAAGCCTTTCGAGTACCAAATTTCAAATGGTGCTCATGATCTTCACGACTTTTGGAATATATGAGGATGTCATCAATAAAGACAACAAATAAATCGATCCAAATATTCCTGAATACTCGGCTCATCATATCCATGAAAGTCATAGAGAGCATTAGTCAATCCAAAGACATGACTAAGAATTCATAATGCCCATACCGAAGTTCTAAAGGCGCTTTGAATATCCTCGCTTCTAATCTTCACCGATGATATCCGTAACTAAGATCGATTTTTGAAAAGAATTGTGCCCTCAGAATCGGGTCAAACAAGTCATCAATACGAGGTAGAGGATACCTATTCTCGATGGTGACATGGTTCAATTCTCGATAGTCAATATAAAGTCGCATACTCCCCGCTTTCTTCTTTACAAATAAAAACAGAGCACCCCAAGGAGATGTACTAGATTTAATGAAACCGATGTCCAACAATTCTCAGTAGTTGGACCTTTAACTCCTCAAGTTCAATAGAGCCATTCGATATGGGGTTTTAGAAATGGGCTTGTATCGTGTTCAAGATCAATAAAGAATTCAACTTCACGCTCGGGGTAGACCGGAAGTTCTTCAGAAATACGCCAGAAAGTCAATAACAACAGAATATTATTCAAATTTGACGACGTGTCTTTATTCAAATCCATAACATGGGCTAAGAAAGTTTGACATCCATTTTTCAATAAACGAATAGCTTTATGATTAGATATGACAAGTTGATTGATTTTAATGGTTTAGTTGCTTGAATTGCATAACAAAGTTGGTTAGAATATGAAAACTAACAACCTTATTTAAAACAATCAATTTTGGTAAATGATGAGTAGTTAACCAATCAATCCCTAAAATCACATCAAAAGCAAGTATCTTTAAAGAGATAAGGTCAACAGTAAGGTAATGGTGCCAACTTGAATCAAACAAGATTTATAAATGGATGTGATGAAAGTTTCTCCTAACTGAGTTTCCACAGACAGTCAAAGTCTAATTTCTCCTGAGTCAAGTTTAAACGCTGAGCACATGCAGGAGAGATAAATGAATGGGTAGCACCCAGATCAAGTAAGGTATAAACTTCGCAAGAATTTATAAATAGCTTACCCGTGATCACCTCGCTTTGGGTTCTCTCGATTTTGACCAACCACAACAAACGCTTCTTCCCTAATCGTTGACTTTGACTTTTTCGGGATGTTTTTGAGTCACCGTCCTCATTGAACTAGGTTTCGCTACATACAATCTCGAAGCGATATGTCCTTCCTTTCCACAATTATAGCATACCTTGAACTGTCAGGACAGCTTGACCGATATGTCCTCTTTCCGTGATTTATAAAGATACGACCGGTGGTCGTTTCTCCTCCCTTAGAACCAGCTTTTGCCGCCAGACCGTCATCTTCTTTCATACGGTCGTTGTTAAATCTCCTCTTTAAAATCTCCTCCCGACTCGCTTTTCTATTTTCACGGCTATGATTACCACCAGAAAGTGGTTACCATTTTTGTCCATCTTTTTTTTTCTCCGCAAGTTATCATTATTCTCGCTGATCGCTATCTCTCGGTACGATCCTCGGTCATGGTCCTAAGTTGAACATACTCGTTATCTCGCCTAATAATCGAGCCCTCGCTATACAACATCCTCAATAGAGAGAAAATTTATGAGAAATGAGATATCGACGTACGCCGTTTCAAACCTCAAAGAAACATCCGCGCTACACGCTCCTCATTCTCCACCAAATGAGGTGCAAACTCGATAACTCGCAAACTTTGCCTCGCATCGAGACACCGCCATGTTGTTTTGTTCTAATCGATGAACTCCACTTCCTTCATACGATTTAACACTTTCGTGAAAGTATTTGTCATTAAATAGTTTTCAAACGCCTCCCAAGACACGCCGAAAAGGCCGGATGGGTACGCTTCACATGCATCTCCCACCAAGAGTCCGCTTCGCCCACTAACATAAAGGTGGCGAATGGAACCTTCGTGTTCTTCCGCATCCCAAGACATCGAATATCTTGGTAATTTGTTTTGACCCATGTTTCCGCCATGATCGGATCCGCTTTCCTTAAATTTCGTGGTCCCAACTTCGAACTACTTTCACGTGATAACCCGTGAATTGCTATCATTTCTCCTCAGATTTTGAACACGAAGTCTCCTCGTCCGATTTTGTATGAATCGCAAAAAGCTTCTAAACATCCCCTCGCTCATCATCTCGCTCAATGGTGTTGTTCACAGAGGAACATTGCCCACATTGCAGTAACGCTCTCCTCGTCTGGTGAGTACAAAGGCCTCTCCACTGGCCTCATTTCCATTGTTAATATTCTCAACGACATTCTCAAACATCGCCATAAAACAAGGGTTAATTAAGGAAATCAATATATCACATAATATCCCTATATATCGACCAACTAACAAATAAGTTTTAGTAGGACACACTAACAAGGATTTACTCGCCTCCCTCCTAGTTCTATTCCCGATCTCCGCCAGAGATCATATCCTAAGCTCGATACCAACCTCATGACGCCCCCAAAATAGTATACATCACCCATTCCGAAAGTTGTCAATACATGGTATGTAAACAACTACAACTTTATTATTACAACAAGAAACTGTGAGTTTAAATACAAATATTATCTTCTGATAATATCTATACTCAAATAAATCCTCATCACATTTATCGATACATTATTTTACAAAATGGTGAGGACTACTAAACAACTCTCTCTAGAACCTTCATTCCATACCCCGACCAGCACTCGCTTATATTCTCGCCTCCCCGAGAAGAAAATGGAACAAAAGGAAAAGGTGAGCTCAACTAGCTCTCAAGAAAGAATATTATGACTAAGATAATATACAACAAATTATCGTTAGTCTTCAACAGAAAAATCTAATGTAATACAATAGACAACAAATTTTAAATCAATATTCGCAATGAAATAATAATTCATTAGAAGAGTTAAGTAGAGAATGCAAACTACTATCTTCTATGTATGAATTTAAAAGTTCATCGCTCATCTTTTATCCCCAGAACATCAATCAATATATATCCGAATCAAATATTCATCTTTGCACTAACAGCCAAAGATATTCATCACCGGGTCATGTTCATCTAAACACTGCTCATCTTTGCACTACACGGCCAAAGATATTTCATCTAAAAATCATTCATCTTTGCACTACAAAGCCAAAGATATTCAATAATCATCATCAGCCAAAGATATTAATAATATCAGGATGATGAAATATTTTAAAGAAACGAATCCAAATGAAACAAAATGACAAGGATTAAGGATTAAGGATTCAGACTTTTGTTTTATCCACGTCCAAAATACCTCAAAAATAATCACAGCAAGGTAAAATTCAAGAATGATCAAAAAACATGGATACAATCAAAGCTAGTATCCGTAATAGATATTTTGGATTTAAAAGAAAATTTTTTTTTTCGATGAATAAGTCAGATTCAGAATATGATCAGAACGTGAATAAAGGCCAGATACGTGAATAAGAATCCGACACCAAAAGTTCCAAATTTGATAAAAACTTCAGATCAATATTTCAAAGATAATGATATCAAGAAATAATATCATTATTAAAAAATAATAATATCCCTTACCCGAAAAGATCAAAGACTTCTAAATCAAACACCTGGATATAGCTCAATGACTTGCAGACCAGATAGCAATACTCAAAGTATACTCAAAATACTCACAAGAATACGCCGATAATATATAGAGAGAAAATTTCAGCTTCGTGTGTGATTTTCAATTCTAACCCAAGACCCTATTTATAGAAAACGCTTTAACACAAAGTTAGTAAAATTTAATAAAATAATAATATATATTAAACAAATTCAAGCCCACCTTTTAGACCAATTAAATTCAGCACATTTATATCACACCAAATTGCAAAAACGTTTTTCTTAAATAAAATAATTAAAACTTCCAAAATTAATTATTTTGAGCTTTCTAACTTCAATAATTCATAATTAATAGCCCTTTCATCGAAAAATTGAATCTCATGATTTTTATAGGAAATTCAATTTCTACAACTTTACGTAAGAAAGTTTTTCCAAATTCCAAATAGAAATTGACCAAATCCATAAACCAGCGATTTTATGTGCTATAATCAAATTTCACCAATAAATGGGGTCCACCGACATGTTTAATATGTTTTAAACATTTATTGCAACAAAAATACTCTTCCTCCTCAGATACTCATATATCCCACATTCGTTGTAAAATATCACCATTATTATATTATTAAAATAATAATATATTTAAATGAATTATTTTATCGTAAAAGATAAAATATTAATTTTCAACAATTGTCATTTAAAAATTTTTCCATCTATATCCACATAAAATCAATATTTTCCTCATCATATGAATCAATAATTAATTATTCACAAATAATATTATGTAATCACAATATCGACAACCTGTGCAGCCTCCTAAGAAAGAGGGGGCTTTCCAATAAGAATTTCTTCATCACTGCCGCGCAATTAGGTGACCAAACCCTCCTTAGATGTAACTTTCTAGACATTGCCAATAATGTTATCTAATAATATTATTCAGATAATATGAATTATTGCTTCGATAATGAAAAAATATCAGTAATGACAATTATCAAACAACAAAGAATATAAAATATCAACGCAAGAATTATTAAATCAATAAAATAAAATAATAATCAAATTATCGTAACCATTATCGAAAAGTGCCTTCACGTAAGAATCAATAATTGGTGCAATAATACCGTGTGCCGCTCCGTGTTTTAACCAATTTAGTATTTTAACAACAGATTAATCTGTGAATAACTACGCCAAGTTATTTTTAAACAACTTATATTTGTCTGCTTTCTTCATCCAATCGCTCACATGGGCTCCACACATGGTCATACTGTCTTCGCATTTAATATCCCCGACAAAGATTTAATATTCCACGACCAAACGAAAGATTAATATTCCACCACCAAACTAATATTCTCCCACTATTTCAAAATAACAATGAATATTTTATAACCACTGCTTATTTTGAAATATTCATGATTTTACCCATAACTATCCACATTAATCAAATCAACCCTTACTATTTCAAAATAATAAATAGAGAAAATTATATAACATTTGAACTTCAATAATAAGAATGATAATTTACTCGAGGTAAATAATAAACTCGAACAATAATGACAAGTAGGTTAGAAACTCGCCTGCGGTAGGTAGGGTTAAACGACATTACTACTTCCGCTCACCACAAATCCTACACACATACCATATGTATTCATTATATTCATTAGTTACATTTTCATTTAATTATTTAATATAAAACTCTACTTTTATTTAACAATCATTACCCTTCTAATTTAATTACTTAATTAAATTAGAATATTTTCATTCTCTTTACTATTATTATCAGAAGATTCCCAAATTATAAATAAATAAAATTTATTTTCCTCTATTTATTATTTTGAAATAAGAATGATTGATTTGATTAATGTGGATAGTTATGGGGTAAAATACGCAAATATTTCAATAAAGTTAGTTGGTTATAAAATATTTATTATTCATTTGGGAATATTCGTTGGTCGTGAATATCCGTACTATCTAATAAAGTTGTAGTTAATTTATGTAACCTGGTATTTGTAATTACATTTCTAAGAGAATGAGGTTGGATTTCATGGGCCTCTTTACAGTATTCTTATTACACTTTCGAATAAAGTATTTCATAATAATTTCCATCGAATATTTATTTTATTCCATAAACATCTCAATTAAAATATTTATTTTATTTTTAAATATTTTTTAATAATACCTCATACGAATATTTATTTTATTCCATAAACGTATCTCAATTAAAATATTTAATTTATTTTATAATTATTTTTAATATTAATTTTTCATCAAATATTTATTTTATTGCCATAATATCTCAATTAAAATATTTAATTTATTTTATAAATATTTTAATAATAATTTTCATCGAATATTTTTTATTTTTTTATTTTTTTTTATTATTGTGCTTGGAAGCGTAGGTAATGGTTATATAACTTGGCAAGAAGCGGGGTGCCAGTATTCTGCAGTTCTGCCGATTCTATGCATTCTGCGATTCGCCGGATTGAGCATATGGCTTGAAAAATCAAACACATATCAAAGTGCTCATGAATATGGCCATAACTTCAAATTAGTTATTTTTCTGCAATTTAAAACACCCGATCATTGCTAATATATATACCAATCATTACTTAACCCATCAGCATGATTTTTAACAGAGTTACTAACCACATAATTTTACCCAAAAATCAACACATTTATCTCTACATTCTTGAAGGTTTTGAAAATAAAAAAATGAAAATTGTCGCTACGGATTAGTTGTAACAGCCGAATAGTTTGTTCGCTTTAGTCTCTTCTAACATCAACATGCATAACAACGTACGAATATAAAATTTAGGGATAATATACGTTATTGTATGAAATATCCGCATTATGAAAAGTATAGCCCAAAACGAGCTTCTGTAAATTTTTGAAATAGCGATTAAGTAGTATTATGAA
>CM035156.1:9497235-9825530 GCA_020205615.1 Panax quinquefolius
ATTTATTTTATGCAAATCAATCAACATTACGGTACAGGGTGATGGTTCCTTTTGTTCTATACCTATTTCCTGTTTGTTTGTCCCTTTATATGCAATATTTTAGTCATTACAAAATGACCTGTCTTTCCTAATTTACATTAGAAATGTAAAAAGGTGGTATAGCTGTTTCTATCATCTTCCTCTATTGCTTGTGAATGCCGAGTACTGAAGCTAGTAATTGCTTTGATACCTTTTTTGTGCAAGTAATTATTCAATCAAGGTTGCATCACTTTGTGAGTATTTTAAGTTATCCAAAATTAGGTTATGTTGTTCCCTCTCTCCGTCTAGCCTTGAGCAATTTCCAGCTGCAAGCTCATAAATCAACAAATCATGATTTTCTAATAGTTTACTGAATTATAATACAATTAACATCTTCTCACATTCGGTGAATCAGTGGTCAAAAGGGTTTGCATTGCTTGCTTGACATATCGAGTAGAGTCGAAACTTGATTTGTTTGATCTTTCACTATGTTTCAATTGAAAACATGTTTAATAATAAATATAGGACATTCTCTATTAATTTTTCTTGTCAAAGTTGGTATCTGAAGTTATCTTCTCGCTTATCAGATGAATTCTCTGACATCGCTCCTCAAAGTTTGCGAGAGCCTACCCAATGACAAGGATTACCTTTCAGCCTACGAAGCTGAACGATTCAGTTTGCGTACCCCAAATGGAAAACTAATTGCAGATGTGGGTTGTGAGCCAATTCTGCATATGAGACACTTCCAGGTTAGTATCCTTGATGATCTTCTGTGTCTTGTATTGATACGCATTCTTTTAGACAATTTAGAGTTCCTTTGGATTTACTCTTGCAGGCTACAAAAAGACTACCAGAGAAGCTTGTTAGTCAGATCCTTCATCCTTTGAGCAATGGAAGACCAGTGTCCTTTAGTTAGTGCAGATTGGAGTTGTTCAGATGGCTAGCGATGTGATGATTGCCTGCAGAGGTCTCTTCCTCTCCAGCAATTTTAGTTAATCTTGTACACATTTCTTTCTCATAAGTTAAAGTTTGATCTTACGTATCAATGTTAGAATATTATAGTAAGATAATTAAGCAAGCTGCTGTCTTAGTTTTTGGTTGAAAGAAATTTGTTGTTCATTAGACAAAGCGGTAAAATTGGATTTGTTGTTCATTTGTTTATGTGATATTTCTTCATAGTCCCTCTCTCTCTCTCACGAGAAGAAAGTGAGTTTCATCTCAAAATGACATGGAAATAGTGTTCTCTAATAAAATATATTATGATACTATTTATTTGTTGGTTTTGCTTTTAGAAGTGGAATTAAATTTATACGAAGTAGTTTTATTTTATATCTATGTATTTTTTTTAGGACAATCCAAATGGATGAGAAAAGAATGCAAATGAATATTTTATTAAAACAATTAACAAATATCAAATTTAGGTGGTTTTCATTGTTAACGCCAAGTTTCGTCTGCACGTCCAATTACAGAATCTACACACCAGAACCTGCACAATAACAGATCACACGGAAGCTTGACAGCTTGTGCCGTCGGGGGATAGCTCCGGTGTGAGAATAAGTACAGGCCGTTACAAGGTTTAACAATGGAGGCTAAGTATTTAGTGCTCAAAAGTAGGTATTACCTGTTAATTGTAATCTTGGTCTTGTATTTATAATGCTCACCACCTTTAGAATCCTTCTCCGAGCCGGATTAGGACTCCTAGTCATGGTAGTTACCATAACCTAGGTCCAACACAATCTCCTTAAAAGGTGCAAGTGGAATCCAATCCAATCACTACCTTTAGAGTTACCTTATTCAATTAGGGTTAGGATCCCAAACTCTGCACGCAGGAGAATCCACTGTGCAGGCTCAAACAATCCCACCATCAAGTCTGGGTCTCGGCCCAAAGGACTCGAAGACTCGACCTCGAACACCACACAACAGGGTAAGGCTCCGGCCCGAGGGGCTCGGATACCGAACCCGAAGACATCCACTAAGATGAGGCTCCGGCCCAAAAGGACTCGGACGTCGACCCGAACACCTCCAACCTTTCCATGGGCTTCAGCCCCGTAGACTCTTAAAGCCCTTCTAGTGTCAGGCCTTCGGCCCAAAGTGAAGGTCGGTAAAATGCTCCCGAACATTGTCCCCCAGTCTCTGATTATAATGTACTTATAATTAGAGACTTGAAAGGTCAGGTACGCGAAAGGTCACGACAGCTAATGATGAGTTGTCTGGGGAAATCAAACTGTCTGTCCTCGATTCCTGAAACATTGCACGCCTTCCCATGCTTGGCCCCACCTGGAGCATTTAATAGACGCCTTTGGGTAGCGTGCACCTACACCTATAAAAACTCCCTTTTCCCCCTCATTATCACTTTTTCCGAATCTTCTTATCTTCAAAATTTATGTTAAAATTTTTTGGCAAGGCAATTTCCAGCGAGCACTCAACTCTTCCCCATTCTTGCCGATTTTAACCACTGCACTTGTTTTCGAGCCTCATCCTGGTCCGTTTTCTTCCTGAAAACCCACATCTGTGTCTCATTCCCTTCCATTTCAACGCCAAATGGCCGATTCAAACACTCCTCCGACTATTGAGCCAGTTCTTCCCTCCGTGACCACCGGCGACCTAGTTTCGGTCGATCTGCCGGCCGCCCCGACCAACGGTCCGACCTCTTCAGCACTTCCCATTCCGATAAGTGTTGAGGCCAGGGTCCGAAACACCTACCACTCCTCAGAGGAGTTTTCTCATCTCCACACTCCTTCTACCATCACACCCTCTCAGATCTCCGACATCCGAACCCTTTTTAAGATCCCCAAAGAGTACAAACTTCGGGCGCCCCAGCCCGACGAAAGAATGTTCTAGAGGCCCGAAGGTGAGTGGGTAGCCATTCCCCTATACAGTCTGAAGTATGGGGTTCGGTTCCCTCTTCACGATTTCATATCCTCCTTCCTCTGCTTCGTTGGGATCGGGGTCGGATAACTCGTGCTAAACTCCATCATTCACTTGATCTCCTTTATTGCATTATGACAAGAGATCGAGATTGCTCCTGGTCTCGACTTCTTCTTTGCCTTATTCACTGTCTCCGGGTCAAAGGAGCCCGGTCTTCACCAGTTGAACAAACGAGCCAACCGATCGGTCCTTATCAAAACCCCCTCGAGTAACAAGGGGTGGCATGACAAATGGTTCTTCATCAAAGGAACCGATCTCCAACTTCTTCCACATTGGGCCCATCCAGAAGACCCCATAGCCAAAATTACCAAATTTCCGAAGGATCGAACCGATGCTTTCAAGACTTTCTACAAGAAGTGGAGAAGAACCGAGTGGAGTCTGACCGTTCTCTCCAGTGAAGCCTGGTTATATAAACACGGCTGTAAGTCTCTTACATCTGTCTAACTCACTGCTTTTCTAATTCTCAGTCTTTATCTTCCAGCGCTTTATGCCTTGACTCCTTCGTATTGTTATGCAGTAACGATTTTCAAGCCTGAAGGCGTCGACGATACCTCGCTTCTTCTCCTACCGCCGGACCGATCAATCCGACTTTTGTCGACGATGCTCCCGACGAAGATACTATCCCGATCACTGAGCTGTCTCTGGGATCCACTTCGGGGCCCGACCCCCCAGCCAACAAAGTGGCTTTGAAGATGAGCCGAGCGGAAAAGGCAGCTTTGTTGAAGAAGTCCAAGAAGCTTTCTAAGCCGGCCGCCAAATCCCCTACCAAAGCCGTCTCATCGTCTCTTCTGAAGTCGACCCTTCCACCGCCCCCTCCTCAGACCGAGGTGGTTGAGGATTCGGAGGACACCGAAGAGGTTCCTCTCGAACCTCGATCCAAAAGACCCCGGCTAACCGAAGGTTCTGAACAACAGTCGGAACAACAAATTGTTGTTGCCGATCCCAACATCGCCGCCACCCCTACCTCCGCCGAAGCTCCTCCCCGCGATTCCAACCACTTGTTGCCCAAAAGCCCTCGAAGTATTCCGTTCACTCTGTTCGATCACTTTAAGCTTTCGGGCGATGACGAACGATTTAAAGGGTTTTCTTCCGAGGAGTACTTGGTGGCCTACGTTCGGGCCCAATGTCAGGTATTCTTTAAATTGGTTGTCTTTTTCCTTATCACGACCATATTTAATTATACACGACTGACCCGCTTTTCCTGTCGCAGGCCAACGCCATCTTAGCCAGAGCCATTCCGCCTCTCGCCTGATCTACCAAAAAAGAGGCACAACTGATGACGGATGTGCAGCTTTTTGAGGCAGAGATTCGTGGACTGACTTCGAAGCTGAAGAAGGAAAAAGAACTCCATGCCGAAACCCGTAATAAGGTGACGCAAGCTGATCGTCATACGGAGGAGCTCGAGAGGAAGTATGCATTACTTCTGCAGGAGAGGGATGAATTGTCCGGGGAGGTCAAGGATCGGGAGAAGGCTATTGCTGCCATGACCGCAAAATTCTCCGGGTTGCATGATAAAATGATGCAGGTGACCCGAGATGATAATGCCTTGACAACTGAAGTCGGAGCCTTATGAGGAGAGCTCGTCGAAGGCAAGCAGACAGCCATCGCTGAATATGAAGGATTCGATGCCTTGAACGAGAAAGTCATGGCCCAATTTGGAGAAGGGTATGAAACTTATCGTGAAAAAGCTAAGGCAAAACTGATGGCTGCTGGGCTCGACACCTCTGTCCTTGACTCCTCGGATAACGAATCTGAGGCCGAAGCCGAAGACAACCCTCCTCCTGAATAGCTCTTGTTAGGACTTGTAATTTTTGTGACTTTTATTCTCCCCTTTTTCTGTACTTCGCCCGAATCGTAAGCGATCGGGTTCTGTAAAGATTTCACAACTATGAATGAAATATAAAAGTTCTGTTTATAAATTTTTGTTATCAGTTATACTCGTGACTAATCTTGATCGGTTTATGTCTTCCCGAACCTTTTGATCTGATTGTGCTTGAAGTTTGTCTGATTTAAAAAATTTCAGTTTTCTCGATCAGTTATACTCGTGACTTATCTCGATCAGTGGTGTCTTTTCGAACCTACTGATCGGATAGTGCCCGAAGTTTATCCGTTCGAGTATTATGAGATATATGAATATAGATGAAGTTAAACATGCCCAAAGAGAACTTTCATTTATTTCATTTAAACTGAAGCGGTTACATGGATAAAAGTAAGAATGACATAACTATTACTGGTAAAAAAAATTTAAGTCTCCCAGCATGCCATGTATTCTTTACCTCCAAACCGTCCATAACTCGAAGCCGGTAAGTACCTGGCTTTGACACCTCTACCACCTCATAAGGCCCCTCCTAGTTAGGCATTAACTTGCCAGTGTTCTGGGGGGGTTGATGCCTCCGACTCTCGGAGGACCAAATCTCCCACTTTAAATCTCCTCAATTTCACCTTCGATTATAAGTAGCCAGTCATGACAGCTGGCGATAGATGGCCAACCTCATCATAGCTGAATCCCGAACTTCCTCCAACAGATCCAAGTTTGTTTTCAAACCTTCATCATTATCTGACTCTTTCAGATCGACCGACTCGAAGGGTGGGGATCCGATCTCAATCGGTATGAGTGCATCGGTCCGTGTATGCCACCGAATCTGAGCGGAGAGTCCCGGTTGTCATCCTCTGAGTAATTCGATATGCCCACAAAATGAGACAATGACTCTTCTGCCACTTTCAACCCTTTAATTCATCCAACCTTCATTTTATCCCATTGAGCGAGGTTCGGTTGGTCACTTCCACTGACTGATTCGATTGAGGATGGTAACGAGGTCTTGCGATGTTGAATTTCAACTCCTTCGAAAGTTGGGATGAGGTGGGTGAAGCAACGTTGTTGGGACCGAGAGTTGGTACGTATGACTACGGAAAAGATTCAAACGATCCGACAACGTATAAAAACATCACAAAATCGACAAAAGAGTTATCGATCTTCATCGAAAGGACGTGGAATTCGATATAGGAGATCATGTGTTGTTAAGAGTTGCTCCATGGAAAGGAGTTACAAGATTTGGAAAGAGGAAAACTTAATCCTCGATTCATCGGTCCATTTTAATCCTCGATCGAGTAGGAACTCGTGGCCTATAGACTCGCCATCGCTAAGTATGTCTCGTGTTCATAACGTTTTTCACATATCCATGTTACGTAAATATGTGAAAGACCCGAACCACATTATTGAGTTAGAACCGGACGAAATAGCGGAAGATTTGACGTATGAAGAGGTTCCTGTTCAAATCTTGGATAAGAAAGAACATATTCTACGCTCCAAGGTTATACCTCAAGTCAAAGTTTTGTGGAGGAACCACGATGTTGAAGAAATGACTTGGGAGTTAGAATAGAAATGAAATCAAGGTATCCTTACCTCTTCGACATACTAGTACGTACCCTAATTTCGAGGGCTTAAATTTCATAAGAAGGGAGGTTGTAAGACCCCAACTTTTATAAATAAAGATGAATTTTTCTATAAATATTATTTTTGAATATTATGGAATAAATTTGATATAATGTTATAGTTGTGGGTAATATTTATAAATTTTGCAAAGTAAGCAAGTTGTTATAAAATATTCGTTTGGCCTGGGAATATTCTTTTTTTCGGAGAATATTCGACGACTACTCAATCATTAGTGGACCCCATTAACGGAAGTATTGTCGTAGTTAGAAAACGACAAAATTATCTTTTCTATAAAAATAACGGCAGAGGTGTTACCGTTAAAACTGTTGAACTACCGGTAGTAAAAGTACAAGAATGTCTGGCGTAGTTGTATAGAGCACACGATATTGATTATTGATGCTTACGTGAGAAGTCCTTCATTTATGCTCAATTATTGCTCGATGAATTCACGATCATATCTCTTATATTATTGATTCAATTATTGTCACAAGATCATCAGATAATATGTTATAGTATTAAATCAATAATTGAGACGAATAAGTTATAAATGATTAATAATTGTTGAAAGATTAAATATGTGTTGATTAAAAATAAAATGATTTGTGGTAATATTTATTCAATCCTTAATGTATATAAAGAGTTACATATGAGACGTTTGTGGTAAGTTTGATTATTTTATAAATGTATATGTCATCATCTAAGAGTCTCTTCGTAATAGTAATTACCTTTGTGAATAGTAATTACCTTCGTCAATAGTAATTACCTTTACCAGACGTCAAACCACTTGCCGTTTCATATTACAGGCGTCGAACCACTTGTCGTTTCACATTACCACTTGTCGTTTCACATTACAGGCGTCGAACCACTTGTCGTTTCACATTACAAGCGTCAAACCACTTTTCTTTTCACATCACCAAATCGTCAAGCCACTTGCGCTTTTCCCCATGGCGGTCTTTGTTTAGAAATCTTCTATAAATAGAGGCCTAGTGCTTCATTATTTTTACTTAATTCATTCAAGCTATATGAGAGAGAAAGTATAGAGAGAATAAGAGAGAAAGAAGAAGAGTATTTTGTTACTACACTATCTGCAAAGATTCAATCTCCTACTAAAAGTAAGGGGTGTTATTCTTTCTTATTCATGAAGAGAAGCTGTTGTTATTCCATCGCTTATTATTCATTGGAATAACTTTGTATACGTGGTTTACCTATACTTGGTGACATTCTTCTATTATTCTGTTGGAACATCCTGTCAGTGTGTTTTACACAGGAATTCGGTTCCGCTCTTATTATTATTCTCATTGGAACATCACATGCTCATGTGTGTTTTACAGGACACTGGTTTAAATCTTATTATTATTCTCATTGGAACATCACATCATGTGTTTTACACCGGACTGGTTAAAATCTTTATTATTATTCATTGGAACATCCCATCTCGTGTGTTTTACGCGGACCTGGTTCCATTCTTTATTATTATTCGTTGGAATATCCATGCATGCGCTTTTTGTGGGACCGGTTCCGTTATTTATTATTCTGTTGGAATAACTCCGTCTGTATGCGATTACATCGCATGCATGGTGATTTCTTTTGTTATTCCATTCTTTATTATACCCGGTTGGTTAAAACTTTGACTTCTATACTCCATGAAATTAGTGGAATATCCTCGATATTTGCGCTTCATCCAAAGATCCTTTCATGGAAATATTCTTCTCAAGATTCTTGAATTTTACTCTACAAAGAAGATCATGTCGACAGTTTGGATGTTATTGGTTCCTAGATAAATTAATTCTTGAACTTGTTTTATCAATTCTTATATCATTGTCATCATCCTCATGTTTATATTATGTTGAAAGTCATAAATACGGGGCGGTACAGTGTAGATGGACTTGGTATGATGACTTATGACCGAGACTATTTGGTGTAATCATGACCGTAATGTTACAAATGATGTGGTAAAATCCTCGAAAGGGGTCGTGAAAGTGCATGATGGACGATTGTTGGCATGATCATGACCATTAATGAATACATAAATATTCTCGCCCGTAGAGGCATGAATAATTGTGGTCGTGATACTAAAGAATATCCTGGTAGTAAAAGTGTGGGTGATTCGATGATGTGAAATATTTATTAAAGTTTCGAGTCTCAAATTTATAATGATGATGAAAACCTTTTAAAATCATAAAAGATAGTAGATTTTATTTTCTACTGACTTTTTAATGGATCTTTGGTTCACCGTAGTTAAACTTGATGTTCATTATATTTTATCGGTTTAACATTTGTTCAGAGGCTAATGATAATTTATTTCGCATTATCTTAGTCATAATATTTCTTATCGAGCTAGTTGAGCTCACCCTTTCTTTCTTTTTCTCTTCGTGAAATGAGAATATACTGGGATGAGTCGGGGAGAACGGAGTAATGGTCGAGAGGATAAGATTAGTAGTCCTCACTATTACGTGAAATAGTGTGATAATAATTGTAATGAGGACTCCTTTTGAGTTTGTATGATCTCTAGTAGACAATATTGTATTCAAACTCACGCTTTATGTCGATTGCATACTTAGCGCTTATATTAGTAAGTTGTATTTAAATTTGCACCATGTATCCGACTACCCAAGATGGGTGATGTATACCTATTTTTGGGGCGCCACACCGCAACGCCCGTCGTGGTTTCGATGTGTGGTCGATAGGATAGTCTTCGTCCGAGAAGGAGATGGATACTCCTGGATATGCTCTATCCTTTCTGGACGATAAACCACCTACCTCCAACACGGCCTCGAGATGCCCACTCCTTTTCCTTCAGGTTACACGCCCTACCAACTCGCCCAAAATCACATCAATGACTCCTCGGGCATGTGGGTGCGATATCATCGTGTTTCCGGGTCGGCCCCCCTATTCTCTTCTTGGGCTTCGAGCCTTCTCGACCAACCCATATCGCACGGTACTGCCTGCTCGACGCTCTTTTCTATCAGGTCCTTCGAGTTGTTACAATCCTCCGTCGTATGCCCTCGACTCTGATGATATGCACAATACTTGTTCCGACCCCTTTTTCCAGGCTCCGGGATCGTTGGGCATGGTTCAAAAAAGGGCTTGTTTCGCATCTCTTCCACTATTTTAGCCCAGTCCGTGTTGAGGGCAGTGTAGAATTTGTTGACGTTCTTGTTCGGGAAGGGTGGTCTTCCGCTGCCCGACCCTCCCCCGCTGTAGCTTTTCTTATTGTAATTATCTGATCTCCCCTGATTATCCGACTTTTGATAACTCTGCTTATCTCGATCCCTGGACTTCTCATAAGATTGAAAGTGTGGTTTGAAGTTCCTCATCACCTCCTCAATCGCTATGTATCCGTCGGCCCGGTGGAAGGCTTCTGTTAAATCTCCTGGGGGGTTGATCACCAAGTTTTTCATCAGCTTCTTCGACTTCCCAATATCTAACCTTTGGCCGTGAAGAAGCTTGTGGCTTCATGGGGAATTCAACTCACACTCGACCCCACGATTTCTCAAACCTCTCGACGATCGTCCCAGGACTTTCGTCCCGATTTAGCACCGAACTCAGATAAGTGAAGCTGTGATCTTTCCCCTCCTCTTGTTGCTCCCGAATCGAGCATGGAATTTTTCCCGAAGATCACTCCAGGAGTTAATTGACCCCACCGCCAGGGTCCCCATCCACTCTCTGGCGCTCTTCTTCAGAGTAGTTGTGAACATGTGACACTTGGCCACGTCAGAATGGCCGTAGTATGTCATCAGCCTATCATACCCGTCCGAGTGTTCGTATGGATCCCCCATCCCATCGTAGGTCTCCATTGGGGGCATCTTCTTTTTGGGGTCGGCCGTCTCGTTGTTGATTTCGGGAGAGAAGGGCGACCATATGCAAGCCGTGGGCACCCCCATCGAGTTCTTTGCCAACAACAATTTTTTTAATTCGGCCACCCTTCGAACGAGGGGGTCGGACTCCTCCTTACGAGGGGACGATCGGGGTCTGTCCCTCCCGTATTCAGGGGTCGCGTCCCTCCTCCTATGTCCCGACCTTCCTGGATGTTCTGATCGTCGTTCTGCCGATCGGCTCCTTCTCCGGCTTCGGCCATCCCTCGAGCGGCTTCAATGCCTACTCCTTTCCTTATCTGCTCCTCCCCGTCGGGGTGACCGGGATCAGCTCTGATACCTACGCCTCTTTGAAGATGCCTCCTGTTCCCCAACCATATTGGCCATCTACCGTTCGAGTTCGTCTTCTTTGAAGACGTAGGGCCATCATGGCGTCTTTGTTCGTCAGATCTTCTTCCCGCAGGATAAACTCTCTCGATCTCGATCGCCTCGCTTTCGCTTCTTTCCATGCACCTCCAGTGCGTGGGAGTGATTCTCAAATGCCTGACTAAAGCATGGTTAGGGGTACTGGCCGCACGTGGAAGAGTCTTCATGGGGAGCCAAGCCGGTTAAACCCGATCTCCCCGGATTACGGAACCCGATGCATCGTTTTCACCGAGCCCTCACCGGGTGGTCACGGTGTGTTATAGCTTTTTCGTGGTCAGAAACCGCATACTCCACTCTCGCCATGGTCTCTTACCGTAAAAATCGAATCGTGATTGTAAGAACACTAAAGGGCCCTCCTTTTAGCGCCAATGTTAATGCTAAGTTTCGCTCGGCGCCCAATCACGTAATCCACGCACTGTAACACCGCGATAACGGATCACACGAAAGCTTGATGGTTTGGTCACGGGATAGCTCCGGTGTGAGAATAAATAAGTCTGGTAATTACAAGGTTTAACAATGGAGGCTAAGTGTTTAGTGCTCAAAAGTAGGTATTATTAATCAGAACCTCGCCTCAGATTCTATTTATAACCTTGGCCTTTTAAATACCAATGTTAATTTACAAGCGTCAATCACGTAATCCCGCAAAATGTATACATCACCACATTCCGAAATCATTCTCCAATGGATTAGGACTAGAACTACTTTATTAGTTACAATAAAGAAACTGGCGCCCCAAAATAGGTATACATCACCCATTTAAAGTACAAATGGTACGTAAAACAACTACAACTTTATTATTACAACAAGAAACTGTGAGTTTAAATACAAATATTATCTTCTGGACAATATCTATACTCAAATAAATCCTCATCACATTTATTGATATATTATTTTACAAAATGGTGAGGACTACTAAACAACTCTCTCTAGAACCTTCATTCATATACTTTAACTGCATTTCGCTTATATTCTCGCCTCCCCGAGAAAAATGGAACAAAAAGGAAAAGGGTGAGCTCAACTAGCCCAAAGAAGAATATTATGACTAAGATAATATACAAAAATTATCGTTAGTCTTCAACAGGAAAAATCTAATAGAATACAATAGACAACAAATTTTAAATCAATATTCGCAGTAATGAAATAATAATTCATTAGAAGAGTTAAGTAGAGAATGCAAACTACTATCTTCTATGTATGAATTTAAAAGTTCATCGCTATCTTTTATCCCTCAGAACATCAATCAATATACATCCGAATCAAATATTCATCTTTGCACTATGTGCCAAAGATATTCATCATTGGTCATGTTCATCTAAACACTGCTCATCTTTGCACTACTACCACCAAAGATATTCTTCAGAAATCATTCATCTTTGCACTACGTGCCAAAGATATTCACTAATATCATCATTTAAAACCGAGGATGATGAAAAATATTTTTAAAAGCGGTGAAACAAAATGACAAGGATTAAGATTATGATTCGTACTTTGTTTTATCCATGTCCAAAAAATACCTCAAAAATAATCACAAAGGGTGTAAAATTCAAGAATGATCAAAACATGGATACAATCAAAGCTAGTATCCGTAATAGATATTTTGGACAAAGAAGAAATTTCATTTTTTGAATGAATAGTGTCAGATACGTGAATAGTGCCAGATACGTGAATAAGTAATCTCGACACCAAAAGATAGAAATTCCACAAAAACATCTTCACGCCTTCATGAATAAGATTTTGAATAAGAACTCGTGAATAAGAACTCATGAATAAGAAACTCATGAATAGTAACTCATGAATAAGAACTCCCATGAAAAAGTTCCAAATTTGATAAAAAGTTACAACCAATATTTCAAAGATAATGATATCAAGAAATAATATCATTCGAGAAGAAAATAACATCCCTTACCTCGAAAGATTAAGATACTTCTAAATTGGAATACCGGGTATAGTCTTTGAAAGGAACTTGCAGACCGCCTAACAATACTCAAAGTATACTCAAAATACTCACAAGAATACGCCGATAATATAGAGAGAGAAAACTTCAGCCGGTATGATTTTCAATTCTAACCCAAGACCCTATTTATAGAAAACGCTTAGAACACAAAGCGTAAAATTTAATATAATATTAATATATATATTAAGATTTCTACGCCCACCTTCCTAGATCTGATCTCAGCTCATTATGCACATGTTGTAGCCCACAAAACAAACAAAAAACGTTTTTATTATTTAAAATATTTTAAACTTTCAAAATCAATTATTTTGAGCTTTTGGAACTTCAATAATTCATAATAAATAGCCCTTCTATCAGAAAATTTGAATCTCATGAGTTTTTATAGGAAATTCAATTTCTACAACTTTGCAGAAGAAAGTTTTTCCAAATTCTAAACAAAAATTGACCAAATCCACAAACGGGGATTTTACAGTTATAATCAAATTTCAAATAATAAATGGGGTCCATTGACATGTTTAACATGTTTTAAACATTTATTGCAACAAAAATACTCTTCCTCCTCAGATACTCATATATCCCACATTCGTTGTAAAAATATCACCATTATTATATTATTAAAATATAATAATATATTTAAAAGAATTATTTTATCGTAAAAAGATAAAATTTCAATTTTCAACAATTGTCACATTAAAATTTTTCTCCATCTATATCCACATAAAATCAATATTTTCCTCATCATATGAATCAATAATTAATTATTCACAAATAATATTACGTAATCACAATATCGACAACCTGTGCAGCTCCTGAGAAAGAGGGGCTTTCCAATAAGAATTTTTCTTCATCGGGCGCCGCAATTAGGTGACCAAACCTCTCCTTAGATGTAACTTTCTAGACATTGCCAATAATGTTATCTAATAATATTATTCAGATAATATGAATTATTGCTTCGATAATGAAAAATATGTGTAATGACAATTATCAAACAACAAAGAATATAAAATATCAACGCAAAGAATTATTAAATCAATAAAATATCGAATAAAGAATTATCGTAACCATTATCGAGTAGTGCCTTCACGTAAGAATCAACAATTGGTGCAATACCGTGCTATCGTGTTTTAACCAACGGGTATTTTAACAAGATTAATGGTAATAACCTACCGTTATTTTTAAACCACTTATATTTGTCGTTTTCTTCATCCAATCGCTCGTTATGGGCCCACATACGGTCGCTACTGTCGCATTTAATATTCCCCGACAAAGCATTTAATATTCCACGACCAAACTAATATTCCCCCACAACAATGAATATTTTATAACCACTTGCTTATTTTGAAATATTCATGATTTTACCCCTAACTATCCACATTAATCATATCAACCCTTACTATTTCAAAATAATAAATAGAGAAAATTAAATTTCATTAATAATAAGTTGGGTCTTACAACCTCCCTCCTTATGAAATTTCGTCCTCTAAATCGACGACGTACTCGGTGTGTTTCAAAAGGTGAGGATACCTCGCTTTCATTTCCGCTTTCAATTCCTGTGTCATTTCCTCTATAAAGCATGATTCCTCCACAAAACTTTAACTTGTGGTATGAATTTTTCTTGGCAGTAGGACATGCTCCTTCCTATCCAAGATCTTGACAGTACCTCCTCATACGCTAAGTCTTTGGCTATTTCGTCTGGTTCTAATTTATAACGTGGTTCGGGTCTTTCACATATTTATTTACAATATGTATACGTGAAACACATTATGAACATTTAGACATACTTGGAGGTAACGCAAGTCTATAGCTACATTTTCTACTCGGTCAAGAATTTGAAATGGACCAATAAATCGTGGATCGAGCTTTCCTCTTCCCAAATCTTGTAACTCCTTCCATGGAGCTACTCGCAATAATACATGATCCCCTACACTAAATTCCACGCCCTTTCGATGAAGATCCGCGATAACTCTTTTGTCGATCTTGTGCCGCTTTGTATACGTTGTCGAATCATTTGGATCTTTTCCGTAGTCATACGTATTCAACTCGGGTCCCAACAAATGTTGCTTCACCCACCTCGTCCCAACATATACCGGAGAGCTTACACTTTCGCCCATATAATGCTTCAAATGGAGCTACACCTATACTTGCTCGATAAGCTGTTGTTGTAGGAGAATTCCACCAATGGTAAATACTTATCCTAACCGCTTCTTGAAGTCTCAGGACACGAGTCTTAATAAATCTTCAAGAGTTTGAATAGTCCTTTCGATTGTCCGTCTCCGCTTGAGGATGGTATGCCGAATCAATCGTAAACTGCGCCATAGCTTTTTGCAAGCTAACCCAAAATCTTGAAGTGAATCTTAGGTCACGATCCCAAACTATGGATATCGGCATGCCATGCAACCTCACAATCTCATTCATACGTACATATACTAAAGCAAGACGCTCAAGTGAATAAGTCTCTCCGTGACGGCAAGAAATGAGCAGACTTGGTTAATCTATCAACAATAACCCAAATAGCATTGATGCTCGAGAAACCGTAGGAAGACCCGTGAACAAAATCCATGGTAATGTGTTCCCACTTCCATTTCGAAATCTCAAGTGGTTGCAACCCAAACCCTTAGTCCTAGATGTCCGCTTTCACACGCTGACAAGTTAAAACACATCGAGATAAACTTTAATCTCTCTCATCATTGTTCCACCAAAATGTACGTCAAGATCAACGTCAAGATACATTTTAGTACTTCCAAGATGGATTGCAAATGGTGTATTGTGTGCCTCCATCATAATCTTCAGACTTCAAATCGTAGTCGTTAGGAACACAAAGTCTAGAGTGGACTCAAGTATTCCTTCTTCATCAATTCTCGCCCTAATAGCTCCTTCTTCAGATTTTCTTCTTCACGCGATCGCCTCCGGCCTGGTGGCTCGAGCAACCTTAACTTTTTCTATTAAAGTTGGCTCTACGCAGATACTTGACATCATCGCACTCTGCTCCTCGTGATATGATCTTCACTCAACGCGCCGCCTACCACGCTCGCTTCCGTGATGGTATGAATAGTGTGGTCGTAGTCTTTCAATAGCTCGAGCCAACGTCGTCCGCCGCATGTTGAGAGTTCTTTTTGAGTGAAGAAATATTTAAGGCTTTTATGGTCCGAATATATCTCCACTTTCTCCCCATATAGATAAGGCCTCCATATCTTTAAGCGAAAACGATTGCCGCTAACTCTAGATCATGAGTAGGATAATTCCTCTCATACTCTTTTAAGTTGTCGCGAGGCATAGGCTATGACTTTCCCACGCTGCATGAGAACACATCCTAACCCTTTGCTCAAGCATCATCAGAGATAACAAATCCATCCGAACCAGATGGTATTGTTGTAACAAAGCCAAATAAGTCTCTCTCTAAGCTCTCGAAACTCTTCTCGATTCTTCGCTCCAAACGAATTTTGTATCCTTTCGAAGTTAGTTGAGTTAATGGAGAAGCGATTCGAGAAAACCTTCCCACGAATCTCCGATAATAACCAAATTTAAGCCCAAAAAGCTACGATTTCAACCACCGATTTTATTGTCCCTAACTTCAGATTGCTTCAATCTTCACGGATCCACTTGATACTCCATGTTTTGACACTGACGCGCCCAAGAAATGCTACTTCCTCGCCGTAACTCGCGATTTCTTCAATTTGGCATATAGTTGGTTTTCACGAAGCCTTTCGAGTACCAAATTTTCAAATGGTGCTCATGATCTTCACGACTTTTTGAATATATAAGGATGTCATCAATAAAGACAACAACGAATCGATCCAAATATTCCTTGAATACGGTTCATCATATCCATGAAAGTCGTTAGAGCATTAGTCATCCGAAAGACATGACTAAGAATTCATAATGCCCGCATCGAAGTTCTAAAGGCGCCTTTTGAATATCCTCATTCTAATCTTCACCGATGATATCCAGAATCTAAGATCGATTTTTGAAAAGAATGTGCCCCTCAGAATCGGGTCAAACAAGTCATCAATACGAGGTAGAGGATACCTATTCTCGATGGTGACATGGTTCAATTCCCGATAGTCAATACAAAGTCGATACTCCCCGCCTTTCTTCTTTACAAATAAAACAGAGCACCCCAAGGAGATGTATTTAGATTTAATGAAACCGATGTCCAACAATTTCGTAGTTGGACCTTTAACTCCTCAAGTTCAATAGAGCCATTCGATATGGGGTTTTAGAAATGGGCTTTGTATCAAAGTTCAAGATCAATAAAGAATTCAACTTCACATTCGGGGTAGACCAGGAAGTTCTGAAATACGTCAGAAAGTCAATAACAACAGGAATATTATTCAAATTTGACGTGTCTTTATTCAAATCCATAACATGAGCTAAGAAAGCTTCGACATCCGCTTTTTCAATAAACGAATACTTTTTATGATTAGATATGATGTTGATTGATTTTAATGGTTTAGTTGTTGAATTCGCATAACAAAGTTGGTTAGGAATATGAAAACTAACAACCCCACTTAAAATAATCAATTTTGGTATGATGAGTAGTTAACCAATCAATCCCTAAAATCACATCAAAAGCAAGTATCTTTAAAGAGATAAGGTCAACGGTGTAAGGTGATGGTGCCAACTTGAAACAAACAAGATTTATAAAAAAGTGGATGTGATGAAAGTTTCTCCTAACTGAGTTTCCACAGATACAGTCAAAGTCTAATTTTTCCTGAGTCAAGTTTAAACGTTGAGCACACGCAGAGAGATAAATGAATGGGTAGACCCAGATCAAGTAAGGTATAAACTTCGCAAGAATTTATAAATAGCTTTATCCGTGATCACCTCGTTTGGGTTTCTCGATTTTGACCGAACCACAACAAACGCTTCTTCCCTAATCGCTGACTTTGACTTTTTCGGGATTTTTTGAGTCACCGTCCCTCATTGAACTAGGTTTCGCCATCGCATAATCTCGAGCGATATGTCCTTCCTTTCCACAATTATAGCATACCTTGAATCGTCAGGGCGTTTGATCGATATGTCCCTCTTTCCGTGATTTCAGAAGATATATGATCGGTGGTCGTTCTCCTCCCTTAGAACCGATTGTCACTTAAGATCGCTGTCTTCACACGGTCGTTGTTAAATCTCCTCTTTTTAAAATCTCCTCCCGACTCGCTTCTTCTATTTTCACGGCCATGATTACCACCAGAGTGGTTACCATTTTTGTCCGTCTGCTTTTCTTTCTCCATTTGGTTATCATTATTTCGCTGATCGCTATC
The DNA here is from genome assembly GCA_020205615.1 of Panax quinquefolius. Lineage (NCBI taxonomy): Eukaryota > Viridiplantae > Streptophyta > Magnoliopsida > Apiales > Araliaceae > Panax > Panax quinquefolius. The sequence continues at coordinate 9,515,068 of CM035156.1, forward strand.
TCCGTACGATCCCGGTTATGGTCCTTGGTTGAATATACTTGTTATCTCGCTTCTAACAATTCGAGCCCTCGCTAACAACATCCGAATAGAGAGAAAATTTATGAGAAATGAGATATTGTCGATGCGGGGTTTCAAACCTCTCGTAAACATCCGCGCCATACACGCTCCTCATTCTCCACCAAATGAGGTGCAAAACCGATAACTCGCAAACTTTGCCTCGCATCGAGACACCGCCATGTTGTTTTGTTCCAATCGATGAACTCCACTTCCTTCATACGATTTAACACTTTCGTGAAAGTATTTGTCATTAAATAGCTTCAAACGCTCCCAAGACACGCCGAAAGTGGCTGGATGGGTACGCTTCATGCACTCCCACCAAAGAGTCCGCCTCGCCATTTTAACATAAAGGTGGCGAATGGAACCTTCGTTCCTCCCGCATCCCAAGACATCGAATATCTTCGTAATTTGTTTGACCCATGTTTCCGCCATGATCGGATCCGCTTTTCCTTAAATTTCGTGGTCCCAACTTCGAATCGTCAATGTAATGACAACCCGTGAATTGCTATCATTTCTCCTCAGATTTTGAACACGAAGTCTCCTCATCTCGATTTTATATGAATCGCAAAAAACTTCTAAACATCCCCTCGCTCATCATCTCGCAGTGGTGTTGTTCACAGAGGAACATTGCCACTGCTGCAGACGCTTCCTCGCTGGTGAGTACAAAGGCTCCACCTGGCCTCATTTCCATTGTTAATATTCTCACGACATTCTCAAATACCGCCATAAAACAAGGGTTAATTAAGGAAATCAATATATCACATAATATCCTTATATATCGACCAACTAAAAAATAAGCTTAGTAGGACACACTAAGCGAAGGATTTACTCTGCCTCCCTCCTAGTTCTATTTCCCGATCTCCGCCAGAGATCATATCCCTAAGCTCGATACCAACCGTGACGCCCCCAAAATAGGTATACATCACCCATTCGAGTTCTCAATACATGGTACGTAAACAACTACAACTTTATTATTACAACAAGAAAACTGTGAGTTTAAATACAAATATTATCTTCTAGATAATATCTATACTCAAATAAATCCTCATCACATTTATCGATACATTATTTTACAAAATGGTGAGGACTACTAAACAACTCTCTCTAGAACCTTCATTCCATACCCGACTGCACTCGCTATATTCTCGCCTCCCGAGAAAAATGGAACAAAAGGAAAAGGGTGAGCTCAACTAGCCAAAGAAGAATATTACGACTAAGATAATATACAACAAATTATCGTTAGTCTTCAACAGGAAAAATCTAATGTAATACAATAGACAACAAATTTTAAATCAATATTCGCAATGAAATAATAATTCATTAGAAGAGTTAAGTAGAGAATGCAAACTACTATCTTCTATGTATGAATTTAAAAGTTCATCGCTCATCTTTTATCCCCCGTAACATCAATCAATATACATCCGAATCAAATATTCATCTTTGCACTACAGCCAAAGATATTATTCATCGATTGGTCATGTTCATCTAAACACTGCTCATCTTTGCACTACTACCAAAGATATTCTTCAGAAATCATTCATCTTCAGACTACTAAGCCAAAGATATTCAATAATATCATCATTTAAAACCGAGGATGATGAAAATATTTTTAAAGAAACGAATCCAAAGGAAACAAAATGACAAGGATTAAGGATTAAGGATTAAGGATTCGTACTTTGTTTTATCCATGTCCAAAAATACCTCAAAAATAATCACGGTGGTGTAAAATTCAAGAATGATCAAAACATGGATACAATCAAAGCTAGTATCCGTAATAGATATTTTGGACAAAAGAAGAAATTTCATTTTTTATGAATAGGTCAGAATGAATAGATCGTGAATAAGAATCTGACACCAAAAGATAGAAATTCCACAAAAAACATCTTCACGCTTCATTTAATAAGACTCGTGAATAAGAATCGTGAATAAGAACTCATGAATAAGAATCGTGAATAAGAACTCATGAATAGAATCTCATACATGAAAAAGTTCCAAATTTGATAAAAGTTCCAACCAATATTTCAAAGATAATGATATGAAGAAATAATATCATTTGAGAAGAAAATAACATCCCTTACCTCGAAAAGATTAAGACTTCTACCGAATACGGGTATATAAGGTCAAGGAACTTGCACCGCCTAACAATACTCAAAGTATACTCAAAATACTCACAAGAATACCGCTCGATATATAGAGAGAAAACTTCAGTTTCGGGTGTGATTTTCAATTCTAACCTAAAGACCCTATTTATAGAAAATGCTTAGAACACCAAAGTTAGTAAAATTTAATATAATATTAATATATATATTAAGATTTCTACGCCCACCTTCCTAGATCTGATCTCAGCTCATTATGCACATGTTGTAGCCCACAAAACAAACAAAAACGTTTTTATTATTTAAAATATTTTAAACTTCCAAAATCAATTATTTTGAGCTTCTAACTTCAATAATTCATAATAAATAGCCCTTCTATCGAAAAATTCGAATCTCAAGTGTTTTTATAGGAAATTCAATTTCTACAACTTTGCGTAAGAAAGTTTTTCCAAATTCCAAACACAAATTGACGAAATCCACAAACAGGGATTTTACAAAGTTATAATCAAATTTCAATAATAAATGGGGTCCATCGACATGTTTAACATGTTTTAAACATTTATTGCAAAAAAATACTCTTCCTCCTCAGATACTCATATATCCCACATTCGTTGTAAAATATCACCATTATTATATTATTAAAATATAATAATATATTTAAAAGAATTATTTTATCGAGAAAAGATAAAATTTCAATTTTCAACAATTGTCACATTAAAATTTTCCTTCATCTATATCCACATAAAATCAATATTTTCTCATCATATGAATCAATAATTAATTATTCACAAATAATATTACAGTAATCACAATATCGACAACCGTGCAGCCTCCAGAAAGAGGGCTTTCAATAAGAATTTCTTCTTCATGGCGCAAGCAATTAGTGACCAAACCTCTCCTTAGATGTAACTTTCTAGACATTGTCAATAATGTTATCTAATAATATTATTCAGATAATATGAATTATTGCTTCGATAATGAAAAAATACCGTGTAATGACAATTATCAAACAACAAAGAATATAAAATATCAACGCAAAGAATTATTAAATCAATAAAATATCGAACAAGAATTATCGTAACCATTATCGAGTAAAGGCCTTTCACGTAAGAATCAACAATCGTGCAATACCGCGTGCTATCGTGGTTTTAACCACCGGTATTTTAAAAAGATTAATGGTAATAACTACGCCGTTATTTTTAAACCACTTATATTTGTCGCTTTCTTCATCCAATCGCCAAGTTATGGGGCCCACACATGGTCTACGATGAATATTGCATTTAATATTCCCGACAAAGATTTAATATTTCCACGCACCAAACTAATATTCCCCAACAACAATGAATATTTTATAACCACTTGCTTATTTTGAAATATTTCATGATTTTACCCCTAACTATCCACATTAATCACATCAACCCTTACTATTTCAAAATAATAAATAGAGAAAATTAAATTTCATTAATAATAAGTTGGGGTCTTACAACCTGGGTCCAACACAATCTCCTTAAAAGGTGCAAGTGAAATCCAATCCAATCACTACCTTTGGAGTTACCTTATTCAATTAGGGTTAGGATCCCAAACTCTGCACGTAGGAGAGCCCACTGTGCAAGCCCAAACAATCCCACCATCAGGTCTGGGTCTCTACCAAAGGACTCAAGACCCAACCAACACCACATTAACAGGTAAGGCTTCTACCAGGGGCTTGGAGATCAAACCCAAGACATCCACTAAGATGTGGCTCCGGCCCAAAAGGACTCGGATGCCGATCCGAACACCTCCAACCTCTCCATGGGCTGCTCGTAGACTCTCAAAGCCCTTCTAGTGTCAGACTTTCGGCCCAAGTGAAAGTCGGTAAAATGCTCTCGAACATTCATAAAAAATAATTAAAATATTTAAATATGAGTATCAAAAAATCAATCTTATACTCAAATTAAAAAATCTATGGTCGACAAAATAAAAACTAGTGTCAAATTTTTTATATATAAATATTTACGGTCCGGATCTTAAGTTTACCTTGCTCACTCCTTTTTAGTGACGGATCGGGCGATGATTCTATTCGTCATTTATATATAGAATCGCTACATATATTATGCATTGCTATATGTTGTATTCGTCGTTAAAAAAGGTAGAGATGACGATTCTATATATTTCGACGGATCAATCGTCGTCTCATTATCAATCACTAAAACGAAAGCTAAATAAGGGGTGAGCGTAAGATCCGAACTGTAAATATCTTATTAAATTAATTTATAATCAGGTGTTTTCGTCTAAGTAATTGAACGGACGTTAAATTTTAGTCAACATAAGAAATAAATGACTTGACTGACTGCCACTTGAGATGAACAAAAGAAATAAAGAAAGTTTTCGGGTTCCCAACCCGCTAACATGCAAAATGGGTCAATAATACACCCAGATTCACACAATCAGGTAGATCTGAAAATTCTCCCACGGATTTGATTTGGTACTGCCAATTTTATGTTTCAAATTTCGAATAATCAAATCCTTCTCATTATCATTACCGATTTCAAAAAGAATATATATATATATATATATATATATGTTGGGTCGTGATATTTTATCTCTTTGGGCCGAGTATATTGGGCTTATTCTTTTTTATTCTATTGGGCCTTTATTATTGAATTATGAAAATCATTAAGCCCAATCATCATATTATTTTCATTTCAAACTTATAAGACCGGCCGGTCATGGATTAATCTTTAGACATTTTAAATATCTACAATCTTCGACCAGAATGATGAAAAAGCATGTTCATTGACTAAAGAACTCGCCATGCATTAATGTGGATGGGATTATAATCTATTTTACAGTAGTAACAAAGGATCAAAAAAGAGAATAAACTACATGCAATTTCAGCAGAACCCATCTGTAAAGGGAATGTGTCGTGTAAGTAGTGGGTGGTACTTGCAGAATTCAAAAAGGAGGGTATAACTTGACAAGGAAGTCTCCACCAAGAGGTATGTTCTCACACATTTCATCATTCGTAATCACCTACATACACGAGAATTATTATTTTCTATATGCACTAAAGCGATATAGCCTCCGCTTTCAATAAACCTTGTGAATTCAGATATCGACTCACGCCGAAGCTATCCCCGACGGAAACCGCCGCCAAGCTTGTGGTGTTTATCAGGTTTACGCTGCAGATCGGGACGCTTTTAGGTGATTGGGACGTGATTTAAAAGATCTTGGCGCTAACATGGCGCTAGAAGGAGGGCTTTCTTTTCAATCACAATTGTTTAAATTTGCTTCAAAGATGATGAGGAGTAGAGATGGAACACCGGAAGGGTGCAATGGTCGTTAGTTCATCATCGCCTCAGATTTCAAAGAAAGGATCGCTGGGTCCTTCTAAAAGTGCTCGTGAGAGCACGACGCTTCTAAGCACATTCGTAAGAACTTCGTCTCAAGATCCATGGTGGAGCAGACGGAAGTTAGTTTTCAACGCCGATAAGGGCGTGATCCCAATCCGGAACGGTAGACGGTTCGCCAACCAGACTCATCGCCAAGTGGTCAAGAGGACCGAGCTACCAAGTCGGGCAAGGACGGGCGGACGAAGCGGATAAAGCTTTGGAGGTTCTCATAAGACAAAGAGAAGATATAGCCAACAGATGCTTCGGTGAATGAGTCGAGAGACGAAGCATCTAGCCATATTCATTCAAGCGACTAAGCAGTATAAGGCGATACCCCGCTTGGAAGGGTAAGGAGCCGAACATTCTACGATGTGTCCGTGGATCATTCTCGTAGTAGAGGAGATCGAGAGAGAGAACGCCTTCGGCCTCAAAGAAGGCAATCGACAACAGTTAGATCAATTCATCGTGACGATGAAAGACGAAGAAGGTGTCGAGAGAAATTATGCCGTAAACCAAGGGGAGAATACTGTCACAATCGTTTCTCATCATGAGGATGAGATTTTACGACCTAGTAAATCAAGAAGTCCCAAGAAGAGCAATGAGATCGGCAGCGAAGGGTCGATCCATTCCAAAGCCTAATGTCGCCAGAGAAGGAGATCTCATCACAACCCAAGGTGTTGATTTTCCGTAAGAGAGTTGAAAGAACTCCAAAAACAATTGGCCGAGGTCCAACAGTGAAAGATACTTTCGAAAGAAGGCGCCCTTTTTTTCCTCTCGATATTCTCCGGAGAAAGCAGATGCTACCAAAAGTTACCTCGCATGGAAAGCTATGATGGGTCAGAGATCCTTATGACCATAGCCAAAGCGTTCAATCGACTAATGGATTACTACGACTTTTACCGATGTCGCTAAATGTCACACTTTTGTCACTACTTTGAGAAAAGACGCCAGATGGTGGATGGGGACTTTACCATCGGATTCTATCTCCTCGTGGACCTGAACTTTGTGATAAGTTCCATGCTCGCTTTTGGAAGCAAATCAAGAAGGGGAAGTTTATGTGCTCTTTAAAGACAAGTCCCAAGTAGCTTCACCAATGAATCTTTTTGCCAATATGTAAAGAGGTTTAGGAAGCGGTTTATTGTGTGTCCGATCTTAATGATCTCCAAGTCGTTGGATTATTCCGTAATGGGCCGGATCTCGATTAAATCGAGAAATTGGTAAAGAAATTGATGTTTCACCATCCGAAGAGTTTCAGCAGAAGTTTTCAACAAGGCAGTAGGGCTATATTGTTGTGGAAGAGGCTATGAACAAATCAAGAATCCTTCTTTGAGCCAATTAAAGGAGGTAGAGGTTCCCAAGATCGATGTTGATCGTAGAAGAGGGGAGGATACAACCAAAGGGCGTAGGTAGTTCAAGAAGTACAATAACTCGTGGGCGACAAAGGCGCAAATCAGACACTGCTCCTACCCTCAAGGTTAATAAGGTTTATACCCAAATGAATACAGAGAGGTCGATAATTTTGGATCGATCCAAACCAAACCTTTCTTTGAACCACCTCGTGATAATTACAAAACGGGACATGGCAACCCTCGCAAATATTGTGGTTATCATCAAGTCGCCGGGTCGCGACACTAATGAATGTTGTAATTTAAAGGATTTTGTAGAAAGCAAGATTAAAAGTGGATTGTCGATTCAATATGTGGTCGAGAAAGACCGCCAAAATCAAGAAAGTTATCAATCGCACTGCTCAAACGGCTCAAATACCACTCGCTCAAAATGCTCCACCACCGCCAAGCAAGTCAAGTCGTTGATGTAATAACCGTGGGTCTGTTGGGAAGTTAGTAGGAAAGAAGAGAAGGTCTTATCTTGATTCGCTTATGTCCGTAATGATGCTACTCAAGGTTGATGTGCCTTTCCTGTGAACCTGTTATTTCATTTACCGATGCGGATGCGGATTATTCTGAGAGCCCATGAACCGCATTTAAGGGGCATTGGTGATCACAGCCAAGCAGTGGGCTCGGTGGATGTGAAACGATGTTGATAGATAATGGATCTTCTAGACATTCTTTATGCCCATGCTTATCAAAGAATGCATCTCGATGGGCACAAAATGGAGGCCTGACAGAAGCTCCTCTATATGGTTTCTAAGAACGATCCAAATCAAAGTGGCCAAGTGCACTATGAACTCCCTCGTCATCTTCTAAGACGGCCCCAAAGAAGTTGAGATAACTTGTAAATTTTACGTCAGACATGTGGATTCTACCACAACGCCATTTTGGGAAGACTTACGTTGACAAATTTCTTCAAGTCAGAACTTCCATCCCACATTTCAAAATCAAATTCCCCACAAAGACACGGAGTAGAGAGGTGATGGGTGACTTGGATCTGGCCCGAGATGTTATCTAATTTCATCATTTCATCCGGAATGGGCGTCAGAAACAAAGAAAGACGATGGCAATTGAAATTGAACCTTCACCGAGAGTAGCTCGTAACCTTGTAATCTTCACCGGGGAGACGGAGAAATTGAATTGGTCATCTAAAGCCGGATAAGATGTGAGGATTGGTTGGGTTTGCTGTAACCTCTTCTGATTTAATCTTATGGAACTCTTTACGATGCTATGTTGATATTTTTGCATGGGAGCCACAAGATATGCCCGAGTTAAATTTAAGGTTCTTGCCGAGCATAAACCGAAATAGATCCTTCAAGAAGCCGCCATTCACGAAGAAGCGGATATTTGCTCCAGAGCGCCAAAAGATCATCGATGAAGAGATTGCGAAGTTGTTAGTCACGACTTCATCTACGATAGATTGATTACCCGAGTGGATAAGAAATGTAGTATTGGTGCGTAAACATAATGGAAAGTGGCGGGTTTCAGATTCGACTACACCGACTCAACAAAGCCTCGTCGTTCAAGGACTTTATCCTCCCGCCCATATCGATCAAATTTCATCGATGCCACTTTGGGGTATGCATTATTAAGTTTTATGGATGCTTTTTCGTGTTATCATCAAATATCCATGTGCAAAGAAGACATTCCAAAATAAACGTTTATTACACAATCGGTGTATGCATACAAAAAATGACTTTTGGCCTCATTAATGCCGGAGCTACCTATCGAGGATGATGAACTTTATATTCGATAGACAAATGGGAGGAACATGGAGGTTTATGTAGATGACATGATCGTGAAGAATATGCAAATTCGTAAACATTTGGACGATCTAGAGGAATGCTTTCAAACTATTCACATCGATAATCGCGACTCAACCCGACCAAATGTACTTTCTACCTTGGTGCCGGAAAGTTTCGGGTTATCTCCGTCACCAAAGGGTATCGAGGCCAATCCGCAGAAGATCCAGCCATCCTCGACATGAAGACTCCTCACCATTCAAGGATGTTCGTTCGACCGGTAGGATTCGCGGCTTTAAGGAGGTTCGCCGCCGATCCGCAGAGAGATGTCTTCCTTTCTTCGACACATTAAAGGGACCAAGAATGCGAAGACGCTCCAAAGGACTTCCGAATGTGAAGACGCTTTCCAAAGTATAAAGACGATCATCTTTCTGGCTCCTTTATTGGTCAAGCCTCGTCCCAACAGAGACTTTATATTTGTATTCGCGGCCGCCTTAGCAGCTTGGAGCAGCTTTTGATTCGGGAGATCGATGGGAAACAAAGATCCGGCCTATTACGCCACCACGCCCCACGAGATGTCAAAACAGTATCCTAACATTGAGAAATTTGCCTTTGCTTTAATAATTGCCAAGAGAAAGCTTCTAAGAAGATTTTCAAGGTCGACTCGGTCATCTACACGGATCAACCATCAAGAAGGTGATGGGCAAGCCGAGGTCTTGTAGACTAGCCAGCATGGACTATGGAGTTGTCCCGCTTTTTTATCGAGTATCATCCCCGAAATGCCATCAAAGGCCAAGCCCGGCCGATTTTATGGTAGAATATTCGCTCACCAAGCAGATATTTGAGTTACCGGAGTCGAATCTTCGATCGAAAGCAAAGGACTTCTTCAACAGGTCGGGCGTGGACGCCAGATGCAGATGGATCCTCTACGATGATCGTTTAGTGGAGCAGAATTATTTTAATAAGTCCGGAGGGATTCAAGGTCCAAAGAAAGCCATCGATTCGGGTTTAAAGCAACGAATAATGAGGCCGAGTAACGGCAAAGAGCTAAGAGTGTCCGATTAGCGAAGAGTCTCAAGTCCAACAGCTTGATTATCTATAGTGATTCTCGGTTGGTCGTTAAACAAATTGCCGGAGATTATGAAGCTCGTGGGACCCGAATGATCAAATATCCAAGGAGTTAAGAAACCAACTTCAATTTTTTGCTTCGTGACGAAGTTTTGAGGTATAGAAAGCAACGACAATTCCCATCGCCGATGCTTTGTTTAAATTGGCCATTACGGATGCAGATGTCTTTCATGGATCGCAGTATTTGGAAATTTTGCAAAGAACCGAAAGTGTTCAAAGATTAAAAATGTTGATGTGCATCGAATCTAACAAACCGCTGGATGACCCCTACATCGAGTATTTGGCGATGGCGTCCTTCCTTCTGGATCAAATGTCAAGTAAAGAAGATCAAGTACAAGAGTACTAATTTCAATTTTATTGATGGGGATCTTTATCGATTGGCATTTTCCTCACCATTATTGAAATGTTTGGTTCCGTCCGGCCGAGTATGCTTCTTGGGAAGTTCATGAAGGATTTGCGGTGATCATACGGTCGCCAAGTCTTTGGCACATAAAGTACTTCGACAAGGTTACTATTGGCCGATAATTTTCAAAGAAGCTACAGAGTACGTCAAGAAATGTGACAAATGCCAACTCAATAGTCCGGTTCCACATCACCACCGGAAGAGTTATTATCGATTCTATCTCTATCTCCTATACCCTTCACCGTCTGGGGTGGATATATTGGGGACCGCTACTCTAAAGCTAAAGGTCGTTAGCTTCGCCATAGTTGCTATTGATTATATGACTAAGTGGGTAGAGGCGAAACCACTTTTGGCCGATAATGTAACAGAATGCTTAAAGTTTATGAAGGAGTCTGTGGTGTTTCGCCGGATCCCTAAGGTATTGAAATCGGACAATGGACGCCATTCGTGGGTTCAAAATTTGAAGAATTTTAAACGATTTGGGGATTCAAAGACAAGAAGACTTCGTGGCTCATCCACGGTCGAATGGGCAAGTTGAGGTGACCAACAGACGACGCCGAATCTAATAAAGCGTAGATTGGATGAAGCTAAGGGAGATGGCCGTAAGAATTCATTGAAAGTGTCTTTGTGGGCATACCGAACTCACGCCGAGGACTACTACGGGATTCGCCTTCCGATCGGGCCTATGGTATCGATGCCTTTAGTCGGCCGAAATCGGATCTCCAAGTCTTCGCAAGTCAATTCAAAGAAATCTACAACGATGAAGGATCGAAGGCTAACTTGGACTCGCTAGACGAAGTCGAGAAGAAGCTTTAATCAAATTGGTCGCTTATCAACGAAGGGTGGCCAAACATTATAACAAGGGCGCCAAACTTCGAGATTCAAGTGGGAGACTTCGTTCTCAGAGAAGCCGAAGCTTCTACACCTCAAAACACGGGAAAGCTAATGCCGAATCGGGAAGGGCCATATGAGGTAATCGAAGTACCAAAGCCAGGTACTTATCGATTAAAGGCACTCGATGGTTCCGAGATCAAGAATACTTGGCATGCTGTGGCAGTTCGGAAGTATTTTCAATAAAGTTTAAATCAGTTCATCGAAGTCTTGTACACAACTGTTTGATATCAATAAAAGATCACTTTTCCACAAATTATCACTGGTCTTATTGGTCCGATGGTCACTATGGTGTAAGGAGGTATGGTAGGACTCGCTGGCCATTCGATGGTAGCCCCAGGTCCTTTTGGTCCTATATTGATCTTATCAGGGTGGTAAGTCAATGGTCACTATTGGTCCGATGGTCACTATGGGTAAAGAGGTATGGTAGGACTCACATTTGGCCATTCGATGGTAGCCCCTGTGTCCTTTTGGTCCTATATTGATCTTATCGTGGTGGTAAGTCAATGGTCACTATTGGTCCGATGGTCACTATGGTGTAAGGAGGTATGGTAGACTCTGGCCGCCATTCGATGGTAGCCCCAGGTCCTTTTGGTCCTATATTGATCTTATCAGGGTGGTAAGTCAATGGTCACTATTGGTCCGATGGTCACTATGGTGTAAGGAGGTATGGTAGGACTCGCTGGCCATTCGATGGTAGCCCCAGGTCCTTTTGGTCCTATATTGATCTTATCAGGGTGGTAAGTCAATGGTCACTATTGGTCCGATGGTCACTATGGTGTAAGGAGGTATGGTAGGACTCGCTGGCCATTCGATGGTAGCCCCAGGTCCTTTCGATCCTATATTGATCTTATCAGGGTGATAAGTCAATGGTCATTATTAATCCTTATGTCTTGGTTCTTATCTGTTTGTCGTCCAAATTTACTTCACATATGACTGATGTCACTCTTCGGTACCGATGAGTATAAGTTATTTATTTTGTTTAAGTGTTGAGTTCAGTTTATTTAGTTCAGTTAACTTGAATCCTGTCCGTAAAATTCAATTCACTTCATTGCATGAGTTAACTGTTATATGCCATATCTAATTCAATAGTTCATCTTATTGATACTAAATTATTGACAAGAAACTGATCGATGAAGTTATAATCAAGATAGCTTAAAGATTTATCAATAAGCATAAAATGTTCATTTCATTTAAGTCGATTAATTACATGAACATAAAAGTTAAATATTTACATAGAATCAAAAACATGATATATATTCAGAACCGCTTTCATCATCTGAATCGAGCAAAGGCCGAGTCCAAATTGAAAGAAAACCGATAGCTTCTCTTTCCTCGCTCCCGACAACCCCTCATATCCTCCGGAATAGACCTTCATGATCTCTATATTAAGTTCATCCGAGTCCCTATACTCGCCTCGAATCGCTCCAAGCTCTTCTTCAGCCGAATCGGGCCTCGCCCCTCAAGGTCCTTTATCTTACGGCGAAGCTTCATGGACGCTGGCCTTATGCCTTCTAAGCTTCATCCTCGAATTTTCGCCTCGCCTTCACCAAGTTGTAGGACTAGCTTCGATTGGTCAAGAAAACTCCTCATTCTTCGCCTTCAAGAGTAAGTTCTCTTCAACCAAGCCAAAGATTCAGTGTTGGTCGATTTTGTTGGTCGGGTTTCGGACGCAGCCCAACTCATCTCTCAGGGTTCTTAGTTCATTCATCGATGTCTTCAAATCCATCTTGGCCCGATCCAATTCTATTTGAAGACCATTGATGGTATGAAAAGCATCTTCACGACCAGCTCTTTTCTATCCAAGGTCGATTTCAAAGATATTTATCTCTTGGCGCATGAAATCTTCCTCATTTCTCCATTTATGTGTCTCTTGACGCAGCCGTCGTCAAGACAAAGATTAGCCTCGATATTTTCAAGATATTCAAGTTAAACGAATAAAATGCTCAAAGGAAAATAGAGATGTAGAGGAAGAAGTGATTATTATTTACCTCGCCAATAACTCATTCCTCGTCGAGAAGATTTCGTCCAGTATGATCACCGAACCGGTGGTCGCCGGTGTGTCGAACTAAAGTCTCAAGAGGTCGAAAGGAAAGTTGGCGTTGAACCAAGGCCATTGTGGTCTGGAGATCCTACGGCTTCAGAGATGATAACCTTGACCAAGGACCGTGCCGCTCAGAGAGAGGTCTCTACTTTTCAGAGAAAAAGAGTAATGCTCGGGAGGTGTAGGGTCTGTGTGAATGGTTTCAGTTATGGGAGATTTGTTTGGAGTGGGTTCTTTGGGTGTTGAAACAGATGCGGAACTTGGATGACTCTCAGGGGTACGTTTCCTCTTTCTGGATAACGCCTAATCCTTCGCCCCGATCACCGCCCTCTTCGATCCAGATTTCTGCTGTGGGGCACGAAGGTGGAACGACCAAGACCGAGGAACCCCGAGGTCTTCTACCGTATAAGGGGGTTATTTTGTTTTTAATTTTTGGTCCTAAGTATACTCCTTCGATCAGGACGATCAAGTAAGCCGCCTGATCGAGGAATGGTTTTGGAAGTTGGTTCTGTTTCTGGTGTTGGTTCGTAAGGAGTTACAAAAGGATGACCTGGTTTTTCGGTAGCTCTCCTCTTCGCCGAGGATGAAGGGTCTCTCTTCGGTATGAGAACCTCTTCTACCTATTTTTTCGCTTTGAAATTCATCCGTATGAATTTCGGTGTTGGATCTACTTTGGGTAGCCGGTTGGTGTAGCCTCAATTGCTTCAAGACTTCCTGCATAAGAAATCTTCGAGTTCCTTTATTTCTACAGAGCTCTATTCGATCAAAGATATCGCATAAATCAAACAATTCCATGTTATAATTATATATCAGGAAATATTTTCAAAAATATAAATATATGAAATAAACCGGTACTTACACTTACGGTCATATAACCATGCTTGCTTCGAGAGGAGTCCAGATTTCCACTCTTCCTTGGAAGTTGTCAAATAGCTCCATCATTTCCACTTCGCTCTTCGTAAACATCTCCAAGTCGCAGATATTTTTCATCATTGCCCGGCCTTCCAGAAAGAAGAGATCTCCGGGCTTTGACGAAAAACCACTTCTCGTGCCATCCCCTATTGCTCAAGGGTGTTCACCAAATAACGCTCACAAATTTTTCTCCAGACTTTGGAGAATGTTTCACGAGGGCCTGAACCCTTCTCCCCGGATTGTACTATCTTATAGACAAGTGAAGAAGAAGTCCAATGAGGGCTCGACGCCCAATTCATGGGCGAAGGCCACGAAGGCCGAATGTGGATGTAGGAGTTCGGCACCGCCAGGAAAATCCTACACCCAAAAACCCCAAAGAGGGTCACTATAAAGATGTGAAGAGGAAACGAACCCCTTCTCCAAGAAAGTCACCGAACGGCCTGGTCCATCCTTCAAAAGCCGTTGATACATCTTCTCTCCGTAACGAGGTACCCCGACAAAGACGGGTATCTCGGAATGTGGAACCGAAGTTCGAACCTCTTTAATTCAAATTTCGAGTTATGATGAAGGAGGAGGTTGCACGCGAAAATCGCTCCAGTCACTCGTAGTATTCGGAGGGGTTTTCGGGTTTTCTGCTTGGGATTCGCATCAAGTCCCCACATGAAGATTAGGGTTTGGTGGAACCACATTGATGGGTGTTACAAGTATGGGAGAACTCGCTCGTGGTTTTGGGAAGCCATTTGTGACGATTTTTTGCAGAGAGAGAGAGATCGTAAAGTTTGTAGGCGTCAATTTCAAATGAACAGTAAACTCGCCAAAATTGGTAAAGTTATCCTTTTATATCGATTTGCTATACTTGTTCAAGAAGGGTGCATTAAATGCTAGTAATAATTTGAATTTGAATGGAAAAGCGTCCGGTTTGGTCCCGTACTTAATGGATAGAGACTTTCGAATTGGGCCCTTAACTTCCTTTCATTTCATTTCGTGAACAATAAATGGGTACGCTTTTTAATTACATCTTGTCATTTATCGATTCTCAAGAAAATATCATGGATTGTTTATAGTTTTCATTAAACATTCTGCTCAACAAAAACTAGGGGCAATGTGGGTCGTGATATTTTATCTCTTCGGGGTAAGTATATTGGGCTTATTCTTTTTATTCTATCGGGCCTTTATTATTGAATTATGAAAATCATTAAGCCCAATCATCATATTATTTTCATTTCAAACTTATAAGACCGGCCCGTCGTTGGATTAATCCTTTAGACATTTTAAATATCTACAATCTTTCGACCAGAATGATGAAAAAGCATGTTTGGTTGACTAAAGAACCCGCCATGCATTAATGTGGATGGGATTATAATCTCATTTGTTACAGAGTAGAATGTTGATCAAAAGCAGAGAATAAACTACATGCATTGGCAGAACCCATCGGGTAAAGGGAATGTCGTAGTAGTAGTGGGTGGCACCAGTAATTCAAAAAGGAGGGTATAACTCGACAAGGAAGTCTCCACCAAGAGGTATGTTCTCACACATTTCATCATTCGTAATCACCTGTATACACGGAGAATTATTATTTTCTCTATATGCACTAGGCGATATAGCCTCCGTTTTCAATAAACCTTGTGAATTCAGATACTGACTCTCACGCCTGAGCTATCCCCCGACGGAACCGCCGTCAAGCTTGTGGTGTTTATTGTGTTTACGTTGCAGGATCAGGACGTTTTAGGTGATTGGGACGTGACGAAAAGATCTTGGCGTTAACAATATATATATAGACGAATTTCTCACTATTTACGCTAATTTATATGTATAATATATATATATATATATATATATATATATATATATTATGTGCGTGTGTTTGGAAGGAAGAGGGAAAGAGGAGAAGAAAAAGAGAAGGCCTCAAAAAGTTTTCAGAAGGATGAAGAAGGAGAGAGTAAGGAAAAGGAGGAACTGTAACCAAAAGAAGGGAGGAGAGAGGAAAAAAACCCGTAACCAAATGATATTTTTACACCAAAATCGTAGCTATGGTTATTAACTATACATTTATAATAATACTTTTGATGTAAAAATATTAAAAAAGTGTTTTAAAAATATTAATTTTCAAAAAAATTAAGGTTTTTTTTTTGTTTAATTTATCTTATGTGGCAACTAATTTTTGTTTTTTCATTTTATTTTTTTACATGTCTATATTTATTTGTTCAAGTCATTTTTTTTAATTTTTCAAAACTGCCATATAGAAAATAAATTAATGTCCATTCAATTTATTTGACGAAATAATTTAATGAATTTTTTAATTAATTTAATAGGATAATTAAATTAGTTAAAAAGTAGGCCGGGTATTACACAAAAATAGTCTGCTAAAGTTGACTGTTAATTTTGCCTTAAATATTTCATAAAATGGTAAGCAAAACAAGCACTAATTATGAAATTAATTATTTTTCAACGTAAATGAATCATACTATCTCGAGAGTGGTCAGTATAAAATCAATTTTGTTTAATTAATCAATATAGTGTAGATACGTAGGCGGGAGGTGATATCTCTCTGTGTTTCAACACTATATTAGTCAATCGACCAACTTATCATGAAACTTACTCTCTCCAATCCAAATCATGTGTGTGAGACCCCAGATTTTATCAATAAAGATTTAAATTTTGTCAAAATAATTTTTTATATTATGGTGTGAATTTGAGATAATATTATAGTTGTGGGTAGTATTTATAAATTTTGCAAAGTATGCAAGTGGTTATATTATATTCGATTAATTCTGGGAATATTCGGTTTAGCGAGGAATATAAATCATATAACGGCTCAATCATTGGTGGACCATAATGCAATTTATTGTCGGATTCGAGAAAACGACAAAAATATTTTATTGAAATAACGGCGGAAGTTTTACCGTAGTTCTTGTTGAACTACTCGGTAGTAAAAAATACGATGAATACGTGTGGTTGCGTAGTAGAAATACACCGGTATTGATTATCGATACTTATGTGAGAAGTCACTCAGTTTGATCCATTATTGTCGATTAATAATATGAATTATTATAGCGATAATGACGCTTTGTTTTATTCGTATTATTAATGTAATAAAAGCGAAACATCTTTTTATATAAAATAGAATACTTTATTAAAGTTATTCTATAAATAGAATATATTATATTTTATTATGCATAGTGTTTTTGCATAGTGTTTGCATAGTAAAATGTTTTTATATAAATAGAATATATTATATTTTATTTAAAAGATTTTTCTTTAAATATGGACCGTCGATTAAAGTAAATCAATCTGGACCGTTCATGGATTAGTTCTTATGCATTCCATTTTCCTATAAATAGAAGCTCATTCCTTCATTATTTTCTTACGAATTCATTGAACTCTCTAGAGAGAAATTATATAGAGTTTATAAAAGAAAATTATAGAAAGAAGAAGAGAGTATTCGCTACTTCACTATTTCTATATTCAGGTTCTTTTACGGTAGTGGTGTTATTCTTTCTTCTTGAAGAGAACTTCATTATTCCATTCATTATTATTACATTGGAATAACTTTGTAAAAGTGGCATACCCTATACATAACCTATGACACGCAGAGATACCCTATACTTGGTAAAATCCTTATGTTATTCCATTGCTTATTATTACATTGGAATAACTCAGATACGCTCATGATTTTACCTATACTTGGTGACATTCTTCTATTATTCTGTTGGAACATCCATGCTCATGTGTTTTTTACAGGACCGGTTCCGTTTTTATTATTCTGTTGGAACATCCACGTGCATGTGTTTTACACCGGACCGGTTAAAATCTTTATCATTACGTTGGAATATCTTATCATGTGTTTTACACCGGATCCGGTTCCATCTTTATTATTCTGTTGGAACATCCTGCCGGATTGTGAATTTCACGACCTGGTTCCGTTATTATTATTCATTGGAATAACTTTTCGTCATCTGCCAAGTACCGCATGCAGGTGATTTCTTTTGTTATTCCATTCTTTATTATACCCGGTTGGTTAAAACTTTGACTTCTATACTCCATGAAATTAGTAGAATATCCTTGATATTTGCGTTTCATCCGATATCTTTTCATGGAAATATTCTTACGATCATTCTTGAATTTTACTCTCTGAAAGCGAAGATCATGTTGACAATTTGGACGTTAATAATTCATGGATTAAATAATTCTTGAACTTGTTTTATTGAATTACTATGTCATTGTCATCATCCTCATGTTATATTATGTTATCTTTGGCTTACGTGCATAGATGAACTTAGTATGATTATGACCGAGGATCATCTAAGTATAATCATGACTTGATATAAATGATGTGACAAAAGTCCTCATTGGCACCTGTAATGCGGTGATGGATAGTTTTGGTATGATTATGACCGGGGGTGATTCGGTATAGTCATGACCATTGATAATTTGATGAAAATCCTTGACCGTGGTACGGGGATGATTAGATGTGGTGGTTTATTTATTAAAAGTCGAGTCTCGGTGATAAAAATTGATGAAAACTTTTAAAACCTAAAAGATAGTAGACTTTATTCTCTACTTGACTTTTTTAATGGATTGCTTATTCAGCTGCAGATTAAACCGGTTGTCTATTGTATTTTATCGGTTTAACATCTTGTTGAAGGCTAATGATAATTTATTATGCATTATCTTAGTCATAATATTTCTTCTTTGGGCTAGTTGAGCTCACCTTTTTCTTTCATTCTTCTTGAAATGAGAACATATGGGACGACAGTCGGGGAACGAAGTAATGGTCGAGGAGGATAGCATTAGTAGTCCTCCTATACGTGAAAAAGTGTGATAATAGTTGTAATGAGGACTCCTTTTGAGTTTGTATAATATCTAGTAGACAATATTTGTATTCAAACTCACGGTTTATGTCGTATTGTACATGCACGACAGTTAGGTTAAGTAAGTTGTATTTGAATTTATGTACCATGTAAGTGGCGACCCAAGATGGGTGGTGACGTATACCTAATTTTGGGGGCGTCACGGTTGGTATCGAGCTTAGGATATGATCCCCGACCGAGATGTGAGATAAGAACTAGGAGGGATGAGGCGGGAATTCTTCGCTAGTATGACCTACCTAAATTTATTTGGTATTTAATTGGTCGGTCGGAGTATAGGGATAATATGTGATATGTTAATTAACCCTTGTTTTGTGACGGTGTTTAAGAATGACATCCGAAAATTTGAGATAAGCAATGAAGCACATGAGAGTGTTGATTCATTTCAAACAAAAGGTAACGACCAACAACACGATAATAATAATCATCTTTGGTGGCAACGACTATCGAACAATGATAACCATCGTGGGGAAATTATCATGTTGAGAATGGTAACCACTTGGTGGTAATCATGGCAAAGATAATAGAAGTGGAAATTGCAAGAAGAGAATGTCATTTAGCCCAATTTTGTTGTGCACCAAAGTCAAGTCTATTTTGGGACGGTAGCACCAAAGGTGGATATGGACAAAACAAAGTCGTTGGTTTTAGGAAGTGCATTTTCATGACTTCTCAAAAGCGCGAGTAAACCGAACGAAGTTATACGGGTTAGTTAATTATAAATTGCGAAGTCTATACCTTATAAGATACTAGGTTCTACCCATTATTTTATCTCTCTTGCTTGCGTTCAACGTTTAAATTTGACTCAGGAGAAGTTAGACTTTGACTTATTGGTTGAAACTTCGTTAGTAGGAGCCTTCACATTCGCTTACTATTTTTAAATCTTGTTTGATTCAAATAAACACTTTCACGTTACCTGTCGATCTTATCTCTTTGAAAATACACCTTTGAGGTAATTTTTTGAAAACGATTGATTAACTACTCATTATTCTTTTTGTAAGGTTGTTAGCTTTCATATTCCTAACCAACCTGTTATACGAATTCAAAGTAACCAAATCCTAAAGTTAATCACTGTTATATCAAGTCATAAGAAAAGAGCCCGATCCTTTCATTGTTGACTTCCTTGTGTGGAATGCACCGAAGCCAGACTTTCTGTAGGCGACATCGAGAATGAAGATGGCAAGTTTATAGGTATCATTGTGAGGTCTTTATCTAGGTTAAGGGATAGAAGTCACAGTTGGTATTAATGTGACGTCTTATCCAAGTCTTGGAGGAGAGTCACGATTTTGAATGTTATTTCTATTATTAATAAATTTCTGGCATGTATTCTTGAAGACTTCCTAGCCTACCCTAGAACATGAAATCGAATTTTGTATTGATTTGGTCAAAGATAAAAACCCATTTCTTAAACCCTCAAATATTTCTTCAACTAAAAGGATCATTTACGAGGATTATGATGAAAGTCATAATAAAAGCATTGGACTAATGAAAATCATGGGTATTATTGGTATTAGTAAGTTTTATGATGAGTTATGTTGGTTATTATGTGAAAACATGAAAGTTTCTTAGAAATCACAAAGAGTTGAAAAATCAGATTTTGGTAAAAACGTAATATGAAATTCAATTGACCATATCTCCAATTATATTTTGAATTTTTGAATGTGGTCAAGTCCTAGAGTTAGATCTATGAGTTACCTAACTAATCCAAGTGGAATTACTGGAAAATGTGTTGTAGATTTTTGTGTGGACTGATTTTAGCAAAGGAGTGCAAAGCTGCAAAAACCGAAAAAAGCTTCTGCCATGATTTTAGAGAGGCTGTTTTGGCCACTTAAATTATGAGAAAAATTATGGCCTTTTGGGACATGAAGGTATATGGTATAAAGTACCTCCTGTCCAAAAATGAGCTCATTCTGACTTAAAATAAGCAAGTTATGACTATTTCAATATTTAGGTTTTTTAAATTTAAAAACTTATAACCGGAGTTCTATAACTCGATGACCATGAAATTTAAACTAGAAGCTCACGTTAACATGTGTAAGGTCCTGCCAAGATTTGGGAATTTTGGAGTTAAACTTGAGGTAGCTAATTTCTTAAGAAATTAATTAGAAATTGATTTTTGAAAAATAGTAAATGAATTTTAAAAATTCGAGAAAAATATATTTTCATCATGGGACTATATTATGCTAAATCCCAGAAAAGAAATATTTTTGGGACTGATTTGGTATTTTTATGAAAATAGTTTAATTCTGAACATATGAGTTAAATATGTTATGTGAAGAACAAAGTTGAAAATAGGATTTTATGGCTAGAGAATTCTATATAGAGTATATGCATATTTTTTGAGAGATTTGATAATTGGTGATGATATCTTATGAGTATGGCATTTTAGAATGATTAAATGCATTATATGGTAAAGCGTAAACAATTAAGATAAATTGTTTATAAATTTAAAGTGATTAAAATATTATTATAATATTAATGTTATTAGATTATGAGATTATTAAGTGATTGATAACATGGGATATTCTTGAATCTGGATAAATTATATTATAAATGTTTAATATTTATCCTTTATCTCATTTGATTGATTATTTATATCATTATCCTCATTTTTATATTATGTTGAAAGTCATACGTGGCACGTAGTGCGTAGATGGACTTGGTATGATTATGACCACGGATTATTGGTGATAATCATAACAGTAATTGAATACACAATTATCTTTGGCCGTAGTGCATGGATAATTTGTGGTCGTGATCTTAATGAATACACAATTATCTTTGGTAGTAGTGCATGGATAATTTGTGGTCGTGATACTAATGAATACACGATTATCTCTTTGGTAGTAGTGCATGGATAATTTGTGGTCGTGATACTAATGAATACACGATTATCTTTTGGTAGTAGTGCATGGATAATTTGTGGTCGTGATACAAATGAATACACGATTATCTTTCGGCAGTAGTGCATGGATAATTTGTGGTTGTGATCTTAATGAATATCCTTGGCACGTAGTGCGGGGATGATTCGATGATATGGATTAATTATTGGTGAGTCTCGTGAATGAAATATTAATTCATGGATGTGGTAAAAGTCATCTTCGGTAGTAGTGCATTGATAGACTTGGTATGATTATGACCACGGATTATTCGGTATAATCGTATCAGTAATTGAAAACACGAATATCCTTAACCTTGAGTGCATGGATAATTCATGGTTGTGATACTCTTATGTCGAGTCTCAAGATTATTGGTTTTTCTGATTATATATCTTTGGCACAGTAGTGCAAAGATGAATTGTTAATAAATATCTTTGGCCCGTAGTGCAAAGATGAATTGTTAATGAATATCTTTGGTAGGATTGCAAAAATGAATTTAATGTTTTCAACGATAAAGGTATTCAAGGTATCCCGACCTCTTTATCATATCAAGTATGTATTCTAATTTCGAGGTATGAAATTCCATAAGGAGGAAGATTGTGAGACCCCAGATTTTATCAATAAAGATTTAAATTTTGTCAAAATATTTTTTTATATTATGGTGTGAATTTGAGATAATATTATAGTTGTGGGTAGTATTTATAAATTTTGCAAAAGTATGCAAGTGGTTATATTATATTCGATTGGCCTGGGGAATATTCGGTTTAGCGAGGAATATTCGCATAACTACTCAATCATTGGTGGACCCCAATGTAATTATTGTCGGATTGAGAAAACGACAAAAATATTTTATTGAAATAATGGCGGAAGTTTTACCGTGGTTCTTGTTGAACTACTCGGTAGTAAAAATACGATGTCGTGTGGTTGGTTAAGTAAGACACTGCAGTATTGATTATCGATACTTATGTGAAGTCACCGGTTTGATTCCATTATTGTCGATTAATAATATGAATTATTATAGCGATAACGACGCTTTGTTTTATTCGTATTATTAACGTAATAAAAGCGAAACATCTTTTATATAAAATAGAATACTTTTATTAAAGTTATTCTATAAATAGAATATATTATATTTTATTATGCGTAGTGTTGCATAGTGTTTTGCATAGTGTTTGCATAGTAAAATGTTTTATATAAATAGAATATATTATATTTTATTTAAAAGATTTTTCTTTAAATATGGACCGTCCGATTAAAGTAAATCAATACGGACCGTTCATGGATTAGTTCTTACGCATTCCATTTTCCTATAAATAAGCTCATTCCTTCATTATTTTCTTATTTAATTCATTGAAACTCTAGAGAGAGAATTATAGAGAGAAGAATTTATAAAGAGAAAATTATAGAAAGAAGAAGAGTATTCTCGCTACTTCACTATTTCTATATTAGGTTCTTTTACTAGTGAGGGTGTTATTCTTTCTTCTTGAAGAGAAATTACATTATTCCATTCATTATTATTACATTGGAATAACTCCGTAAAAGTGGCATACCCTATACATAACCTTTGTATCTGTGGCATACCCTATACTTGGTGAAATCCTTATGTTATTCCATTGCTTATTATTACATTGGAATAACCCGTATCATGGTTTACCCTATACTTGGTGACATTCTTCTATTATTACATTGGAACATCTCATGCATGTGTTTTACACCAGGACTGGTTACGCTTTTTATTATTACATTGGAACATCACATCGTGTGTTTTACACGACTGGTTCCGTCTTTATCATTCATTGGAATATCCTATTCGTGTGTTTTACGGGATCCGGTTCCATTTTTATTATTACATTGGAACATCCACCGCTTGTGAATTTCACGACACGGTTAGATTATTATTATTCGCATTGGAATAACTTTATGCGAAATCGCATGCATGGTGATTTCTTTTGTTATTCCATTCTTTATTATACCTGGGTTGGTTAAAACTTTGACTTTATACTCCATGAAATTAGTAGAATATCCTCGATATTTGCGTTTCATCCAAAGATCTTTTCATGGAAATATTCTTACGATCATTCTTGAATTTTACTCTACTAAACAAGATGTCGTGTCGACAATTTGGACGTTAATAATTCATGGATTAAATAATTCTTGAACTTGTTTTATTGAATTACTATGTCATTGTCATCATCATCCTCGTGTTATATTATGTTATCTTTTGGCTTTACTACGCATAGATGAACTTAGTATGATTATGAGGAGGATCATTCGGTATAATCATGACTTCGATATAAATGATGTGACAAAAGTCCTCAAATACTGTAATGCAATGATGGATAGTTTTGGTATGATTATGACCGAGGGGTGATTCGGTATATGTTATGACCATTGATAATTTGATGAAAATCCTGGACCGTAGTATGCAGGATGATTAGATGTGGTGGTTTATTTATTGTCGAGTCTCAAATGATAAAATTGATGAAAACCTTTTAAAACCTAAAAGATAGTAGACTTTATTCTCTACTTGACTTTTTAATGGATTGCTTATTCCGCAGTTAAACCGTGTTTATCATTGTATTTTATCGCTTAACATTGTTGAAGGCTAATGATAATTTATTCGCATTATCTTAGTCATAATATTTCTTGGGCTAGTTGAGCTCACCCTTTCTTTTTTGTTTCTTCTGTGAAATGAGAACATATTTGGGACAGTCGGGGAAGTAAGTAATGGTCCGGAGGATAAGATTAGTAGTCCTCCTATTACGTGAAAAAGTGTGATAATAGTTGTAATGAGGACTTTTGAGTTTGTATAATATCTAGTAGACAATATTTGTATTCAAACTCACGCTTTTATATTGCATATTATACTGCTGACGTTAGGTTAGTAAGTTGTATTTGAATTTATGTACCATGTAAGTGGCGACCCAAGATGGGTGACGTATACCTAATTTTGGGGGCGTCACAATGTGAACATTATTGGGTTTTGAAAATCAATTAGAGACATTTTTAAAATTAAAATTAAGATGATTTATTAAAAATTATAAAATAATAAAACTTATGATAAGTAATTTTTTTATAGATAATTTAGAATATTTATTATTGTGTTAATTAAAATTAAAAAACTTATGTTAATTTCAAGTTTAAATTGATTTTAAAAAGTCTCAAATATAATATGAAGCATTGAAAGTATTAATTTTTAATTTAAAAATATTATAAAGTAATTATTTTATATTTTAAAGCTAAAAGAGCATCATTTCCTTTTTGTTAAAAAAAAGAGCGAATATAAACCTCTCATCTCATGGGAATTTAATTTAATGAGACAAGAGAAAAAGGGAAAAGGATAAAGAAGTGAATTAAGAAATACATACAGACACCTATGGCTATTTACAAGTTATGACGTCGCCGTCTCAAGCCTTCTCTCTCGTCAGACTTTAAAGCACCGGTAGGTATGTAAACTAATTTCAATTATTTCTCTTTCTTGTGCTTCGTTCGAATTTTACATGCTCATATTCCATTATTTGTCTTCAATTACTCACCATACTCCTCATTATATATACTTTTTCGCATTCACATGTTTTGAAAACTTTATCTGATACTCCCAATTAGGCAACTAGGGTGTCAAGCTGCTTCTAATTTTGGTGTTGGCCTGATTTTTCTCATACTTTTCGCATAACCTTGCATTACTCTCCAACTGAATATAGTTTGCATAAGTTATTCTGCAAAGAAGTACTTTTGTTGGAGTATATATATACATTAAAATTATTTACTATATATGTGTGTATATATAAATAATAGGAAAATATTATTTAATCCAGTTTGGTTAAGGCTACTTGACAAAATGACATAGTTTTATCGGTAGGGTTAAGTTTGGGTTTTATAAAGAAAAAATCTTTAATTTTAAACTTTGTACAAAATTATGTAGTTTTATTAAGTAGGTAGCCTTAGATTACAACACAGACCAAAACCACATAGTTTAGAATCATGAGTGTGTGTGTGTGTGTGTATAAATATATTCAATACAACGATGATAGCATTCACAGGAATTGTTAAGCAGACCCTTTTTGTCCTAGGACCAGTATTTCCAATTCAGAAGTAACTAAAATACCTAAAACAAATGTATCCCGATTACATAATTCACCAAAATAATCTAATAATTCACAATTCTTAGAACTACCCCAGCTAATCTCAATCCTTTTTCAAATTTGCATTCCCTTTTTTTCCCTTGTTGCATATGGCCTCAGTAGGAGCTAGTAGGGTTTATCAGATGTGAGAAAATAAGTAATAAGAAGTACGGACGCAAAGATCCAGCAATGCAGGAGATCTTAACATTGCCAATGATCAGATATGCCCGGTGCCCACGGCCCACCCACTAAAAAAGTGAAAACAATAAACTCACTAAGAAACTATTTCTTTCATCATTATAGCTAATATTTGGTGTGCTGACAACAAGTGAAATGTGGTTGCAGTTTGCACCTTATTGAGTTAATGATAACTATCCTTTACATATGTTAGACTTGCTGTTAACAATTGTAGTTTCTTATTCTAGCTTGTAATGGGCTCTCCAAATGGAATAGTGAATCCACAACAGAACCCTCTTCTTTCATTTGGGGTTATATCGGATGTTCAGTATGCTGATATTCCTGATGGGCGCTCATTCAGTGGTGTTCCGCGATATTATCGACATAGCATTCTTGTGTTACAAAGGGCAGTCCTGAACTGGAACAATAACCAGAAGCTCAAATTTGTGGTCAATTTTGGAGATATAGTCGATGGGTTTTGCCCCAAAGATCAGTCTTTAACTGTTGTTAAGAAAGTTGTTAATGAATTTGAGAACTTCAATGGTCCTGTCTACCACATGATTGGCAATCACTGCCTTTACAATCTACCTCGCAACAAGTTGCTTCCATTATTGAAAATTCCTTCTCATGACAGACATGCCTACTATGACTTTTCTCCTATCCCAGAATACAGATTTGTAGTTCTTGATGGCTATGACATCAGTGCCATTGGTTGGCCTGAGGATCATCCAAACACTGAGAAGGCCTTAAAAATTCTCAGGGAGAAGAACCCAAATTCAGAAAAAAATAGTCCAGAGGGGCTAGTGAACCTTGAGAGAAGGTTCCTCAAGTTCAATGGCGGCGTTGGGAAAGAACAGTTGGAATGGCTGGATTGTGTCTTACAGGATGCAACAAAATTAAATCAAAAGGTGGTGGTTTGCTGCCATCTGCCTCTGGATCCTGGATCAACATCACAACAAGCACTTTTGTGGAACTACGATGAAGTAATGGATGTGATACACCAATATAACTGTGTGAAGGTTTGCCTAGGTGGACATGCTCACAAAGGAGGATACTCGATCGACTCCCACGGGGTACACCATCGAGTCCTAGAAGCAGCCTTGGAATGCCCTCCAGGCACTGATGCTTTTGGTTATATAGATGTTTTTGATGCTAGATTATCTCTTATTGGTACTGATCGAATGGAGAGCACTGACATGGTTTTCACTCCTGGAATTTACCAGAGTACATAAGCCTGTACCATCTACCATTTATTCTTTCTGGAAATTCTATGGACTGACTGCGTATACTAGTGTAATTAGATGGTAGTCAGTGGAAAAAGGTATTATGAACCAACGGTATGTAATTGTAGCATAGCATGAATGCCAAAGTAAAATTATCTACTTGCTCTGCTCCTCTCAAATTCGACTAGGGGACCAATCAGAGGACCTTTTTTGAGGAACATGCACTTGATGCAAATCATCCGAACAAACAATTTGTCAAGTCATTTTGGTTTGGTTTGGTTTGTTCGGATGTTTGGCTTCTTTAATTAATAATGAACTGCTGAAGCATATGACATGCATCTTAAAATGATTAATGAATGCATTCACTAACTAATCGAACAAGTTTTAGTAGGGTGATGCATTGAATGTGAAATACTTCTTGCAGTTGACTGACTTCGTGGATCATTCTTATAAGTAAATAAGTATTCAGAATCCAGAATCCAAGTGGTAATTAGTAAAGAAAGCTAGACGTACAATTAGGCCAGCCATCCATTGACTAATGAATTATTAGATTATGACAATTATTATATACTAATATTTATTCAACTAGGTTTCCCTAATCTTGGTTGAACTGAACATATATATATATATATATATATATATATATATATATATATATACACACGTGTACACTAAAGATCCAGGTCATGATGGATGATATTTTAATACATTAGTTTCAGTTGACTTGTTGGATAAAGATCATGCATGTGTGCGCCCACATCGGTGACGGTACGGCATTGACTTTTTGCCATACAAATTTCTTTGAAACAAAGTAGAATACTAGAATAGTATAGTTAAAATTTTTGTAAACAGTGCTGATATAATTCAGGCAATTTGATAAGTTCGTCCTAATCCTATAAGTACTACTTCCTTAATTTCTCATTGTAAAAGATTTACAACAATTCATAAACAAGGAGGATCAATGTGGATCTCTAAGTCATTGTCTTTTACTAGATTTATAAGTATACAACCAACCGGCCGGCTTCGTCCTTAATTTCTCCTCCTTGTTTTTGTTATCTGTTTTATAAATTACCTAGTACATAAAATGTTTTTAGGAATTACGTACCACATTTATTTATTTATTAACCTTGCAAAGTACTTAATTCATAATATATATATATATATATATATATATATATATATATCATTAATTGTTGATAATCAAATTGTACTACTATATCCTCTCAATATTTAGCAAACCAACATCACACACAAGAAGGTAGGGTGGCCTTATTTATCCTCTTATAACAGCCAGCCTATGCATGCAATTAGATTAATTAATTTAACTTAATATCGATCACACACATACATGGAGATTATATATATAAGGTTCATTTTTGTTGGGCTGCTTTAGCCTTTCTCTTCTCCATGTAGAAGAAGGCGACCAAGGACACAATGGAGAAAGCAGAGAAGCAGACCGATGCGATATCGAGGGAGAGGTGGCGGCCGGTGACGGCCTGGATTTCAAATAAGTTAGTTTTCTTGGCAGCATCAGTGGTCTGGCCATAGGCAACCTCATGCTCCTCGGCATTGAAAGCATAGGCCCTCACAAAGTACGTCGCACTCGGAATATCTCTCTCTATAGTCCAACTGAAGCTGTTGTCGTCGGATGCACTACTCATGTATGGCCTGCTCACAATTTTGAATTGGCAAGTCCTGTCCTTTGACAATTCCTCCTTGGTTTTGCGCCACGCGCGGTCAACTTGGCTGATCGGTGCGTAGCAGAGCTTCACCTTTATTGTCTTGTAAGTAGAGTCTGTCCCCGCTGGGAAGGTCTTGTTGAAAGACCATGCTACTGTGATTTTCTCTTCCCCGGCTTTTAGCACTGCAAATTCATTTCCTCAATTAAACACACATACGTACAGCCGCAGGATCTATATTATTTTTAATTTATTACAATATTTTTATTATTATTAATTTGGAATTAAAGTCCAATTTATTTTGCATTAATTTATTTATTTATTGTTTTACTTTTTCTTGAGGACGTCTGTCTTAATTAGCTAAGGCTAAGCTAGCCGGCCCATTGATCTGTGTGTGTGTGTGTGTGTGTCTATCTATCTATTTTGCATGTAGTGCATAAAATAAAGTTAGAGCAGAGCTATTTGATCTGTGTGTGTGTACGTACCTTGTCCCGACTTAGGTGAAGAAGTGACGACCAGAGATTTTTGGAGGGAAGAGAATGTGCCGTTAGCATAGCATGTCGCCGCCAAGCAAGAAAGCACAAATGAAGCAACAACAAGAGCACCGCCGGGAGCCGCCATTAATGAGTTGTTGAAACTAAGAAGAGTACGAAGAGAGAGATTAAAACTAAGTGATATATAATCAGATGATGATGATGATGATGATGAGATGTCTGGGCCGGGGTTGGTTTATATATAGAGAGAGGGGAGGAGGGGTAACAGCAGAGAGTTAGGCGTTGGTGCCTGGTGGGTGTTTTTTAACATAAGATTGAAAAAGTCAGACATTGCAAAGGGATTGTTAAAATAATTGCTAATTAATTGGAGTAGTATATATTATTCTAAAAAGAGGTGAATTGGCTTTAAAGTATGTTCAAAGGGTGGGGTTAAGTACACTTGGGTGGGATTTGGAATGGATGTGTTTAATTTGGAAGTTAATTAATTAGTTTTTTTAATCTTGACTTTGCTTTCATGGGTTGGAGTATATTCATGGTGGTGGTGGCATGATGTACACAACTTCAGTTGAATTACGAATATATATATATATATATACACTCTCCTAAATGGACTGAAAAGTGCACGTACCAACGAAAATGAAAGGAGAAAAATGGGTATCAGACAACAAAATTAAGAAGCCAAATTATGGTGTGTGAAAGAGAGAACTGTTGAGAGAGAGAGAGAGAGAGAGAATGGACGATGGGTTCCTTTTTTTCAGCAAAACAAGTCAGAAGTTGGCCTCATTTTCCCGACTTGGCGAAAAGGCCAAAAGCCCAACAGCGGCAACTTGATGTGCTAAGAAACAATAACACAAGTCTTAATATTTGTAAACCCGGACTTGGCTCCTCGCCGTTACATTTTATTCCATACATATTCTTTATAGTTTTCGATATTATAACCCAAACCAATACCAGTCAATTATTTTATAATATTAGGTAGTATAATTGTTTTAAAAAATAAAAATAATTCGATATTTTTTTACCACTCGATGAAGATGTGGATGTTTCATCAAAATTTTAATGGTTTTAAACTTTTAATGATAAAAATATTTTCTAATTTTCTAATTTTAATAGTGTTGATCTTAATATCATCAACTATTTATTAATATATTTTGATCCGGATGAAATTGAAGTGAAGGCGTAATGTTGGGGTGGCCAATCCAGTAAATTCACTCTCTAAGATAACGTTTCATTTGACTTGAAAATTTTTATTATTATTATTTTTTTATGTGTATTGATGATTTTGGGGTTTTATTTTCTTTTTATGTATAAATGATTTATTTTTTTTCGTACTGTTTTACAAGTACTAAACTCATCCCATCCCATGAGGATATTGGCATGACAATATTTAAACTCCATGGAAACCCCTTTTATTCTTTCTTCTTTAATTTTGTGTTTTAAAGCATTCCATAGAACTAGAACAAGTATTAACGCGCGATTCTCGTATTCATGGTTGGTTAGACATCATTTTTCAGCAATAGATATTAATTTTAAAATGAAATATTAAAAAAATAAATTATCTCCGTTTCAAATTATATTGACTTTTAAAATTTATTTTGAAATATTTTTAAATTAAAATTTGATATAATTTATTAAAAATTACGAAACATTTATTTTAAATTTTAAACTTATTAATTAACAACTACTAAACAATAAATGTTATCATTCTTTGATAATTTATAACATTTATTATTATATTAATTATAATTAAATAAATTTATATCTTCAAAATGTCTTCAATTAATTTAAAATAATCAATATTGATCTTTTGTAAAAGTAGAAGTATATATAAAGCTATTAATTATATATGAACAACCTTTATATTTAATATGCGTACCTAATTATAATTAAGAAAGTTAAACATTAAGCGGAACAACATTTCATAGCACTATAGCAGATGATGTTTGAACTTGGAAATTTGGACAATTAGTAAAAAAATAAAGATGACTAAAAGTAATAAAAAAAATTATAGTACATAAATGGATCTATTAATTAGTACGTACTACATAAAAATAAAAGTATTTATCATGGCAAAACCCTAGTAATGTGAATACTCCCTCCATCCAATTATATCTGACGCTTTAGAGATTTTCACATAGATTAAGAATAGATGTAGTTTTACTATTTTACCCTTAATTAATACTTTGATCTCATTTAATTCTCCATCAACACCAAACTTGATTTCACACTCTCTCTCCTAATTAAAGAATAGAATTTGAACTGTTTTTTGAAAACCGAGAAAATAGCCATTAATGGTGGTGGACAAGGAAGGGTAGAAAAGGAAACAAATGGATAAAATATTCTTGGTTTTGTAAAACCTCAAATATTTTGGGAAGAAAAAAATCTTCTAAAACGTCAAATATAATGAAATAGAGGGAGTATAATTTAATGTTGTCGGGATTCGTATAATCTTGTGGAGTGAATTCTTCAACAGTACTGTGCCAAAAATTAATGCAATTGTTGTCTTATGTTTTATAGACTTTGGTGATTCATATAATTAATTAACCAAAAAAATGGCTAATGCATTGCCTTAATTGCTCAATCAATCAGAAAACTAAATTTATTTGAATATATATGAAGGACAAGAAAATAGTACTACTACCCAAGCCAAGCATGACTGTTGTTTGATTTTGTCAGCAATAATTTGCTATTCTTTGTTGTTGGAGAGTAGAATATTGAGGAATAATTATAAGGAGGGAGTTGGTAATTATCGATCCCTTGGTTGTTGTGGTGAATTAATGTGAGGATCGGAGAGGGGGAGAATGTAATGTAATGTAATGTTCATGCATGAGAGTTTTTGTACGTAATTATATATAGGTGAGAAATGAAGGACATGCATGCATTATGAAAATGAAATAATAGTATTAGTAATTAGGAGCGAGCGAGCGAGCGAGCTTTAAGTATTAATTATTGAAGCTTTTAATTAATCTTCCTAGCTATTACTGGAGATCTAGTTCTAGCTATAGTTTATTTTTAGTCCACTCTATTTTTACCCTATCCCTATATATCAATCTGTAATTTGAGGCAGTTTAATTTTATTTGGCATGATCACAGACACAGGCGGCAGGTTAGCAAAATTGCTACTCCATTTTTTAATTGATTGCTCATATAGATAGATCCATTTTTGTTGCAGCTCTGTAGCTTAGCCTTCCATCATCAGCAGATAGATAGCCAGACAGGGTCTGTCTGGTCTATTCATGCATTAATATTTACATACGACAGCAATATTGTTGCAAAAGATTCAGTGAACTCTGAAAATGTTGTACGTAAATACTCCACTTTGTGATAATACTATAGGAAAAAAGCATACATATTATAGATATATAAATGCTCACTTATCAAGATCAGAGAGAAACAGGAGAGAGGTTTTCGGTTTTGGGTGGGGTGGGGATGGGGTGGGTGAAAGATGGATATGCCTGTATATATACGAGGAATTATTGAGCATGTGTGCCTGTGTGGTGGTGATACAATCTGTCCTCCTCTCCATTTATGCATGCCCACTTGTTTAATTAACCCAGCTGTAACTAACTCCAACCTAGCTAGCTCTTTCTTAGGTCCCACTTCCTCCCATGTGCTTTCTCTCTTCCCAATCTTCACCCTCCATATTGGCCCATAACACGAGTCTCATTTCTTTTTTTCCAACTATTCTTTGTCTGATGATAATACGACAGCTGGGCAGTTTCTCTCTCCTATTCAACCTTCCAAGCATAAAGAAACAAGCAAAACTCACCACTTCCATTAATACCTTCAACTGAACCAGAACTTCCCGTCTTTGACAAAAATGGCGGTGATGATGTCATTGACACTGATGATGGTGATGAGGACAACAAAGTTGGCTTAAAGATAAACAATGCATGCCTTAAACCAGGACTAAAAAGCCAATCATGAACATCCCAATACACTTCTACTCTTACTTTGTTGAGATGAATAGATTCATTACCTCTGAATTTCCATTGAAGATGCTTGATATGAATGACTAAATGCCCATCTATTCTAATCTCCATTTCTGGATCAAACCCATTTAAAGAATTCATGCTGCCAGTCCCAGAGGTATTTTGACTCCTATTCTTGCACTCGATGGATATCTCATGAAATCTACCTTTCTCTTGGAATTTAACTCTTGTCAAAAACTTCTTCTTTCCGAATACGTGTTCCTTCCTGGAAACCAAAATTGGATCTATAAGAGCTGGTCTGCATCCACTCTTCCTATATGCATCTTTCTTCATATCTCCAAGGAGTAGTACAACCTCTTCATCAGATATAACTGCTACATAGTACTCTGAGCTTGGCTCTGTTTCACCATTGAATTTTGCAGCCTTAAGGTCCCAGAAGATATCTATAGGCTTACTATTTACTACAAAACGCTTTGAGCCTTGTTTCCTCCAGAAGTACCATGGCTTCAGCTGAACCTTACACGTATAGTGGCTGTCGCCATCCGGGCCTTCTACTGATACAGATAGGCCGTGGAGTAACAAATTCTTGCACCATGTCACTGTGATTAGACAGCGCTGATCTGCAATTTTAGTTCGATACACAGACATGAACACGCTCTGCCCTGATCTGGTTACTGCAGCAGGGTCATCAGCGGGCTTCTCCCCGGATGAGAAGCAAGCAGGAATGCCAATTGGGTCTTGCATCATCATAAAATTATTGATTTTCTCCAAGGAAAATTTAGCAACACCCTATTTAGGGGAGGAACTATTTAGCCAACTAGACGAGGATGGTGAATGAACTGGACTGATCATATTAGCATGGGGGTGCGAGGAGAGGGGGAGAGAGAGTGAGAGAGATCTTAGTCACTAAATGTCATGAATAACAGATGCTGCCAGATGTGTTCTTGGCAGCATTAATGAAACACAAAAACTGAAAATTTAAAAAATGTTTTCAAACTGGCATATAGATCGATGGCAGATGAATGAGAGTGAGTGAAGAACTACCCTTTTTATATTTATTAATTGTCTGCAACATTATGTTAGTTAGTTTCTCTTACGCTTTTCTTTTATTTTACTACTATTATTGCTTTTTGTGTTTTCAATGTTTTAGTTGAACTTCTCATTTATTATTCTTTTAACAAGACAACTTTTTTGAATCCAAGGTAGGTTAAAAAACTTTTTTCCCTTAACCTCGTGAAACCTTGAGTCAACTTAAAATACTAATTTCCATGCTTGGTTAGAAAGCAGAGAAGTCCTCTTCATCAGATTTGGAGTTTAGGCTTCTATCATATACTGAGGGTACTTGGAAGCATGACAGCACATGACTTGGGGGTTTAGTTGGAAAATTGTAGATCTGGTTATGGTTTTCATGAAACCCAACAATTGTCCTAATATAGTTTGGTTGAGGACTGATTTTAACTAGCAAGGAACCTTATGAATTAGGATACTCTCTGTTTCAAATAAATTAAAGTCTCTATTTCATAATCCAAATTTAAAATGTATTAGAATGTGACATCATGATGATAGAAGAGAGAGATGATAATAAGAAATATACAAAGAATGAAGATTTTCTATTTCTTTTGAAATGAACAGGATCCTAGTCCTAGTCCGGCCTTTATCCCCTGTTTGTGAGTTTTATTTTAATTTGAAAGGAATTAAGTGAATGGATGAGAAATGAGAATTTAGTTTATTTAAAAAAATAATAATATAGGAATGAAGAACTTTCTATTCCTTAAACAAAACTCACATCCATGCCCATAGATGTGTGGTTTCTTTATCACTTGACAAAATTTGAAGATATATATCTTGTGAGTTAGTAATAGTATTGATAATATGGAGTACCATTTAGTTTGAACAAA
Source organism: Panax quinquefolius (assembly GCA_020205615.1). Classification (NCBI taxonomy): domain Eukaryota; kingdom Viridiplantae; phylum Streptophyta; class Magnoliopsida; order Apiales; family Araliaceae; genus Panax; species Panax quinquefolius. The sequence continues at coordinate 9,550,368 of CM035156.1, forward strand.
TGCATTTGGCAGGCTCCGTCTAAGAAATTCACTTACTTATAACCTAGGCCTAGGCCTGGAGGGTTTAATGGTTGGTTGGTTTGTTTAGGTAAGGCAACTTTGTAGACTTGATGCACCTCATAACCCTCTCTTTTCCTCAAATCATTATTTATTGATTAGTGACGAGTGAAGTAGGTACCTAGGTAACGTAGGTAGTCGTTACTAGACGGAGATGGAGATTTGGGAAAATGAAATAAAAAGTGTAATAGAATGAATGTGATTCGGTTATTATGAAATTAATTTCATAGTAAGTTGATCAATTGACCAATACACACGTAGAGAGATCACGTCCCAACCTGCGTATTGATGCTGTATTGATCAATTGACCAAAATTAATTTTATACTAACAATTTCCGAATGAATGAATGGATAACAGTTTTCTGAATCAAGCTAGTTGGGTGAGACATCATTTACTTAGATCTCCTTGGAAAAACGTCATTTAGTTACATCTATTCTGTTAGTAAGTATATGATTAACATCTGGCTGTTCATTGTTTTGTTAGTGTACCATTAAATACTTGCTATTTGATTTGTTGTGTTGTTTTGTGAATTTGAATAAACAAACTTCAATGTTTCATAATATAAATTTAAATTTTGTAATATTTCTTTTAAAAATGTTTTTTACTAGAAAATTTTACTCACTATAAGTACTCTTAGATATATTTAGTTTAAAAATGTTTTTATTCCGTCAAAGACTCAAAAGGCAGCATGATTTGATTCACAAAATATGAAGTCGTTTTTCTTTGAAAATAAAAATAAAAAGAGAGAAGTGCTATTTTTACATAATTTTTTTTATATTTTTATTCGTGAAGGTGAAGGTGAAGGTGAGACCCATTTTTTTTCTAATATGAAAGAAAATTTTGTAGAAATATAAAAAATACTATCTGTTAAAGGTGACAAATGCCTATCACAAAAATAGCTATTTGATATAGACGTCCACTCACACTCGCACACTTCCAAAACTACTACATCTAGTCTAGTATATTTATTATCAACAATTGCGTGACAGAAATACTCCCTCTTATTTTTAATTTGGATGTCTCTTATCTTTTTCGATCTATATTTCTTTTTAATAGTTATTTTAGAATTCTGACAATGCAAAAATTCAACTGTAACGTTTTAAATTGAAATTTACATACATGCATTTCAAATCAACAAAAATAATAGGACTTTTTTTTATTAAAAGAAAACACTTTTAATATAAGAAGACTGAATTAAACGAATCAAAGATGAAATAAATTTATATATTTGTGTACCGGAGACATGACTAGAGTTCCAAGTGATCGGCATGCAATCAGTGGACAGTGAAGTTAAATATTAAATACTTGCTATTTGATTTGTTGTGTTGTTTTACAAAATTAATTTTTTTAATACTTTATATTTACTATTTACTCATAATATTTTTTATATATTTTTAATATATAGTTAATGTGAGACCCCAGATTTTATCAATAAAATTTAAATTTTGTCGAAATAATTTTTAATATTATGGTGTAATTTGAGATAATATTATAAATGGGTAGTATTTATAAATTTTGCGAAAGATGCAGTGGTTATATATTATATTCGATTGGTTTAATATTAGGTTTAGTTATGAATATTCGATAACTACCAATCATTGGTGGCCACTTAATAATGTAATTATCATTCGGATTGTAAAAGCGATAAAAAATATTTTATTGAAATAACGGCGGAAGTTTTACCAATGGAATCTGTTGAACTACTTCCAGTAGTAAAAGATACGAGAATGTCGCTATTGTACAGACAAGTAAGACACCAGTGATTGATTATTGACGCTTTATGTGTAAGTTTCACTCGGTTTGATTCCATTATTATCGATTAATAATATGAATTATTATAAGCGATAATGACGTTTTGTTTTATTCGTATTATTAACGTAATAAAGCGTAAACATCTTTTTATATAAAATGTAATACTTTATTAAAGTTATTCTATAAATAGAATATATTATATTTAATTACGATAGTGTTGCGTAGTGTGTTTCAGATAAGAAACGTTTTTATATAAATAGAATATATGATATTTTATTTAAAGTAAAATATCATATAAATCAAAGATTAAAGTAAATCAATCTGCACTGTTAAATGGATTAATTACTATGTCATTCTATTTTCCTATAAATAAGCTCATTCCTTCATTATTTTCTTATTTAATTCAATGAAACTCTGAGAGAGAAATTATAGAGAGTGTTTATAGAGAGAAAATCTATAGAGAGAAAGAATAAGAGATGCAGAGTACTTACTACTTTGATATCCAAAGGTTTTTACTAGAAGGGATATTATTTGTTGTCAGAACGTGAACGTGGTGTTATGACGCCCCAAAATAGGTATACATCACCTATTCGAAGTTGTCAATCGTGTACGTAAATAACTACAACTTTATTATTACAATCAGTAAAATCGTGAGTTTGAATACAAATATTATCTTACAGATAATATCTATACTCAAATAAATCCTCATCACGTTTATCGATACATTATTTTACAAAATGGTGAGGACTACTAAACAATTCTTTCTAAAACCTTCATTCCATAATTCCGACTGCATCGCTTATATTCTCATTCCCGAGAAGAAAAATGGAACAAAAAGGAAAAGGGTGAGCTAAAAATTTCAAAGAAAAATATTATGACTAAGATAATATACAACAAATTACCATTAGTCTTCAACAGGAAAAATCTAATGTAATACAATAGACAACAAATTTTAAATCAATATTCATAATGAAATAATAATTCATTAGAAAGTTAAGTAGAGAACGCAAACTACTATCTTCTATGTATGAATTTAAAAGTTCATCGCTCTATCTTTTATCCCCGTAACATCAATCAATATACATCTAGAATCAAATATTCATCTCGCACTACTGCGCCAAAAGATATTCATCGATTAATTAAGTGTTCATCTAAAACACTGCTCATCTTCAAGACTACTACCAAAGATATTCTTCAGAAATCATTCATCTTTGACACTTCTGGCCAAAGATATTCAATAATATCATCATTTAAGACCGAGGATGATGAAAATATTTTAAAGAAAGCGAATCCAAATTAAACAAAAGAACAAGTATAAAGGATTCAGATTTCAATTTATTTTCATGTCCAAAAATACCTCGTAAATAATCATATAGTGGTGTAAAATTCAAGAATGATCAAAACATGGATACAATCAAAGTTTAAGTATCCGGAATAGATATTTTGGATAAAAAGAAGAAATTTTATTTTTTCTATGAATATTGTTGTCGATATCGTGAATAGTCTTGAGTATACGTGAATAAGAATCTTCACACCAAAAGATAGAAATTCCAAAAAACATCTTCACGCTTGACTTCATTGAATAAGATTTCGTGAATAAGAACTCGTGAATAAGAACTCATGAATAGTAACTCGTGAATAAGAACTCATGAATAAGAACCCGACATGAAAAAGTTCCAAATTTGATAAAAAGTTCCAACCAATATTTCAAAGATAATGATATTGAGAAGAAAATAACATCCCTTACCTCGAAAGATTAAGATCTTAAATTGGAATCTGGGATATAGTCTTTGAAGGGGAACTTGACCGCCTAACAATACTCAAAGTATACTCAAAATACTCACAAGAATATACTTCGATAATATAGAGAGAAAACATCGATTTACGGTGTGATTTTCAATTCTAACCCAAGACTTATTTATAGGAAATTGCTTAGACTTCAAAGCAGAAAATTTAATAAAATATTAATATATATTATAAATTTCCTTAGCCCATCTTTGAAGATCTGATTTCAGCAATTAATATCACATGTTAGCCCACTTAAATGCAAAAAACGTTTTTCTTTAAAATAATAATTAAAACTTCCAAAATCAATTATTTTGAAGTTTCTAACTTCAATAATTCACAATAAATAGCCCTTTTATCAGAAAAATTCGAATCTCATGAGTTTTATAGGAAATTCAATTCTCTACAACTTTGCAGAAGAAAGTTTTTCGAATTCCAAACATAAATTGACCGAAATCCATAAGCGGGCAATTTTACGATCTATAATCAAATTTCGGTCAATAAATGGGTCCATTTGACATGTTTAACATGTTTTAAACATTTATTACAACAAAAATACTCTTCCTCCTCGTATACTCATATATCCCACATTCGTTGTAAAATATCACCATTATTATATTATTAAAATATAATAATATATTTAAAAATTATTTTATCGAAAAAGATAAATTTTCAATTTTCAACAATTGTCACATTAAAAATTTTCTCCATCTATATCCACATAAAATTAATATTTTCCTCATCATATGAATCAATAATTAATTATTCACAAATAATATTACAGACTCACAATATCGATAAACCGCGCAGCTCCAAGGAAGAGGGGGCTTTCAATAAGAATTTCTCTCTCTACAAGCAATTAGGTGACCAAACCTCTCCTTAGATGTAACTTTCTAGACATTGCCAATAATGTTATCTAATAATATTATTCAGATAATATGAATTATTGCTTCGATAATGAAAAATATTGTGTAATGACAATTATCAAACAACAAAGAATATAAAATATCAACGCAAGCAATTATTAACTCAATAAAATATCGAGCAAGAATTACATGTAACCATTATTGAGTAGTGCCTTCACGTAAGAATCAATAATTGGTGCAATCTTGGTATCTTCCGTGTTTTAACCAAGAGAGTATTTTAATAAAGATTATTCAGAATAACTACAATCGATTATTTTTAACCAACTTATATTTGTCGTTTTCTTCATCCAATCGCTTTCAAGTTATGGGGCCCACATACATGGTGCTACTCGTCGCATTTAATATTCCCCGACAAGCATTTAATATTCCACGACCAAACGAATATTCCCAAACAACAATGAATATTTTATAACCACTTGCTTATTTTGAAATATTTGCGTATTTTACCCCTAACTATCCACATTAATCACATCAACCCTTACTATTTCAAAATAATAAATAGAAAATTAAATTTCATTAATAATAAGTTGGGGTCTTACGATTGTTATTCTTTCTTATTCACGAAGAGAACTTTCATTATTCCATTCATTATTATTCATTGGAATAACTTTATAAAAGTGGCATACCCTATACATAACTTTTGATACGTGACATACCCTATACTTGGTGAAATCCTTATATTATTCCATTCTTATTTATTACATTGGAATAACTCAGATACTGCTGAATCCCCTATACTTGGTGATCTTCTTCTCGTTATTCCATTCTTTATTATTTCATTTGGAATATCATGTTCGCAGTATTTTACACCGGACCTGGTTCCATTGTTTATTATTCCGCATTTATTATTCTATTGGAATATCCCGTTCGTGTGTTTTACACCGGGACACTGGTTCCATTGTTTATTATTCAAAGATTTATTATTTACATTGGATCATCCGCTTCGATTGTGAATTTCACCGACTGGTTCCGTTATTATTATTCTCATTGAATAACTCCGCCTATGCAAGTAACCGCATGTACGGTGATTTCTTTTGTTATTCCATTCTTTATTATACCCAGGTTGGTTAAAACTTTGACTTCTATACTCCATGAAATTAGTAGAATATCCTTGATATTTGCGTTTTCATCCAAAGATCTTTCATGGAAATATTCTTCCCGATCATTCTTGAATTTTACTCTACAAAACAAAGATCTTGTTGACAATTTGGACGTTACTAATTCTCGGATAAAATAATTCTTGAACTTGTTTTATTGAATTATTATGTCATTGTCATCATCCTCATGTTATAATATGTTATCTTTCGCTTACGCAAGATAGATGAAATTAGTATGATTATGACCTGGGATCATTCGGTATAATCACGGCTTGTTATAAATAATGTGATAAAAGTCCTCGTTGGCCTATAATGCAATGATGGATAGTTTTTGGTATGATTATGACCGGGGTGATTTGGTATAGTCGCTGACCATTGATAATTTGATAAAAATCCTTGACCGTGGTACGTTGATGATTAGATATTGTGGTTTATTCATTAAACCGAGTCTTAGTGATATAAATTTATGAAAACCTTTTAAAACCTAAAAGATAGTAGACTTTATTTTCTACTTGACTTTTTTAATGGATTGATATTCCGCCGCAGATTAAAACGGGTTGTCTATTGTATTTTATCGTTTTTAACACTGTTGAAGGCTAATGATAATTTATTCGCATTATCTTAGTCATAATATTTTTATCGGGCTAGTTGAGCTCACCCTTTCTTTCACCGTTTTCTTCGTGAAATGAGAAATATTTGGGACGAAGTCGGGAAGCGGAGTAATGGTCCGGAGGATAGCATTAGTAGTCCCTCACTATTCGTGAAATAGTGTGATAATAGTTGTAATGAGGACTCCTTTTGAGTTTGTATAATATCTAGTAGACAATATTTGTATTCAAACTCACAGTTTATGTCGTATTGTACCACATGCAGTTATGTTAGTAAGTTGTATTTGAATTTATGTACCATGTAAGTGGCGACCCAAGATGGGTGACGTATACCTAATTTTGGGGGCGCCACAACAGTATCGAGCTTAGGATATGATCCCCGGCCGAGATGTGAGAATAAGTACTAGGAGGGAGAGACGGGAATACCTTCATTAAGTATGACTTACCTAAGTTTATTTGGTATTTGATTGGTCACGTCGAGAGTATAGTGATAATATGTTGCATGTCAATTAACCCTTATTTTGTGGCGGTGTTTGAAAATGGCATTCGAGAATGTTGAGAATAAGAATGGAGCATGTGAGACCGTTGATTCTCCACGGATCAATAATCGAGACAATGTGCAACAGGATGGCGATAATCCTCCGTAAAACAACAACACCGATCAATCGACGAACGATTTCAGACGCTTAAAAGGTTTTAGAATTCATGCAACATCAAAGTAAAGCGACTCTCGCCCAAAACGTAGGTGGAAACACTTGAAACTCTGGGTGTCACCGCTAAACAATTCAAGGAGGGACCAATTTGAGTTTAAGAGAGAGCCAAAACCACTTGGCGGAAGCATGGATAAAGCAGATTACAAGATATTTGATGTCTTGGGATGCTCGAGAGCAAAGGTTCCTTTTGCCGCCTTTATGTTCATGGCGGAGAGGCAGACATTGGTGGGAATCTCCAGAAAACGACTCAACCTCTTCAGATGAAGATATCTTGGGAGAAGTTCCAGGAGCTGTTCAACGACAAATACTTTCCTGAAAGTATTCGCCACATGAAGGAGGTGGAGTTTATCAAGTTGGAACAAAATAATATGACCGTGTCGCAATACGAGGCAAAATTTGCGAAGTTATCACGATTTGCGTCCCACTTGGTGGATAATGAAGAGAGAATGGCGCGAATATTTTTAAGAGGTTTGAAGCCGAGAGATACGTCAACATCTTATTTCTCATAAACTATGTTTGTATTCGGATGTTGTAAATAAGGCTCGATTAGTGGAGCGCGATAACGAAGTCAACCTTAACTAAAAGAGAGCGGTACAAGCAAAATTATAATATCAAATGGAGAGTTGTCATCAAGCGGTGACAACAAGCATGAGGAATCAACAAAGCGATATGGTAACCACTTGGTGGTAATCGGGCCAAAATAATAAGAATGGACATTTCAAGAAAAGGAGATTCAACAATGATGGAAAGACGTCAAGACCAAAGACCCGTTGTTAAGAAAGGAGAAAGACCACCTATCATATGCTTCAAATGCGGAGAGAGGGACACATCATCCGAATGCATGCATGCCAGTCCAAAGCATGTTATAATTGTGAAAGAGAAGGTCACTTAGCTCGATTTTGTCATTTCATCAAGATAAATTCAACTAGGATGGAGGCACCAAAGGTCGTCCCTGCATAAACCAAAGCCGTGTAGTTTAAGAGAGAGCGCTTTTTTTTTTCTCGTGACGAGGAACCCGAATAAAATTATCACGGTAAGTTAATCATAAGCTCTCATAAGTCTATACCAAGTGTTAGATACCAGTTCTACCGACTCTTTTATTTCACCTAGTTGTGTTCAACGTTTAAATTTGACTCAAGAAGTTAAACTTTGACTTATTGGTTGAAACTTCGTTAGTAGGAGCCTTCGTTACTCTCTTGTTTTTAAATCTTGTTTGATTCAAATAAACATTTTCATGTTACCACGTCGATCTTATCTCTTTGAAAATATTTGTCTTTGATGTGACTTTAGAAATCGATTGGTTAAATACTCATCATGATTTTTGTAAGGTTGTTAGCTTTCATACTCTTAACCAACCTGTTATGCTTAATTCAAAGTAACCAAACAACTAAAGTCAATCATTGTCATATCAAGCCATAAGTAAAGAGCCCCGATCCTTTCGTTGTTGACTTCTTGTGTGGAATGCACAAAGCCGGACTTTCACGTAGGCGACGCCGTGGATGAAGATGGCAAGTTGATAGGTATCATTGTGAGGTGCTTATCTGGTTAAGGGATAGAAGTCACGATTGGTATTAATGTGACGATCTTATCCAAGTCTTGGACGAGAGTAATGATTTTGAATGATATTTCTATCATTAATAAATTTCTGGCGTATTCTTGAAGACTTCTTAGCCTACTTAGAGCGTGAAATCGAATTTTGTATTGACCCCCAAGATAAAACCCATTTCTTAAACCTCAAATATTTCTTCAACTAAAAGGATCATTTACGTGGATTATGATGAAAGTCATAATAAAAGCATTGGACTAATGAAAATCATGGGTATTCGTGGTATTAGTAAGTGTTATGATGAGTTATGTTGGTTAGTATGTGAAAACATGAAAGTTTTTTAGAAATCACAAAGAGTTGAAAATCAGATTTTGGTGAAAAACGTAACATTAAATTCAATTGACCAAATCTCTTATTATATTTTGAATTTTTGAGTGTGGTCAAGTCCTAGAGTTAGATCTATGAGTTACCTAACTAATCCAAGTGGAATTACTGAAAAAGGTGTTGTAGATTTTTGTGTGGACTGATTTTAGCAAAGGAGTGCAAAGCTGCAAAAACCGAAAAAAGGCTGCTGCCATGATTTTAGAGAGGGCTGTTTGGGACACTTAAATTATGAGAAAAATTCTGGCCTTTTGGGACATGAAGGTATATGGTATAAAGTACCTCCTGTCCAAAAATGAGCTCATTCTGACTTAAAATGAGCAAGTTATGACTATTTCAATATTTAGGTTTTTCCGACGAAAAACGCTATAACCGGAGTTCTATAACTCCGATGACCATGAAATTTAAACTAGAAGCTCACGTTAACATGTTTAAGGTCCTGCCAAGATTTGGGAATTTTTGGAGTTAAACTTGAGGTAGCTAATTTCTTAAGGAATTAATTAGAAATTAATTTTGAAAAATAGTAATTGAATTTTAAAATTTGAGAAAAATATATTTTATTATGGGACTATATTATGCTAAATCTCATAAAAGAAATATTTTTGGGACTAATTTGGTATTTTTCATGAAAATAGTTTAGTTACTTAACATATGAGTTAAATATGTTATGTGAAGTAACAAAGTTGAAAATAGGATTTTATGGCTAGAGAATCCTATATAGTAGTATATGCATATATTTTTTTATGAGAAATTTGATAATTGGTGATGATATCTTATGAGTATGGCATTTTGAATGATTAAATGCATTATATGGTAAAAGCGTAAACAATTGAGATAAATTGTTTATAAATTTAAAAGTGATTAAAATATTATTATAATATTAATGATATTAGATTATGAGATTATTAAGTGATTGATAACATGGGGATATTCTTGAACTCGGATAAATTATATTATAAATGTTTAATATTTATCCTTTATCTCATTTGATTGATTCTTTATATCATTATCCTCATGTTTATATTATGTTGAAAGTCATCTCGGCTGAAGTGCATAGATGGACTTGGTATGATTATGACTAGGGATTATTCTAAGATAATCATAACCGTAATTGAAAACACGATTATCTTCGTCAGTAGTGCATGGATAATTTGTGGTCGTGATACTAATGAATACACGATTATCTTTGGTCAGTAGTGTATGGATAATTTGTGGTCGTGATACTAATGAATACACGATTATCTTTGGTCGTAGTGCATGGATAATTTGTGGTCGTGATACTAATGAATACACGATTATCTTTGGCCGTAGTGCATGGATAATTTGTGGTCGTGATACTAATGAAAACACGAATATCTCTAGCCAGTAGTGCATGGATAATTCGTGGTCGTGATACTATTAAGCTGAGTTTCAGCATTATTGGTTTTACAGTTGTATATCTTTGGCCTGTAGTGCAAATATGAATTGTTAATGAATATCTTTGGCCGGATTGCAAAGATGAATTTAATGTTTTCAACGATAAGGGTATTCAAGGTATCCTCACCTCTTTATCATTCCAGGTACGTACCCTAATTTCGAGGGCAAAATTCCATAAGGAGGGGAGATTGTGAGACCCCAGATTTTATCAATAAAAATTTAAATTTTGTCGAAATAATTTTTTAATATTATGGTGTGAATTTGAGATAATATTATAGTTGTGGGTAGTATTTATAAATTTTGCAAAGTATGCAAGTGGTTATATTATATTCGATTGGTCGTGGAATATATTGGTTTAGCAGGAATATTCGCATAACTACTCAATCATTGGTGGACCCCATAATGTAATTATTGTCGGATCGAGAAAGCGACAAAAATATTTTATTGAAATAACGGCGGAAGTTTTACCGTGGATCTTGTTGAACTACTCGGTAGTAAAATACAAGAATACGTGTGGTTGCATAAGAAGACACTACGGTATTGATTATTGATGCTTTATGTGAGAAGTCACTCGGTTTGATTCCATTATTGCCGATTAATAATATGAATTATTATAGCGATAATGACGTTTTGTTTTATTCAGTATTATTAACGTAATAAAATGTAAACATCTTTTTATATAAAATGTAATACTTTATTAAAGTTATTCTATAAAATAATATATTATATTTTTATTACGCAAGTGTTGCATAGTGTTTTGCGTAGTGTTTGCAGATAGTAAAATGTTTTATATAAATAGAATATGTGACGCCCCAAAATAGGTCCATTCCATCCAACCTATTCTGAGTCGCCAAATACATGGTACAGAAACAACTACAACTTTATTATTACAACAGTAAAACTGTGAGTTTAAATATAATATTGTCTTCTAGACAATATCCACACGCAAATAAATCCCAATCATGATTATTGATACATTATTTTACAAAAATGGTGAGGACTACTAAACAACTCTCTCTAACCTTCATTCCATACCCCGACTAAGTACTTTCGCTATACATTCTCGCCTCCCGAGAAGAAAATGGAACAACAAGGAAAAGGGTGAGCTCAACTAGCCCAAGAAGAATACTATGACTAAGATAATATACAACAAATTATCGTTAGTCTCCAACAGGAAAAATCTCGATAGAATACAATAGACAACAAGTTTTAGATCAATATTCGCAATGGAAATAATAATTCATAGAAGAGTTACGTAGAGAATGAAATCTACTATAATCTATGAATTTAGCGGTCCATCATCAATAATTTATCCTCGTAACATCAATCAATATTCATCTCAAATCAAATATTCATCTTTGCACTATGTGCCAAAGATATTCATCAATCTGGTCATGTTCATCTCAACACTGCTCATCTTTGCACTAAAGGCCAAAGATATTCATCATCGAATCATTCATGTTCATTTAAACACTGCTCATCTTTTCTGCATTCTACAGCCAAAGATATTCTTCGTAAATCATTCATCTTTGCATTGGTTTTATCCACGCCCAAAAATACCTCAAAATAATCATAGTGGTGTAAAATTCAAGAATGATCAAAACATGGATACAATCAAAGCTAGTATCCGTAATAGATATTTTAGACTTAAAAGAAAAAATTTTATTTTTCTATGAATAAAGTCAGTATACGTGAATAGTCTTCAGATACGTGAATAAGTAACTCGACACCAAAAGATAGAAATTCCAAAAAAAACATCTTCACGCTTTCATTTAATAAAAGACTCGTGAATAAGAATCGTGAATAGTAACTCATGAATAAGAACTCGTGAATAAGAACTCATGAATAGTAACCCGACATGAAAAAGTTCCAAATTTGATAAAACTTCAGATCAACATTTCAAAGATAATGATATCAAGAAATAATATCATTACGAAAAAAATAATATCCCTTACCTCAAAGAGTCAAGATTGCCGGAAGGAAAGGCTCAAGTGATCTTCGAATGAAACTTGACTCGAACAAAGAACTCTCAAAGTATCTAAATACTCACAAAATACGCTCAATAATATAGAGAGAAAGAGAGAAAACTTTGTTTCGTGTGATTTTCAATTCTAACTTAGCCCTCTATTTATAGGAAAATGTTAAGACGTCAAGTTAGCATTTAACCTCGCAAACTCGATGGCTTTTTACCTTCTACTATTCCCACCCACCACATTTGAAATTTCAATTGAGCACATTTCTCACCAACCAAAAGTGGGGCCCACCAATTCTAGAATTTTCCACCAAAATCATTTATAACCTAATTTCTAATCACCACCTCTTAAAATTCATAATAAATTATACGCTCATTTTTAATCGGTTCAAAATTTGTGGACATATACTCAACTTATATATGTATAACATGTCCAAAAATTACAACGATCCAACTATTTCGGATTAAATATTATAACTCACACAATAAAGTCAGTAATAACACCGATTTGATCTTTTAATACCTCCAATCCGACAAAATACAAATAAAACATCTCAAAGATTAATTCCTTCATTAATAACCACATAAATAAATCCATCATTTATATTCATATAAAATAAATATTTCCTTATCATATGAATCAATAATTAATTATTCACAAATAATATTACGTAATCACATTTACGACAACCAGTCATTTCCCAGTGAAGAGGGCTTTCCAATAAGGATCTCTCCATCTTGGCGCCGCAATTAGGTGACCAAACCTCTCCTTAGATGTAACTTTCTAGACATTGCCAATAATGTTATCTAATAATATTATTCAAATAATATGAATTATTGATCCGATAATGGGAAAATATCGCAAATGACAATTATTGAAACAATAATAATATAAAATATCAACGCAACAATTATTGAATCAATAAAATAAAATATCGAATAATAATTCACCGTGAAAATTATTGAGTAAAGGCTTCTTCACGTAAGGATCAATAATTCAACAATCATGCATGCAATCTGTAGTGTCTTCTCATGACAACCACGCCAGACATCGTATTTTAACCACCGGCATTATTCAACAGTCTTAACTGCAGAATAACTACGCCGTTATTTATAACCACCAAAACTTTTTCGTTTTCCTCATCCAATCGCTTTCCGTTGGGGCCCACACATGGTCGCTACCGTCGCATTTAATATTCCCCGACAAGCATTTAATATTCCACCACCAAACGAATATTCCCCGACAAAATGAATATTTTATAACCACTGCTTATTTTGAAATATTTGCGTATTTAACCCTTAACTATCCACATTAATCAAATCAACCCTTACTATTTCAAAATAATAAATAAAGAAAATTCCTTTTTATTTAAAAAATTTTTGGGGTCTTACAACCTCCTTCCTTATGAAATTTCGTCCTCGAAATTGACGACGATTCGTGTGTGTTTCAAAAGGTGAGGATACCTCGCTTTCATTTCCGCTTTCCAATTCCTGTGTCATTTCCTCTATAAGCATGATTCCTCCACAAAACTTTAACTTGTGGTATGACCTTTTCATGGCGTAGGACATGCTCCTTCCTATCCAAAATCTTCGACAGTACCTCCTCACACGTTAAGACTTCGCTTATCTCGTCCTGGGTTCTAATTTATAACGTGATTCGGTTCTTTCACATATTTACTTAAGTACGGATATGTGAAACACATTATGAACACGAGACATACTTGGAGGTAACGCAAGTCTATAGGCTACATTTTCTACTTTCGGTCAAGAATTTGAAATGGACCAATAAATCGTGGATCGAGCTTTTCTCTTCCCAAATCTTGTAACTCCCTTCCATGGAGCTACTCGCAATAATACATGATCCCCTACACTAAATTCCACGCCCTTTCGATGAAGATCCGCATAACTCTTTTGTCGATCTTGTGGTTTCAGATATCGTTGTCGAATCATTTGGATCTTTTTCGTAGTCATACGCATCAACTCCCTCGGGTCCCAACAATGTTGCTTCACCCACCTCGTCCCAACATCTTCGAGAAGCTACACTTTCGTCCATATAATGCTTCAAATGGAGCTACACCTATACTTTTCGATAATTGTTGTTGTAGGAGAATTCCACCAATGGTAAATACTTATCCCAACCGCTCTCAAGTCTCAGGACATGAGTCTTAATAAATCTTCAAGAGTTTGAATAGTCCTTTCGATTGTCGTCTGTTTGAGGATGGTATGCCGAATCAATCAAACTGCGTGCCATAGCTTTTTGCAAGCTAACCCAAAATCTTGAAGTGAATCTTGGGTCACGATCCAAACTATGGATACAGCATGCCACGCAACCTCACAATCTCATTCACGCATATACTAAAGAAGACGTTCAAGTGAATAAGTCTCCGTGATCGGCAAGAAATGAGCGGACTTGGTTAATCTATCAACAATAACCCAAATAGCATTGATGCCTTGAGAAACCGTAGGAAGACCCGTAATGAAATCCATGGTAATGTGTTCCCACTTCCATTTCGGAATCTCAAGTGGTTGCAACGGACCCTTAGGTACCGAGATGTTCCGCCTTTACACGTTGACACGTTAAACACATTGAGATAAACTTTGCAATCTCTCTTCATATTGTTCCACCAAAATGTATGTCGAAGATCACGATACATTTTAGTACTTCCAGGATGGATTGCAAATGGTGTATGTGTGCCTCCATCATAATCTTGTACTTCAAATCGAGTCGTTAGGAACACAAAGTTCAGAGTGGACTCAAGTATTCCTTCTTCATCAATTCTCGCTTCCTAATAGCTCCTTCTTGTACTTTCTTCTTCATATGCATCACTCCGCCCATGGGTGAGCAAGCAACCTTAACTTTTCTATTAAAGTTGGCTCTACGCGTATACTTGACATCATCGCACTCGTCCTCGTGATATGATCTTCTACTCAATGTGTCGCCTACCACGACGCCCCAAAATAGGTATACACAACACCCATTCGAAGTCGCCAAATACATGGTACAAAAAAGCAAACTACAACTTCAATAATACAAATGTCGTGTGAAATACGACAATATATACCGTGAGTTTAAATATAATATTGTCTTCTTCTAGACAATATCCACATGCAAATAAATCCCCATCATAATTATTGATTCATTATTTTACAAAAATGGTGAGGACTACTAAACAACTCTCTCTAGAACCTTCATTCCATACCCCGACTAAGTACTCGCTACATTCTCGCCTCCCGAGAAGAAAAATGGAACAACAAGGAAAAGGGTGAGCTCAACTAGCCCAAAAGAAGAATATTATGACTAAGATAATATACAACAAATTATCGTTAGTCTTCAACAGGAAAAACTGATAGAATACAATGTACAACAAGTTTTCAGATCAATATTCGCAATGAAATAATAATTCATGTAAGAGTTACGTAGAGAATGAAATCTACTATAATCTATGAATTTAATACCCATCATCAATATTTTATCCTCGTAACATCAATCAATATACATCCGAATCAAATATTCATCTTTGCACTATAAAAGCCAAAGATATTCATCACCGGGTCATGTTCATTTAAACACTGCTCATCTTTGCACTACATGTGCCAAAGATATTAATCAATCAACATGTTCATCTCAACACTGCTCATCTTTGCACTACACAGCCAAAGATATTCTTCAGAAATCATTCATCTTTGCACTATGTGCCAAAGATATTCAATAATATCATCATTTAAGACCGAGGATGATGAAAAATATTTTAAAGAAACGAATCCAAAGGAAACAAAATGACAAGGATTAAGGATTAAGGATTCAGATTTTGGTTTTATCCACGCCCAAAAATACTCAAAAATAATCATAGTGGTGTAAAATTCAAGAATGATCAAAACATGGATACAATCGAAAGTTAGTATCCGTAATAGATATTTTGGACAAAAAGAAGAAATTTTATTTTTCTATGAATAATAGTCAGATACACGTGAATAGGTCAGATACGTGAATAAAGGCCGATACGTGAATAGTAATCTCGACACCAAAAGATAGAAATTCCATAAAAACATCTTCACGCTTCGCTTAATAGTACTCGTGAATAAGAACTCGTGAATAAGAACTCGCTGAATAAGAATCGTGAATAAGAACTCTCATGAATAAGAACCCATGAATAATAAGTAAACCCGATATGAAAAAGTTCCAAATTTGAAAAACTTCAGATCAATATTTCAAAGATAATGATATCAAGAAATAATATCATTACGAAAAAAAATAATATCCCTTACCTCGAAAGATCAAGATTTAAATTAAACACCTGATATAAAGCTATGACTGGACTTGCAGACCGATAGCAATACTCAAAGTATACTCAAAATACTCACAAGAATACGCCGATAATATAGAGAGAGAAAACTTCAGCTTCGTGTGATTTTCAATTCTAACCCAAGACCCTATTTATAGAAATCGCTAGTAACACCAAAGCGTAAAATTTAATAAATTAATATTTATAATTATATTATTTTCACACATGTCTAGAATCAGATTTCACACATCAAACACATGCCACCTTCTAGAAAAAATTAAGAAAAAACGTTTTTCTAATTTTAAATATTTTAAACTTCCAAAATCAATTATTTTGAGCTTCGAACTTCAATAATTCATAATAAATAGCCCTTTCATCAGAAAAAATTGAATCTCAGCGAGTTTTTATAGGAAATTCAATTTCTACAACTTTGCGTAAGAAAGTTTTTCCAAATTCCAAATAGAAATTGACCAAATCCACAAACGGGCAATTTTACAAAGCTATAATCAAATTTCAAATACCAATAATTGGGTCCACCGACATGTTTAACATGTTTTAAACATTTATTGCAACAAAAATATCTTTCCTCCTCAGATACTCATATATCCCACATTCATTGTAAAATATCACCGCTAATATATTATTAAAATAATATATTTAAACGAATTATTTTATCGTAAAAAGATAAAATATTAATTTTCAACAATTGTCATTTTAAAAATTTTTCCATCTATATCCACATAAAATCAATATTTTCCTCATCATATAAATCAATAATTAATTATTCACAAATAATATTACGTAATCACAATATCGACAACCGTGCAGCCTCCTGTGAAAGAGGGGCTTTCCAATAAGAATTTCTTCATCTGGCGCCGCAATTAGGTGACCAAACCTCTCCTGTATGATGTAACTTTCTAGACATTGCCAATAATGTTATCTAATAATATTATTCAGATAATATGAATTATTGCTTCGATAATGAAAGATATCGCAGTAATGACAATTATCAAACAACAAAGAATATAAAATATCAACGCAAGAATTATTAACTCAATAAAATATCGAATAAAGAATTATCGTAACCATTATCGAGTAAAGGCCTTCACGTAAGAATCAATAATTGGTGCAATACCGCAAAGCTATCGCTCAACAACGCCAGATTAGTGTGTTTTTAACCACCGGGTATTCCAACAAGATAATCTGCAGAATAACTACGCCGTTATTTAAAAACAACTTATATTTGTCGCTTTTCTTCATCCAATCACTTTTCACATGGGCCCACACATGGTCGCACTGTCAGCATTTAATATTCCCCGAAAGCATTTAATATTCCACCACCAAACTAATATTCCCCGACGATAATGAATATTTTATAACCACTGCTTATTTTGAAATATTTGCATATTTAACCCTTAACTATCCACATTAATCAAATCAACCCTTACTATTTCAAAATAATAAATAAAGGAAATTCTTTTTATTTAAAAATTTCGGTCTTACAACCTCCCTCCTTATGAAATTTCGCCCTCTAAATCGACGACGCACTGTGTTTTCAAAAGGTGAGGATACTCGCTTTCATTTCCGCTTCCAACTCCTGTGTCATTTCCTCTATAAAGCATGATTCCTCCACAAAACTTTAACTTGTGGTATAACCTTTTATGCGTAGGACATGCTCCTTCCTATCCAAAATCTTGACAGTACCTCCTCACACGCTAAGTCTTCTGCTATCTCGTCCTGGTTCTAACTCTATAACGTGGTTCGGGTCTTTCACATATTTATTTAAGTATGATATGTGAAACACATTATGAACACGAGACATACTTTGAGGTAACGCAAGTCTATAGGCTACATTTCCTACTACCTGGTCAAGAATTTGAAATGGACCGATAAATCGTGGATCGAGCTTTCTCTCTTCCCAAATCTTCAGTAACTCCCTTCCACGGAGCAACTCGCAACAATACATGATCCCCTACATTAAATTCCACGCCCTTTCGATGAAGATCCGATAACTCTTTTGTCGATCTTGTGCCGCTTTGTATACGCTTGTCGAATCATTGGATCTTTTCGTAGTCATCATACGATTAACTCTCGGGTCCCAACAATGTTGCTTCACCCACCTCATCCCAACATATCGAGAACTACATTTTCGGCCCATATAATGCTTCAATGGAACCATGCCTATATTTGTTTAATAACTATTGTTGTATGAGAATTCCACCAATGGCAAGTACTTATCCCAACTTCCTTTGAAATCTAGGACACGTAGTTTTAATATATCTTCAAGAGTTCGAGTAGTCCTTTTCGATTGCCCATCCGCTTTGAGGATGGTATGCCAAATCGAATCGTAAATTGCGTCTCATAGCTTTTTCTAACCCAAAATCATGAAGTGAATCTTGGGTCACGATCTAAAACTATGGATATCGGCATGCCATGCAATCTCACAATCTCATTTACGCATATACGAGAAAGACGCTCAAGGAATAAGTCTCAGATTCAGAAGAAATGAGCAGATGGTTAATCTATCAACAATAACCCAAATAATAAGATTGATGCCTTGAGAAACCGCAGAAGACCCAGAACTAAATCCATAGTAATGTGTTCCCACTTCCATTCCTAATCTCAAGTGGTTGCAACGGACCCTTAGGTACAAGATGCTCCGCCTTTACACGCCGGGCAAGTTAAACACATCGAGATAAACTTTGCAATCTCTCTCTTCATATTGTTCCACCAAAATGTATGTCAAGATCACGATACATTTTAGTACTTCCGTGATGGATTGCAAATGGCGACAGGTGCCTCCATCATAATCTTGTACTTCAAATCGTAGTCGTTAGAACACAAAGTCTAGAGTGGACTCAAGTATTCCTTCTTCATCAATTCTCGCTCCTAATAGCTCCTTCTTCAGATTTCTTTCTTCTTCATACGATCAACTCCGCTCGGTGGCTCGAGTAACCTTAACTTTTTCTATTAAAGTTGGCTCTACGCGATACTTGACATCATCGCACTCGCTCCTCAAGATATAATCTTCTACTCATCGCGCCGCCTACCACGCTCGCTTTTCCAGATGGCATGATCGTAATATGTGCCGAAATGAGTCTCCTCTCGAGTTCTTCAAGCTCTTCCCACATTCCTCGCTCCATTCGAATTTTGTATCTCTACGAGTCACCAAGTTAATGGAATAGCGATTCGAGAATATCCTTCAACTAATCTCCGATAATAACCAACTAAGCTTCAGTAAAGCTACGATTTCGATAATCGATTTAGGTTGCTCTCAATCGCGACTCATATCCCAATCTTGGATAAGACGTCACAATGACACCTATCGCTTTACTATCGCATCTAATACGACGCCCCTACAGAGAGAGTTCGCTTAGTGAATTCCACAAAGGAAGTCACAAAATAAAGGCTCGTGTACCAAATTTATAGTTGAATTTTTAACTCAAGTTCAATAGAGCCATTCGATATGAGATTTTAGAAATGAGTTTTGTACCGGGTTCAAAGTCGATACAAAATTTAATATCAAAGCTTTGGGAGTAAGCCAAGAAATTCTTCAGAAATACGCCAGAAAAATCAATAACAACAGAATATTATTCAAATCGACGTGTCTTTATTCAAATCCATAACACGGACTAAGAAAACTTGACATCCGTAATAAACGAACGACTTCATGGCTTGATATGAAAATGTTTGACTACAATGGTTTGATTGCTTGAATTCAATAATAAAAGTTGCTTAGGAATATGAAAACTAACAACCTTACAAAAGCAATCAATTTGGTATGATGAGTAGTTAACCTTAAAATCACATCAAAAGCAAATATCTCTATAGAAATAAGGTTAATGTGTAATGTGATAGTGCCAACTTGAATCAAGCAAGATTTTTAAACAACGGATGTAATGAAAGTTTCTCCTAATGGAGTCTCCACAGATAGGTCAAAGTTTAATTTCTCCGTAGTCAAGTTCAAACGCTGAGCGCAAGTAAAGAGAGATAAAAGAATGGGTAGAACCAATATCTAGTAAGGTATATACTTCGCAAGAATTTATAATTAACTAACCTGCGTTAACTTCGTCGTTCCTCGATTTTGACTACCACCACAACAAACGCTTCTTCCCTAATCGCTGACTTTTGACTTTTCTCGGGATGTTTTTGAGTCACCATTCCTCATTGAACTAGGTTTCATATCGCATAATCTCGAGTTTATATGTCCTTCTTTCCACAATTATAGATACCTTAAACTGCTCAGGGCGCTTTGAATGATATGTCCCTCTTTCCAGATTTGTAATATACGACCGTGGTCGCTTCTCCTCCCTTAAAACTAGTTGCATATCGGCGCCGACGCCTTCACATGGTCGTTGTTGAATCTCCTCTTTTAAAATCTCCTCCCGACTCGCTTCTTCTATTTTCATGGCCACGATTACCACCAGAGTGGTTACCGCCTTTGTCTCAGATTCTTCTTTCTCCGCCGGTTATCGTTATTCGATGATCGCTATCTTCTTGATGATGATCCTCGGTTATGGTCCCTCATTGAACATTTCGTTATCTCGCCTAACAATCGAGCCTCGCTGACAACATCCAATAGAGAGAAAATTTATGAGAAATGAGATATCGACGTATGCCAAGTTTCAAACCTCTCGTAAACATCCGCGCCATAACGCTCCTCATTCTCCACCAAATGAGGTGCAAACTCGATAACTCCGCGAACTTCGCCGCATCGGGACACCGCCATGTTATTCTCTTCTAGTCTAATAAACTCCACTTCCTTCATACGATTTAATACTTTCGTGGAAGTACTTGTTATTGAACTGCTTTCAAACGCCTCCCACGATACGCCGAAAAATGGATGGGTACGCTCACGATTCCCACCAAGAATCGCCTCGCCACTTTAACATAAAGGTGGCGAATGGAACTTTCTGTTCTCCGCATCCCAAGACATCGAATATCTTGGTAATTTGTTTGACCCACGCCTCCGCCTTTAATCGGATCCCGCTTCCCTGCACTCGTGGTCCCAACTTCGAATCGCTGGGTCGTGGACCACCCG
Source organism: Panax quinquefolius (assembly GCA_020205615.1). NCBI lineage: Eukaryota > Viridiplantae > Streptophyta > Magnoliopsida > Apiales > Araliaceae > Panax > Panax quinquefolius. The sequence goes on from CM035156.1 coordinate 9,571,946, forward strand.
TGAATTGCTATCATTTCTCCTCAGATTTTGAACACGAAGTCTCCTCGCCTCGATTTTGCATGAATCGCAAAAAGCTTCTAAACATCCCCTCGCTCATCATCTCGCTTCCAGTGGTGTTGTTCACAGGAGGAACATTGCCACTGCTGCAGACGCTCTCTCTCGCTGAAAGACAGCATCTCCACGGCCTCATTTACTCCATCCATTAATAATATTCTCAACGACATTCTCAAATACCGCCATAAAACAAGGGTTAATTAAGGAAATCAATATATCACATAATATCCTATATATATCGACCAACTAACAAATAAGCTTTTAGTAGACACACTAACAAGGATTTACTCGCCTCTCCTCCTAGTTCTATTCCCCGATCTCCGCCAGAGATCATATCCCTAAGCTCGATATTAATCGTGACGCCCCAAAATAGTATACACAACACCCCATTCGAAGTCGCCAAATACATGGTACAAAAAGCAAACTACAACTTCAATAATACAAATGTCGTGTGAAATACTTACAATATATACATGTGAGTTTAAATATAATATTGTCTTCTAGACAATATCCACACGCAAATAAATCCCCATCATAATTATTGATTCATTATTTTACAAAATGGTGAGGACTACTAAACAACTCTCTCTGTAACCTTCATTCCATACCCGACTAAGACTCGCTACATTCTCGCCTCCCGAGAAGAAAAAATGGAACAACAAGGAAAAGGGTGAGCTCAACTAGCCCAAGAAGAATATTACGACTAAGATAATATACAACAAATTATCGTTAGTCTTCAACAGGGAAAACTGATGTAATACAATAGTACAACAAGTTTCAGATCAATATTCGCAATGAAATAATAATTCATGTAAGAGTTACGTAGAGAATGAAATCTACTATAATCTATGAATTTAATACCCATCATCAATATTTTATCCTCGTAACATCAATCAATATACATCCTGAATCAAATATTCATCTTTGCACTATGTGCCAAAGATATTCATCACTGGGTCATGTTCATTTAAACACTGCTCATCTTTGCACTATGTGCCAAAGATATTAATCAATCTGGCCATGTTCATCTCAACACTGCTCATCTTTTGCACCATGAAGCCAAAGATATTCTTCAGAAATCATTCATCTTCGTGACTATGTGCCAAAGATATTCAATAATATCATCATTTAAGACCGAGGATGATGAAAATATTTTTAAAGAAACGAATCCAAAGGAAACAAAATGACAAGGATTAAGGATTAAGGATTCAGACTTGGTTTTATCCACGCCCAAAAATACCTCAAAAATAATCATAGTGGTGTAAAATTCAAGAATGATCAAAACATGGATACAATCGAAAGTTAAGATCCGTAATAGATATTTTGGACAAAAAGAAGAAATTTTATTTTTCTATGAATAAGTGCCGAGACACGTGAATAAGGTCAGATACGTGAATAAGGTCAGAGATACGTGAATAGTAACTCCGACACCAAAAGATAGAAATTCCACAAAAACATCTTCACGCTTCATTTAATAGTACTCGTGAATAAGAACTCGTGAATAAGAAACTCATGAAATAAGAACTCGTGAATAAGAACTCATGAATAAGAACCCATGAATAAGAAACCCGACATGAAAAAGTTCCAAATTTGATAAAACTTCAGATCAACATTTCAAAGATAATGATATTGAAGAAATAATATCATTATTAAAAAAAATAATATCCCTTACCTCGAAAGATCAAGATTTCTAATCAAAACACCTGGATATAAAGCATGACTTGACTGCAACCAGATAGCAATACTCAAAGTATACTCAAAATACTCACAAGAATACGCCGATAATATAGAGAGAGAAAACTTCAGCTTTCGTGTGATTTTCAATTCTAACCCAAGACCCTATTTATAGAAATCGCTAGAACACCAAAAGTTAGTAAATTTAATAATAATAATATTAATATTTATTTTCCAAAACCTTCATACACATGTCTAGAATCTGATTTCAGCCATCAAACACATGTTAAATTCTAGAAAAAAAAATTCAAAAAACGTTTTTCTAATTTTAAATATTTTAAACTTCCAAAATCAATTATTTTGAGCTTCTAACTTCAATAATTCATAATAAATAGCCCTTTCATCAGAAAATTTGAATCTCGCGAGTTTTTATAGGAAATTCAATTTCTACAACTTTGCGTAAGAAAGTTTTTCCAAATTCCAAATAGAAATTGACCAAATCCACAAACAAGTGATTTTACAAGCTATAATCAAATTTCAAATAATAAATGGGTCCACCAACATGTTTAACATGTTTTAAACATTTATTGCAACAAAAATACTCTTCCTCCTCATATACTCATATATCCCACATTCATTGTAAAATATCACCGCTAATATATTATTAAAATAATATATTTAAATGAATTATTTTATCGTAAAAGATAAAATATTAATTTTCAACAATTGTCATTTTAAAAATTTTCTCCATCTATATCCACATAAAATCAATATTTTCCTCATCATATAAATCAATAATTAATTATTCACAAATAATATTACGTAATCACAATATCGACAACTGTGCAGCTTCCCTCAGAAAGAGGGGGCTTCCAATAAGAATTTCTTCATCGGGCGCGCAATTAGGTGACCAAACCTCTCCTTAGATGTAACTTTCTAGACATTGCCAATAATGTTATCTAATAATATTATTCAGATAATATGAATTATTGCTTCGATAATGAAAGATAATCGTAATGACAATTATCAAACAACAAAGAATATAAAATATCAACGCAAAGAATTATTAACTCAATAAAATATCGAATAAAGAATTATCGTAACCATTATCGAGTAAAGGCCTTCACGTAAGAATCAATAATTGGTGCAATACCAAGTGCTATCTGCTCAACAACGCCAGACAAGTGTGTTTTAACCAACCGGGTATTCCAACAAGATAATCTGTGAATAACTACGCCTGCATATTTAAAAACAACTTATATTTGTCGCTTTCTTCATCCAATCACTTTCCACATGGGGCTCACACATGGTCGCTACCGTCGCATTTAATATTCCCGACAAGCATTTAATATTCCACCACACCAAACTAATATTCCCCGACAATAATGAATATTTTATAACCACTTGCTTATTTTGAAATATTTGCATATTTAACCCTTAACTATCCACATTAATCAAATCAACCCTTACTATTTCAAAATAATAAATAAAGGAAATTCCTTTTTATTTTAAAAATTTCGGTCTTACAAAGTCTTAAATAAGTCTCCTCTTAAGCTCTTGGAAACTCTTCTCGCATTTTCGCTCCAAACGAATTTCATCTCCTTTCGAAGTTAGATTGAGTTAATGGAGTAGCGATTCGAGAATATCCTTCAACGAATCTCGATAATAACCAACTAAGCCTGAAAGCTACGTATTTCGACATCGACTTAGGTTGCTCTCAATCCATGACTATATCCCAATCTTGGATAAGACGTCACAATGACACCTATCGTTTATGATCGCATCTAACGAATATGGCGTCCCTACAGAGAGAGGAAATTCGCTTAGGTGAATTCCACAAAGGAAGTCACAAGATAAAGGCTCAGTACCAAATTTATAGTTGAATTTTTAACTCCTCAAGTTCAATAGAGCCATTCGATATGAGATTTTAGAAATGAGTTTTGTACTGGGTTCAAATTCGATACAAAATTTAATATCGCGCTTTGGGAGTAAGCCAAGAAATTCTTCGTAAAATACGTCGGGAAAATCAATAACAATAAGAATATTATTCAAATCGACGTGTCTTTATTCAAATCCATAACATGGACTAAGAAAATTTGACATCCGTAATAAACGAATGACTTCATGGCTTCGATATGAAAATGTTTGACTACAATGGTTTGATTGCTTGAATTGAATAACAAAGTTGCTTTAGGTATATGAAAACTAACAACCTTATAAAAGCAATCAATTTTGGTATGATGAGTAGTTAACCAATCAATCCCAAAAAATCACATCAAAAGCAAATATCTCTATAGAAATAAGGTTAATGTGTAATGTGATAGTGCCAACTGAATCAAGCAAGATTTATAAACAACGGATGTAATGAAAGTTTCTCCTAATGGAGTCTCCATAAATAAAGTCAAAGTCTAATTTCTCCGTAGTCAAGTTCAAACGTTGATGCAAAGCAAGAGAGAGATAAAGAATGGGTAGAACCGATATCTAGTAAGGTATATACTTCGCAAGAATTTATAATTAACTAACCTGTGCTAACTTCGTTCGGGTTCCTCGATTTTGACCGGCCACGACAAACGCTTCTTCCAGAACCGTTGACTTTGACTTTTTTCGGGACATCCTTTCGAGTCACCATTCCCGTTGGATCTGGTTTCGATATCGCATAATCTCTCGAGCGATATGTCCTTCTTTTCCACAATTATAAGATACCTTAAACTGCTGGGCGGTTTGGGTGATATGTCCTCTTCCCGATTTGTAACATACTGACCGGTGGTCGCTTCTCCTCCCTTAAAACTAGTTGATTCATCGGCGCCGACGTCTTCAAATGGTCGTTGTTGAATCTCCTCTTTTTAAAATCTCCTCCCGACTCGCTTCTTCTATTTTCATGGCCACGATTACCACCGAAAGTGGTTACCGCCTTTTGTCCGTATTCTTCTTTCTCCACCGGGTTATCGTTATTCGATGATCGCCATCTCTTATCTTGATGATCCTGGTTATGGTCCCGGTTGAACGCATACTCGTTATCTCGCCTAATAACCGAGCCCTCGCTGACAACATCTGAAAGAGAGAAAATTTATGAGAAATGAGATATCGACGACGCCGGGTTTCAAACCTCTAAGAAACATCCGCGTCATATACGTTCCTCATTCTCCACCAAATGAGGTGCGTGAAACTCGATAACTCCATGAACTTCGCTCGCATCGGGACACCGCCATGTTATTCTCGCTCTAGTCTAATAAACTCCACTTCCTTCATACGATTTAATACTTTCGTGAAAGTACTTGTCATTGAATCGCTTTCAAATGTCTCCCATAACATGCCGAAATATTTGGATGGGTACGCTTTCATAGACTCCACCAAGAGCCCGCCTCGCCACGGAACATAAAAGTAGCGAATGGAACCTTCGTTTCTCCCGCATCCCAAGACATCGAATATCTTGGTAATTTACTTGACCCATGTTTCCGCCATGATCGGATCCGCTTTCCTTTAAATTCTGGTGGTCCCAACTCTTTGAATCTTCATCGTGATAATCCGTGAATTGCTATCATTTCCTCCTCAGATTTTGAACACGAGTCTCCTCGTTCGATTTTTGCATGAATCGCAAAAAACTTCTAAACATCCCCTCGCTCTCATCTCGCCTTCAATTGGTGTTGTTCACGGGAGGAACATTGCCACTGTTGCACCTTCTCCTCGTTGGTGAGAAAGACAGCATCTCCACTGGCCTCATTTACTCCAATATTAATATTCTCAAACGACATTCTCAAACATCGCTATAAAATAAGGGTTAATTAAAGAAATCAATATATCACATAATATCCCTATATATCTTGACCAACTAATAAATAAGCTTAGGTAGGACACACTAAGCGAAGGATTTACTCGCCTCTCCTCCTAGTTCTATTCCCGATCTCCGCCAGAGATCATATCCTAAGCTCGATATTAATGGTGACGCCCCCAAAATAGGTCCATTCCATCCAACCTATTTCGAGTCGCCAAATACATGGTATGTAAACAACTACAACTTTATTATTACAACAAGAAAGCGCGAGTTTAAATATAATATTGTCTTCTGCATAATATCCACACGCAAATAAATCCCCATCATAATTATTGATACATTATTTTTTTTTACAAAATGGTGAGGACTACTAAACAACTCTCTCTAGAACCTTCATTCCATACCCCGACTAAATTTCGCTTACATTCTCGCCTCCCGAGAAGAAAATGGAACAACAAGGAAAAGGGTGAGCTCAACTAGCCCAAGAAGAATACTATGACTAAGATAATATACAACAAATTATCGTTAGTCTCCAACAGGAAAAATCGATAGAATACAATGTACAACAAGTTTCGGATCAATATTCGCAATGAAATAATAATTCATAGAAGAGTTACGTAGGGAATGAAATCTACTATAATCTATGAATTTAATAAGTCCATCATCAATATTTTATCCTCGTAACATCAATCAATATTCATCTCAAATCAAATATTCATCTTGCACTTCATGTGCCAAAGATATTCATCAATCGGCCATGTTCATCTCAACACTGCTCATCTTTGCACTAAAGGCCAAAGATATCATCATCGGTCGTATGTTCATTTAAACACTGCTCATCTTTGCAGACTATGTGCCAAAGATATTCTTCAGAAATCATTCATCTTTGCATTGGTTTTATCCACGTCCAAAAATACCTCAAAAATAATCATAGTGGTGTAAAATTCAAGAATGATCAAAACACATGGATACAATCAAAGCTAGTATCCGAATAGATATTTTATTTAAAAGAAAAAATTTTATTTTTTCTATGAATAAAGGCCAGATACGTGAATAAGGTCAGATATCGTGAATAAGTGTCGATACACGTGAATAAGTAACTCCGACACCAAAAGATAGAAATTCCACAAAAAAACATCTTCACGCTTCATTAATAGTACTCGTGAATAAAGAACTCGTGAATAAGAACTCATAAATATAAAACTCGTGAATAAGTAACTCGTGAATAAGAACTCATGAATAGTAACTCGTGAATAAGAACTCATGAATAGTAACCCGAGCATGAAAAAGTTCCAAATTTGATAAAAACTTTAGATCAACATTTCAAAGATAATGATATGAAGAAATAATATCATTATGAAAAAAAATAATATCCCTTACCTCAAAGAATCAAGACGGAAGGAAAAAGGTCAAGTGATTTGAATGAAACTTGTAATCAATAAAGAACTCTCAAAGTATCAAAATACTCACAAAATACGCTCAATAATATAGAGAGAAAGAGAGAAAACTTTGTTTCGTGTGATTTTCAATTTAACTTAGCCTTCATTTATAGGAAAATGTTAAGACGTCAAAGGCACTTAACTCTGCAAACACGATGGTTTTTTACTCGCTATTATTCCCACCCACCACATTTGAAATTTCAATTGAGCACATTTCTCACCAACCAAAAGTGGGGCCCACCAATTCTAGAATTTTCCACCAAAATCATTTATAACCTTATTTCAATCACCACCTCTTAAAATTCATAATAAATTATATCGCTCATTTTAATCTGCTCAAAATTTGTGGACATATACTCAACTTATATATGTATAACATGTCCAAAAATTACAACGATCCAACTATTCGGATTAAATATTATAACTCACACAATAAAGTCGTAATAACACCGATTTGATCTTTTAATACCTCCAATCCGACAAAATACAAATAAAATATCTCAAAGATTAATTCCTTCATTAATAACCACATAAATAAATCCATCATTTATATTCATATAAAATAAATATTTCTTATCATATGAATCAATAATTAATTATTCACAAATAATATTATGTAATCACATTTATGACAACCAGTTGTTCCTCAGAAAGAGGGCTTTCCAATAAGGATCTCTCCTTCTTGGCGCCAAGCAATTAGGTGACCAAACCTCTCCTTAGATGTAACTTTCTAGACATTGCCAATAATGTTATCTAATAATATTATTCAAATAATATGAATTATTGATCCGATAATGGAAAAATCATGCAAATGACAATTATTGAAACAATAATAATATAAAATATCAACGCAACAATTATTCAATCAATAAAATAAAATATTGAAGCAAGAATTCATCGTGAAAATTATTGAGTAAAGGCCTTTTACGTAAGGATCAATAATTCAACAACACGTGCAATACCGTGTCATCTTTATAACCACGCCAGACATCGTATTTTAACCACCGGTATTCCAAAGATCTTAAGCAGAATAACTACGCTAGTTATTTATAACCACCCAAACTTTTGTCGTTTTCCTCATCCAATCGCTAAGTTATGGGGGCCCACACACGGTCGCTACCGTCCGCATTTAATATTCCCTTACAAAGATTTAATATTCCATGCACCAAACGAATATTCCCGACAAAATGAATATTTTATAACCACTTGTTTATTTTGAAATATTTGTGTATTTAACCCTTAACTATCCACATTAATCAAATCAACCCTTACTATTTCAAAATAATAAATAAAGGAAATTCCTTTTTATTTAAAAAATTTTGGGTCTTATGTAATATATGATATTTTATTTAAAAGATTTTGCTTTAAATATGGATATCCGATTAAAGTAAATCAATCTGCAATCGTTCATGGATTAATTACTATGCATTCTATTTTCCTATAAAAGAAGCTCATTCCTTCATTATTTTCTTACTTAATTCACTTTGAAACTCTAGAGAGAGAAATTATAGAGAGAAGTTTATAGAGAGAAAATCTATAGAGAGAAAGAAGAAGAGTATTCGGTACTTTCACTACTTTGATATCCAAAGTGTCTTTTACGGTAAGGGATATTATTTGTTGTGTACCCGTAATGGGTGTTATTCTTTCTTATTCATGAAGAGAACTTCGTTATTCCATTCATTATTATTACATTGGAATAACTTATAAAAGTGGTATACCCTATACATAACTCGTGATACGCCTGTGATAACCCTATACTTGGTGAAATCCTTATATTATTCCATTCTTATTTATTCATTGGAATAACTTTGATAATGTGGAATCCCCTATACTTGGTGATCTTCTTCATTATTCCATTCTTTATTATTACATTGGAATATCACATCTTTGTGTTTTACATAGGACACGGGTTCCATTGTTTATTATTAGCATTTATTATTACATTGGAATATCCCGTCGTGTGTTTTACAGGGACTGGTTCCATTGTTTATTATTCAAGCATTTATTATTCGTTGGATCATCCTGCTCGGTGTGAATTTCACCGACTGGTTCCGTTATTATTATTCTCGTTAGAATAACTTTGCATCATGGGCAAATCGCATTTATGGTGATTTCTTTTGTTATTCCATTCTTTATTATACCCGGTTGGTTAAAACTTTGACTTCTATACTCCATGAAATTAGTAGAATATCCTTGATATTTGCGTTTCATCCAAAGATATCTTTTCATGGAAATATTCTTCCGATCATTCTTGAATTTTACTCTACAAAACAAGATCTTGTTGACAATTTGGACGTTCTTAATTCTCGGATAAAATAATTCTTGAACTTGTTTTATTGAATTATTATGTCATTGTCATCATCCTCATGTTATAATATGTTATCTTTCGCTTACGTGCATAGATGAAATTAGTATGATTATAACCGAGGATCATTCTAAGTATAATCATGGCTTGTTATAAATAATGTGATAAAAGTCCTCGGTGGCTGTAATGCGTTGATGGATAGTTTTTTGGTATGATTATGACCGGGGGTGATTTGGTATAGTCATGTGACCATTGATAATTTGATAAAAATCCTTGACCGTGGAACAGGGATGATTAGATATTGTGGTTTATTCATTAAACTGAGTCTTAGTGATATAAATTTATGAAAACCTTTTGAAACCTAAAAGATAGTAGACTTTATTTTCTACTTGACTCTTTTTAATGGATCGATATTCACGCAGATTAAACTGGTTGTCTATTGTATTTTATCAGTTTAACACTGTTGAAGGCTAATGTGACGCCCCCAAAATAGGTATACATCACCTATTCTGAGTTGTCAATACATGGTACAGAAATAACTACAACTTTATTATTACAATCAGAAATCGTGAGTTTGAATACAAATATTATCTTCTGACAATATCTATACTCAAATAAATCCTCATCACGTTTATTGATACATTATTTTACAAAAATGGTGAGGACTACTAAAAATTCTTTCTAAAACCTTCATTCCATACCTTTACTTGCATCGCTATATTCTCGCCTCCCGAGAAGAAAAATGGAACAAAAAGAAAAGGGTGAGCTCAACTAGCCCAATAAAGAATATTATGACTAAGATAATATACAACAAATTACCGTTAGTCTTCAACAGGGAAAAATCTAATAGAATACAATAGACAACAAATTTTAAATCAATATTCGCAAATGAAATAATAATTCATTAGAAGAGTTAAGTAGAGAATGCAAACTACTATCTTCTATGTATGAATTTAAAAGTTCATCGCTCATCTTTTATCCCTGTAACATCAATCAATATACATCGGAATCAAATATTCATCTTTGCACTACTGTGCCAAAGATATTCATCGATTGGTCATGTTCATCTACACACTGTTCATCTTTGCACTACTACCAAAGATATTCTTGAAAGAAATCATTCATCTTGCACTACTGTGCCAAAGATATTCAATAATATCATCATTTAAGATCGAGGATGATGAAAATATTTTAAAGAAAACGAATCCAAATGAAACAAAAAGAACAAGTATTAAGGATTCAGTATTTCAAATTTATTTCATGTCCAAAAAATACCGTAAATAATCATAGTGGTGTAAAATTCAAGAATGATCAAAACATGTATACAATCAAAGCTAGTATCCGAATAGATATTTTTATTTAAAAGAAAAATTTTCATTTTCGATGAATAAAGGTCAGATATCGTGAATAGTGCCGTATACGTGAATAAGTAACTCTCGACACCAAAAGATAGAAATTCCACAAAAACATCTTCACGCTTCATGAATAGTACTCGTGAATAAGAACTCGTGAATAGTAACTCATGAATAAGAACTCGTGAATAAGAACCTCATGAATAAGTAACCCCGATATGAAAAAGTTCTAAATTTGATAAAAAGTTCCAACCAATATTTCAAAGATAATGATATTGAAGAAATAATATCATTTGAGAAGAAAATAACATCCCTTACCTCGAAAGATTAAGACTTCTAAATTGGAATAACGGATATAGTCTTTGAAGGAACTTCAGACCGCCTAACAATACTCAAAGTATACTCAAAATACTCACAAGAATACGCTCGATAATATAGAGAGAAAACATCAGTTTCGGTGTGATTTTCAATTCTAACCTAAGACCCTATTTATAGAAATCGCTTTAAAACATCAAAAAGCAGTAAAATTTAATAAATTAATAATATAATTATATAAATTTCCTACGATGCCTAGAATCTGATTTCAGCCATCAAACACATGCCAAATTCTAGAAAAAGTAAGAAAAATGTTTTTCTAATTTTAAATATTTTAAACTTCCAAAATCAATTATTTTGAGCTTCTAACTTCAATAATTCATAATAAATACCCTTTCATCAGAAAATTCGAATCTCATGAGTTTTTATAGGAAATTCAATTTCTACAACTTTACAGAAGAAAGTTTTTCCAAATTCCAAATAGAAATTGACCGAAATCCACAAACAGACGATTTTTGTGCTATAATCAAATTTCGATCAATAAATGGGGTCCACCGACATGTTTAACATGTTTTAAACATTTATTGCAACAAAAATACTCTTCCTCCTCGTATACTCAAATATCCCACATTTGTTGTAAAAATATCACCATTATTATATTATTAAAATATAATAATATATTTAAACGAATTATTTTATCGTAAAAGATAAAATTTCAATTTTCAACAATTGTCACATTAAAATTTTCTCCATCTATATCCACATAAAATCAATATTTTCCTCATCATTTGAATCAATAATTAATTATTCACAAATAATATTACGTAATCACAATATCGACAAACCGTGCGATTCCAAGGAAAGAGGGCTTTCAATAAGAATTTCTCATCTTGGCGGCAAGCAATTAGGTGATCAAACCTCTCCTTATGTAACTTTCAAGACATTGCCAATAATGTTATCTAATAATATTATTCAGATAATATGAATTATTGCTTCGATAATGAAAAATACGTGTAATGACAATTATGAAACAACAATGAATATAAAATATCAACGCAAAGAATTATTAACTCAATAAAATCTTGATAAAGAATTATCGTAACCATTATTGAGTAGCCTTCTTCTACGTAAGAATCAATAATTGGTGCAATACCTGGTATCTTCTACGTGTTTTAACCACCGAGTATTTTAACAAGATAATCCAGAATAACTACGCCGTTATTTTTAAATAACTTATATTTGTGCTTTTCTTCATCCAATCGCTTTCACATATGGGGCCCACACATGGTCGCTCGTGGCCGCATTTAATATTCCCCGACAAAGATTTAATATTCCACGACCAAACGAATATTCCCCAACAACAATGAATATTTTATAACCACTTGCTTATTTTGAAGTATTTCAGTATTTTACCCTTAACTATCCACATTAATCAAATCAACCCTTACTATTTCAAAATAATAAATAGAGAAAATTAAATTTCATTAATAATAAGTTGGGGTCTTATGTACCTAATGATAATTTATTCGCATTATCTTAGTCATAATATTTCTTCTTGGGCTAGTTGAGCTCACCCTTTCTTTCACTTCGTTTCTTGTGAAATGAGAAACATATTTGGACTTAGTCTGGGAGCGGAGTAATGGTCCGCAGGATATAGCATTAGTAGTCCTCACTATTACGTGAAATAAGTGTGATAATAGTTGTAATGAGGACTCCTTTTGAGTTTGTATAATATCTAGTAGACAATATTTGTATTCAAACTCACGATTTATGTCAGTATTATACCTACGCTTATGTTAGTAAGTTGTATTTGAATTTATGTACCATGTAAGTGGCGACCCAAGATGGGTGACGTATACCTAATTTTGGGGGCGTCACAGTTAATTAAGAATATAATTGTAGTAAAACAATGAGTTACTATTATAATTTTTAGTTTTAAAATCAATTAACTAAATTTTAATCACTAATATAAAATTTAGAATTAATTTTATACTATTAATTAACTAAAAATCTCCTATATGAAATATAATTGTTAACTTTAATCCTTAATATATTTTATATTATATATAATTATATGTTAATATTAATTACTATTTATTCATGATACGACGTTTCCTTGTATTAGTGTATAGTTATTTAGAATTCAAAATTAAGTAAAATCCTAAAAAAAAAAAAAATTCCTCATTTCTTTCCTCATTTTTTTTCTTTGCACATTAAAAAATATTTTAACTGTAATTAAATTCTAGATCTATTTAAAATAAATAAAATTAAGAAGATTTTAAAAAGTATTTTATTAACAGTTAAATTTTAAACGGGAAAAAATACCTTTATCCCACTGTGGTTGTAGTGTTTTAAGCAATTAGCCATTGTGCTTTTAAAATATTCAATTAGCTCACTGTACTTTTAAAAAATATTCAATCAAGCAATTCCGTCCAATTTTGCTCACGGACGTTAAAAAATTGAGGGGAAAAAGCACCATTACTCCACTGTGCTTTTAAAATATTCAATTAGCCCACTGTACTTTTTAAAAATGTTCCATCAAGTTATTCCGTCCAATTTTGCTCACGGACGTTAAAAAATTGGGCCAATTTTTCTACGTGGCTTTAAAAAAATAAAATACAAATGACGCGGAGGTCGTGGAAGGCAACTTTCAGGTACTCAATGGCATGGTATCCCGTTTATAGGATACTAGAAGGCAACTTTTGTGCAGCTTTCTTGACTTACCATTCTCTTGGCCATTTAGTTCATAGACTGTCAGCATGTGTTTCTGCTTGCATGGACATTTGTATAGTTTCTCCAGTAGTAGGTCTTCAAAGCTACAATGCTCGGGTAGATATATTTACTTTTTATTGCATAACAATTTTTAGGAAAATTCATATTATCTTGTGGAAGTGGTTCACACTTTTTAGGTTATTCATATTATGCCCAATTATCAAAATGATAAATTAGACTAAATTGGCAACGTACATGTCCTTCAACTAACCAATATTAATATTCTAAATTTGTACAAGTTAGCAACAAAAAGGAGTTCTTAGTAAATCAATATACTGAAAATATGATGGTCTGAAGCATCCTGGGGTTAGATATTCTTGTTAGATCTTTTCTGAAGATGCAGAATTGAAATAACATAAGCACGAGGGAATTGAATTAAAATACACGTAATTTGTATTTTATTTTTTAAAGCCACATATGAAAATTGGCCCAATTTTTTAACGTCCGTGAGCAAAATTGGACGGAATTGCTTGATTGAACATTTTTAAAAAGTACAGTGGACTAATTGAATATTTTAAAAGCACAATGGGGTAAAGGTGCTTTTTCCCCTCAATTTTTTAACGTCTGTGAGCAAAAATGGACGGAATTGCTTGATTGAACATTTTTAAAAAGTATAGTGGGCTAATTAAATATTTTAAAAGCACAGTGGCTAATTGCTTAAAACACTACAACCACAGTGAAGTAAAGGTGCTTTTTCCCAATTTTAAACATATATCAAAGATCAAAAAATTAAGTTTTGTCATATTATATATAAGTATAAGTATAGGGCTCATATTCAAAATGTAGCATGCATTTTGGAATATAGTTTTGGTCTCCCAATTAAAAGGCAAAGATACACGCCGTCATAATATTCCCTCCGTTCCAGTATAAAAGTCTCGGTGGACTTTTTATGCATATTAAGAAGATGAATGAAATGACAAAATTATTCATAATAATGTCATTAATTATTTTCAATGTAGGTGAGAGAGTGACTTTCTAGCTTTTCAATTCAAAATATTTTTAGCACATAATTAATTATACTTATTAAATATTGAGAGAGAATTAGAATAAAAAAATACTACCCAAAATAGTAATAAAGACTTTTATCATGAGAGATGATGGAGTATTAATTTTAACATTTCATTCAAAAATATTATTATATGACATTCTAATGTGATATTTACCCAATTCTAGTTTTTACAACATATACTTTATAATATTAGTTACAATTTTATTTTGATATAAAATTAATATTAGTAAAGAACTTTTATAAAAAATAAAATTATTTATTTTAAAAAAATTCAGGATTATTGTTTTAGTTCTAATTAAATTTAAACTTTAAAAAATATTTTAATATATAGAAATTAAATTTTAGTCCCAAAAAACTTAATGTTGTCTTTTATTATATACTACTAGCTGGTGTAAAGATTCCTAATAATCGTATGAAATGTAATGGTGATTTATTTCAAATTTTAATAAATTGTATCTTGTTAGATAAATATATATAGATTATGATGGTGATGATCAAACTAAATCAAATCAAATCATAAACGAGGAATCGGAAATACATTATTGTTTTAAAAATAATTATATAATATCAATTGTTTATATTGTGCTTATATTGAAAAAATAATATTATTTTATAAATAAAAATAATTAAAGAGTCAAAATTATATTTAGTATTTAGTATAATATTAAAAACTAAACAATTAATACTTCCCTTACTTAAAATTTTTAATAGACAAAATATTTTTCTAAAATAACTTAATAAATGGAGTAGTTGACATGACAAATACTTGCTGCACAACTTTGGAAATTAGTTAGTGTGTTTTTACATTTAACCACTTTTTCTAAAATAATTTAGGAAATAGGAATCACAAAATCAATTTTAATCCTCAAAGTTATCAACAACCAAGGATTAGAGTAACCTTATATTGTTGCACTAACCTAATTAAACAACTAAATCAAGAGAAACAATATGTATAAAGGAAACGATGCGAAAGAAAAGGTAAAAAATAATAAAATATTCATTTAATTAAATTAAATGTAGCCAATCCCTGGGGGCAATTACGTCCATGAAATTCTCCAGTCTTCAGTCCTCTCCCCCGACTCGGGAGTAGGGCATACTTAGCAACCAAACCATTGTTGAAGTTACCATAACAAATCGAAGCTCTTTTCTTTCTCTATGTAATACTTGTATACGTTCAACATTTCTCTCTCTCTCTCTTTCTCCAGTCTTCTTATGTACCTGACGATATCATAGCTCTTTTATAGTGCAGAATTCTGTCGAATTGAAGAAACGCAATCTTTTTGTGGAAAAATCCGATTGGTCTCCAGGCTAACAATTAACTATGCAAAGCTTGTTGATTCTATATCAACCAAGGGTTTTCGACTAAGCTTTTCTGAAACTAATTCTCTGCCTTGGTACAGAGTTCGTGGGATCTTTAATGCTTGTTCGGCAGGATTCCGCCCTAATTTTACTTCTGGTTCGGTATGTTAAAAATTTAACTGTGGATTCTTTATTTTTATTCAGAGAAATAAACTAATCTACTCATCGTAGACTGAAGTATTGGTTAGAATTTTGTAATTGTTCGTCCTTCTTTGTTTGTGCTTTATTGTTCATAAATTTTAGAATATGAAAATGAGCAGAAAATATGCATTGGTTAGATCAATGAAACATGTTACTTTATGTTCTGGACTGAGTGTTAGCAAACCCTAGAACCTATACTATATGTCTTCATTCAAAACTCTACAAAAGCACTTTGGCCTTGGGTGATTCCCAGTACACACCTGAAGGGTAGTGGCAACAGGTGCCTAAAAAGTAGTCCGTCCGTCCTTAATATAAGTCGTTTTAGAGAAGTGTTTTTGTCCTTTAATACAAGTCGTTTGAGAATTTCAAGCAAGCATTAATTATTTAGTTTTCAATATTACTCTAAGTATTAAATATAATTTTTGTTCTCTCACTATTTTTTGCCCAAAAAATAACACTCTTTTACTAATACAAGGGCAATATAGACAATTGATATTATATTTAATGATATACAATCATTTCTTTAATACTTGTGTACAACTCTAAAACGACTTATATTAAGAGACGGAGGTAGTACATATTTTAGCTTTTAATCTTTTGTCAACTAATTATTACAAATAAGAATTAAGCGGATGCTGGCATTGGAACAAGTATATATATATATATATATATATATATATATATATATATATATATATATATATGATTTGTAACTGAAGGACTTACGGAATTTTAAAATTTGGAGTGGGAGAGAGGAGGAGGAGTTTGCAAGAGAGAATTGTGAAGAAGAAAGAAAAAGTGAAAGAATGCTCTGCCAAACAATTTGGCGGGTGAGTTTAAAATTTGAAGTCAATGTTGTATTTAAGGGTAAGTTAGTAAAATAACTTGGGAAAATTCGTTTGCTAAAGTGTTTGGCGGATGGATCTAAAATATTAAATCGTGGCCGTCCACAATCTGCGTGGACTGCTATAGATGGACCGGCTGAAACTAGTGTCATAGTCAACGTTGACTATTTATCACTCGGTATATGTTAATTGTACATCTTCAGTTCCATTATTCATAGAATTGTCATCCAAGTTCTTTACAGTGGGCTGTAGTGGCGCCAACTTTTCACAGTAGGCGCATTACAACAATAGGCAATTCAGGTGAATCAGTTTCACAAGATACTTCTACTCCTGTCTCTGATATTGCTCCCCGCATCAAGTTTAGGAGACTTGATAAAACAGCCAGGAATATAATGCAGGCATGAATATTTTAGTGCACTTTGTTTTACTTTAACTTTGTTTCTTGTTGAAACAATATATGTTTCATGTTCCCATATAAATTTTTTGAGTTACATTGCAGATACTTGACAAAGAAGCAGTGTAGGAAGTGAGAGTACAGAGGGAGATACCCGATATAAAGCCTGGTTATATAATCCAACTCAAAAGTGGTATGACAAGTTCTTAGAGAGAGGTTTAACATGATGGTCATCATTATTATCAGTATGCACTAAAGACTCTTATTACTACTTTCTGTTATGCACATCCTATCACAGGAAACGCCCGAAAACAAGAGACGTATTTCAACTATAAAAGGCATTGTTATAGCAAGGCGCAATGCTGGTTTAAATACAACAATTAGATTAAGAAGGCTGATAACAGTTTTGATATTGACCTTGTCTTAGATAGTGCCGAACATGACTGGCTGATGTCAGGTACTCACTCCCCTAATATAAAGGAGATAAAGGTGCGGGGCAAGAAAGAAGAAAGTGAGGAGGGCCAAGCTATACTACTATCTGAGGGATAGGTTGAATCCACTTGAGAACAAGTAAAAGGATGTACCTCCTGGAGATGTAAAGTCATGTGGGAAAAAATTGTGGGGTTGGATGTTTTTTTGGTGAGACAAGTCCCCAAACAGAGTGATCATTCGGTTATAACCGAACCGAATAAGCTATTCGGTTATAATCGAAAACCGAAATAATGCTAATTTTACTATCCGAACTAATAACCGAAATTTCAAAATAACCGAATTACCGAATTGTAATTTCGGTAATTCGGGTAAAAACCGAATCACTATCCAAAGAAATGTTACACATTTATCGTTTAACATCCAACTCATAATTGTTTAGCAAACACTGCATTCATCGTCCAAACAAATTAATAGCTTTAACGTCGTCCAATGTCCAACAGCAAAGTAAAAATTACAGTAGCAACAACTAACAAGCCTAAACACTTTTACAGTATCACTTATAAAAAATTACAGCAGCAACAACTAAGTAACTACAACAGTCAACTAAGTAACTAAGTAACTACAGTAGCAACCAGCACTAGCATCACTGCATCAGCGAGACAGCGATTCAACATCAACAAGCTCCAGTCTTGCAGTCTCCTAATAACAGTACAACAGTCAACAATAACAATAATAAAAAAAACAATTGTATACTGAATTGCTGATAGCAGTAAACAAATACTTCTTGACTAGCTCTTTCTTGTTTTCCTGCAGAACAGAAAAAAAAATCCAAAAACACAAGTATAAAATAGAGAGAGGAGATATCTTGAAGGGGTTCCTTTGTTCAAAGGCAGAAACAATATATATTATAGTGATTGAATTTGTGTTTAAAGAAAGAAAGATGATAACAATACTTGAGGTGAAGAAAACAAGAAAGCTGCTATGTTTCTTTCTTCTTTTTTTTTTTAACCAAATTGAAGTAGAAGACTTGCTATGTGCTTAAAAGCATAGCTTACCCATGTAAAATCTCTAGTTTCTTTATGTTGCTGATTAAATGACCAGTGTGATGAACAAAGCCAATCTCTAGTTTCTTTATTTGGCAGATTTTCACTTGGGATTGGTTCAATCTGCAAAAGGAAAAATGACATACAAATGCATCAAGTTATAGAAACATACAAGCAAGACAAAACTATAATCAAAATGCTTAAAATTGAATTGCAATGATGAATCGAGAGACGAATTTACCTCTCCCATCTCATTGAGTCACGGAAAACATTGGCATCATTAGTAACAAGGCTCAAGTTGGATATTGCTGAAAATTAAAAAATATAATTAAACACATTATTTTCAACAAACAATTGTTTTATTAGTTCAATAAAATAAACAAAAACAATCATTATTACCACACTCAAATTTATCGGCAAAGTCGATATCTTCCTCCACATCAATACGATTCTTCACTTTAACCCAATCTTGAGAACATATGAGAGCTTCCACCATATTAGGAGACAATGAACTCCTAAATGCATCAAGAATGCGTCCCCCCGTGCTAAATGCGGACTCCGAAGCAACAGTAAAAATGGGAATAGTCAACACATCACGGGCAATACATGCAAGGATAGGGAATCTTGCACTATTAACTTTCCACCATCCCAAAATATCGAAAGACTCATCAACATCTTCACTTAAATACTTGTCCAATTCAGATTTGTCAACAAGTATAACTCCGGTCCGACGCCTTTTGAACTCTTCTGTAATTCTATTTGTAGTTTGGGATTCCATTGAACTAGAACCTTGGGATGACATTGACATGTTACTTAAACTTGATTTTTCACTTTCTTGAGTTGAATACTTTTTCCTGTACTCATTAAACAAATCTTCCATTGATCTCTTCACACCATCGGCAATCTCCATCCCAGTTGCCTTATTACTTGATTGATATTCTAAATTCCTATATTCATTACCAATATCAAAGTGAAGATCTATTTCCAAACCCTCCAACAGATTTTCAACTTCAATTTCATCATTTCCATACATTCTTTCTAAACCAAATTGAACAAAGCTCAACTTATACCGAGGATCAAGCACAACGGGAATATATAACAACATATTCATTTTTGTAACATTTTCCCAATACTTATCATATTTCATTTTCATTGCCTTGGCCATTTTTTGCAATTCTATGTCATTGCTTCTTTTTCGGTCATTCAAAATGATATAAGTGTCACATATTTCAAGAAATGCATTATTTGATGTGACATAAGATGAGCCCGAAATACGCACAGTGAGATTATAAAAATGTTCTAAGAATCCAACAAACAATTTCGCCCTATTCCAATCCGAGTCCGTTGGAATATTCAAGCCCCCCATCTCTTTTTTAAAGCCACTGAAGTCGAAGGCTCGATTGCTCGAAGCAAGAGGATCTCGGATAGTCAGATCTGAAATGTGAAGCAAGAGTGAAGACTAGAGCGGGCTAAGCTAGGACAAAATGAAAATGGGATGTGAAATGTAAAGAGTAAAGACTCAAATGAAATCAAATGGACTCGCCGAGTGAGATATCAGATAATAATAATATTATAAAATTAATTTTTTTAATAAGTAAGGTTCGGTTATTCGGATACCCAAATAACCTGTTTTTTCAAACCGAAACCGTAACCGAATACTGAATAATAATTCGGATATATTCAAAATTGTAAAAAAAAAACTGAAAAACCGAAATAATTCGGTTAAAAAATTTCAGTTCGGTTCGGTATTTCGGTTTTATCCGTTTTTTGTTCACTCCTACCAAAAATTATTTTTCTTTCTGATGCTTTGTTTATTTTCTTTGATAATTGCTTGGGGATTGGGCAGGTTAGAGTGGAATGTTTGCGGAGCTGCCAATAATGCTAAATTCATTTTTACCCTAGGAAAAGAAGTTATATTCAAATGAACTGACAATTAGGTTTAACAAGTTTTTAGAGAATTATATGTAAAAATTACTACATTACATGCAATTAGGTAGGGGCTTTGGAAATGATAGGGGTTGGGTACCGCTAATTTTATACGTCACCTGTATATTCACTATTTAGGAACTCTTCCTCCGATTGATAGTGACCAGACCAGACCTCCTAGTTGGTTAAAGTGGTGCGAGAGCATAATATCAATTACTTTTTAATATTCAATAGAAAAATTCAACAAAAAGTAAGACTCACTTTCTAGATTTTATTTTAAAATTTTAAGTTGGTGCAATATGTAATTAAAATCAATCCCCTCTTGGCTCAATACTCTGAAATTTTCAGATTGCCTCACCATGTTAGCATCTTTTACCCTCTTGGCATCTAGAAAAGCTACGCTTCTATATATATATATATATATATATATATATATATATATTCATGATCATGTCATGAAAGGTAACTTGGGTGTCGGTGTTGTTATGGTTGATTAGATTTATTAAGTTTAATATAATATTAATATCCATGATGAATTATTACAAATAAAGATTTTGAATTGTAATTTTGTGTATAAGCACACCTAGAAGGGGATGAATAGGTGTTTACTAAAGGTGATAAACGATGAATTAAATCAGAATCATTTACGTATGTCTGTTTTAATTTATGTTCTTCGTTTATTATTATCATACAGCTATACCTGTCTGCTTTAGTGTCTGGATTAGTATATCTTCAAGCGTGAGAAAAACAGAATATCTAGAAATTAACCAAACAGAAAAGAGAAGTGTAGAATAGTAAAGAAATCAAGATTTTTACGTAGCCTAATTTACGTCCAATCCCAATTAGGATTGGAGACTTTTTTTTATTACAATTTAAATCTTAATTAAATACAAAAAATAACTTCATGTTATAAAGAAGCTTTCCACTTATGGACACATTTGCCCCATTTGCACCACTGTAATCTTTCTCAGCACTGAAACCTTTGCACCTCTGCAACTTTAAAAACTCTCTATAAACAAACTATATCCACTATTGGATCAAACAAGGCTTAAACTCAAAACTTTAATATTAAGAATTACAATAGACTTTTTATTTTCCAGTTACAAAGAATTAAATTCAATACAAAGAATATCTAGAAAATAAACTATGAAGTATGTCTTCCTTTTTATTGAAGAATGAGTATATGTAAAAGAAGGAATAACCGTAACAAAAGATTGTTAGCAATAAAAATTCCAAGACGTGGGCAATTAATTAAAGACCAACGGATATATGATTTTTATTAAATCATCTACTAACAAAGATTTGGTTCCAACAGATATGTTTTCAAGTCAAATTAAAACACCTTAAATAAAGGAACAAGGAGATATTTGATAAAATTTATTACTACTACTAGCCAATCAATGAATAACAATTATCTTATTTAGTTTCCTTTTTAAATTGGATTGCATATCATCTTTTCAGCAACATGCAAACTTAAATATAAAAAGATAGTAATAGACCATAATTCCAATCTTGGGCCAACAAAAAACATACATATAATATATAAATTTAAATCAGTCCAAATAATTTAAATCAATTTCATAAACTCGATAATATTATCATCATTAAAATCATATACTATTAATATATAACCAACATGGATGACACGGCGCTCTCGCAGACAGACAAAGCAACAACTCCATTAACCTCAAACTTGAAGCCTGTTCTTTCACTAATTTCTCATTCACCCGTGCTGAATGTTGTTATTCTCTTTGAATTTTCAAAAAATACTACTAATAAACAATCACATTATTTGTTACTTGTGGTGGTTTTTTACTTATTATTATTATTATTATTATTATAAATGTGAGTTTTTATGGCAAACAAATTGTTAGGGTCTAACTACATTTTGAAAAGGAAAAAGAGGAAAAGAAATTCAAACTTTATGAGTTTTTAGAAAATAGTATAAATAAAAAATTATGCTTTATTATTTGAAAATCACTTTAATGTATATAAATTTTTTATTCAAATATTGTTTAAACCAAACAACCCTCTATTTGACTTGACCTTTCAAAATACATACCGGGGGGAGATAGATCTCACTGAAAAAAAATAAAAATAATAATTCTAATAAAAACGATAGTACTACTACTACTATTGGTAGGCGGTAGGAGGAGGAGGAGATCTCACGCATCCGGACATCTTCTCTCTCTCTCTCTCTCTCTCTCTCAATGTCTGTCTGAATTTATCAGATATATAAACGTATACATAAATCGAGATCTTCATTTATTTATTGTATTGGTTTTGAAACCCTCAGCTGATCCCCTTCGAATCTGTCTGTCAAATTGTGCGCCATAACTACAAACAAGACTGGATTCAATTTGATCTGATTCTCTATTTCTACCTACGTAATAACTAGGGTTTTACAAACTTGGAGAATGCCCCATGAATCAACGTCCGAACCAGACCCGGACGATTTTGAAGCTGAGTTCGTTGAGGTCGATCCTTCTGGTCGATATGGTCGGGTCAGTACTCTCTCTCTCTCTCTCTCTCTCTCTTTCATATATGTATATTCTACATTGAAATTATTTCAATGAAACTTTTCCATTGTTATCATTTCTGATATTATCATTATACTTTTATTGCTTATGAGTTGAGACTACTGCATTATAACTTTTTCCTCATTCTGATTTATGTATTCTGATTTATGTTATGTAATTTGCAGTATAAAGAGGTTCTAGGAAAGGGGGCTTTCAAAAAAGTGTATCCTTCATTATAATTTTCTGTGTATAAAGTAGTTTATGCATGCATTTGACACAAGATTGTATGTAGAATTACTGTTAATTCCTTGATAGAATGTTGGGGATATAGATATAGAGCTTTTGATGAATTGGAAGGAATTGAAGTAGCTTGGAATCAAGTTAAGGTTGCTGATCTTTTAAGAAATTCCGTAGACTTGGAGCGTCTGTACTCCGAAGTTCATTTGCTTAAAACCCTCAAGCACAAGAACATTATCAAGTTTTACAACTCTTGGGTTGATACCAAAACTGAGAACATCAACTTTATCACTGAGATTTTCACGTCTGGGACTCTACGCCAGTAAGTTTGTTTGCTCTAGTTCTTTTATTTTCAGTCAATTTGTATAGCCATCATATTATCGGTATTGATTAATTTTTATATATTTCTTAGATATCGAAAAAAACATAAGCATGTTGATTTAAGAGCATTGAAGAAATGGTCTAGGCAGATATTAGAGGGGCTTTCCTATCTCCACAGTCATGATCCTCCGGTAATTCATCGGGATCTCAAGTGCGACAATATTTTTGTTAATGGCAATCAAGGCGAGGTGAAAATTGGTGACTTGGGGCTAGCTGCCATTCTTCAACAAGCTCGTTCCGCCCATAGTGTCATTGGTGAAGACTTGATTGCTCTCCCACCTTTTTTTGGAATACAAACTTACCTTGGGTACTTTATTATTTGTTGAGATGAAAATATAATTATCATTTTGGTACAGGTACTCCTGAGTTCATGGCACCAGAACTTTACGAGGAGGAATACGATGAGCTTGTAGATATATATGCCTTTGGCATGTGCTTACTGGAGTTGGTGACCTTTGAGTACCCGTATGTGGAATGTTCCAATGCCGCTCAAATATATAAGAAAGTGACATCGGTAAGTAACTTGTGCTTTCTGGGCATTTATTTTCAAACTTTTTATTTATTTCTGTCTTCCTGCCTGCTTCATCATATGACACCACTATATGGATCTTGTTTTATTATAAGCCCAAATTCTTCTAGGGCTAAATCACCATCCATTTGTCACTGTTTAATTCATGGTGTAATTTATAATGGTCCCCGCAGACCCCGTCCTAGGAGTGACATAAGTTTTTCCTAAACCTGCTGCATGGAACACTTCCCTAAAAGGTTATATTTTTAGAAATCTAGGTACTTTTTTTTTGTTTAAGTTGAACTTATTCCATTCACAAATCAAATGGACTTGATTTTGCCAATTGAGAATTAATCGACAACTTGTGGGATGTAAGGTCCCTTTATTTAGAGATGGTGTGCGTGTCTTTGTTGTCTAAAGGTATGTTTTCTTGCGTGAATGTGTGTTTGTTCCTCTGATCTATTACATAATTTTTACATCTTAGCTGATAAATTAAGCAGCAGGAAATATAGTTAGGGTGGGTGGGAGTGCATTGAATTTGATGCTTCGTCCGCTCTGAATTCAATCCAGTTGCAGGGCTATGATTGTTTATATAGGAGGTTGATCTTGTTTAAGTAGCGTCGGCATGGTTTGTATTAAGTTTTGGAAAAAAATACATCAGCTGATAGCAATTAATCTATATCTGTCTTGTTGATATTATACAGAATCCCTTCAGGTTAGTTTAATTGGTTGCAATTTGGATAAATCTCTTTGACAAAAAGTTCAGGTTTCTTAAAATTTAGAATTTACAGAAATTAAGGCAAGACAAATAGAGGAGCTTCTAATATACTATCCGCATCTTTTTTTCTTAACCGGGATTTCTGATATGGCAACTTTCATGTTGGGAACCTTATATTATCAGGAAATTCTCCTTCTGGAGAGTTGAATAAAACCATTAGTTAAATGTGACTTACCTGATGTCCCATCCACTGTCTGAATATGATTTGTATCACCATTCGTTCTTTTCTTGTTTATTTCTCCTCATGTAGGGAATCAAGCCCGCATCATTAGTAAAAGTGAAGGATCCTGGAGTCAGAGCATTCATAGAAAAATGTATTGCAAAGGTGTCTGATCGGTTGCCTGCCAAGGAGCTATTAATGGATCCTTTTCTCCAGTCAGATGAAGGTAATGAAACCGTAGGTCGATCTTCGCGACCCAGTCTTCATCATGCAGGTAAAATATTGCTACTCTTCATTTTCTTTGCTGTCTTTCCCAATTTCTTACAAACTTAATGCGCAGATAATAATATTGATCATTTTGATAATGGTAAAACTCTGGAGGATTCCATGCCTGAGGGAAGTCGAGACTTCACAGTGCAGGGTCAAAGGAAAGATCTGAACACAATCTTTCTGAAACTTCGAATAACAGATTCCACAGGTTATATTCTGTTCTCTGCTTCTTCCAGTACTTATGATTCTCATTGCAGGGGGAAAAAGCAGTATTGTATTCATAGAACGTGACTTGAAATGTTGCATTTGATCCAGGCCATATTCGGAATATCCACTTCCCATTTGATATTGATGTTGATACGTCAACTGATGTTGCCAGTGAAATGGTTGAAGAGCTGGACCTGACAGATCAAGATGTATCAGCCATTGCTGAAATGATCGACACAGAAATTCGGTCCTATATTCCAGATTGGGCACCCAGAGAACTTGCTGGCGATCATGTTGGTAGTGACGTGGCAATGACTGATAGTTGCGTCTCTGAAGGTCTGGGTGATTCTTCTCCCACAACTAATGAGTCTGCTCGTTCTGTCAGTCTTATTCTGGAACGAATGCCTTCAGGAAGGAAGTATTGGTGCGACTCACCCAAAGCTGGTGATGGAATCTCTCCAGGTAGACTTGGACCTTCAAACTTGTCTCATGAGGATTCTGCAACCCCTGGAGGTAGCTGGACTGAAGATGATGAACAATCACCGGGTAGTTGTCAGTATGGGGATAATTTGAATGATGATGCTTCACTTGAAAGGCAGGAGGTGTGTGTGCTTGATGGTAATCTGAAAGATAAAGAAGGTAATTTGCTTGATCATGCAGAGTTTGGTCCATCAGATCTACTGTCAGGCAATGGACCTCGTTCATTTGTGGGGAATAGAAAAATACATGGTGACATTGATCTAGATGATGAAAATATTATTGTGAAAAAACTTGAGCACCTCTTGGTTGAGCAGCAAAGGGAGTTGGATGAACTTAAGAAGAAGCATGAACTAATTGTATCAGATCTTCTGAAGGAACTTCCACCAGAAACTCGTAATAAAGTTGTAAGAACTTGTAATGCAGAGATTTCTGACCATAAAATTCAAAGTGGTGAAAAGTCATCTGATCCAAGCTCCTTGTTGCAATTGTAAGTGTTACCGTTTTACCTTTCCAACTCGCCTGTGGATAATAATTTGGATAGTTCTTTGATTGCACCAATCGTGATTCTCATCCTAAAATTTTGAAGATATTCCTGAAAGCTACAAATTCTCAACATTCTTGCAGAAGATGGGAAGTTGGACTCTATAGCTGAAAATCTCATCTTTAGGGACAAGTTCAATACTGTGAAGATGAACACAAAGTCTTGTATGGTATTGCTGTGATTTTGAGAGACAATACAGTGCATTTATAATCCAGGAAGAAATCATTTAAAATTTATGATGCTTCCGGAGTCTTCAACTAGTGGTGGGGGGACCCAGCACAGTCCTTTGCCCTGGTGATGTTTTTATGGTGCTTCTTAGGTGAGATGTTGGTCTGGATTTCATAAATACCTGCTATAAGTTTCCCTATCTCCTATCCCCTGAAACAATTCTTTACCTCATTTGCAAACATTTGATATCCTTTTCTTCTTTAGCTATAGGTTCATATGAAGTGTATACTTGTACAGATGGTAAATATTTTGTGTAATAACATGTTAGGCTGTTCTAATTGCTTTTGGACCTGTATGTGCTGGGAGAAACTTTGATTTTCTTTAACTTTCTATATTTATGGCAAGTGTATTAGGTATGTAAGATACGTATTTGATTATATTCTTTTGAATTGCATATGCTATGGGGGCATGTCTGTATTTGTTATTAAGGTGTGTTTGTATGTGTTTCGTTTTGAATTGCATATGCTATGAGAATGGTGTGGAGATTTAGCATTACCTTAATAATAATTATGTGGAGATTCCCGCACCAGAGGGTTTATCATACATGGCCACTTCCCAAACTTTATGTTGAAGCAACTTTTTTCTGATTCTCTTTCTTGGTTATGGACCTATTGAATAACAAGTCACGAGAGATGTTGAAATTGCAACTCTCACGGTTAATCTGCGGTTTCTTTTCTCATCTCATTCTAACATTCTGTAATCATTTTATTTTCTTGTGCAATATTATCTGTCACTTAATATTTTTTTCACCAATTTTTCTTTCGTGTGCATGGAGACTAGTAATACATAATGTGCGTGATTGTGTTTTGTTATAATCATTCAAGTTTGAACTCGCTTCCTATGGAATTAGTTACTATCTAGAAACGTTAATATTTATTTGAATTTGAGAATTTATTAGTAACTTTGAGTTTAACTAATGTATTATACTTCATGTAATTGACATATGTTATAGGAGTTGGAGTTTCTAGTTACTATAAAATTAAAGTAGTATACACATAAGTCGACCATGTTTGATATGTTTGATGATAAAACATATATTTTGTAATAATTTTATTCATTTATTAACAAAAAGAATTATTTAATTAAATGTTTCTTAAGTTATTTATATGGTGCAGTTTTATAATATGTGATAAATACATAGTTTTAAGCAATTCTTTTATAATTATGATGATGATCATGCTAATGAGATTAGATAGTTCACAAACTAAAATTGTTCCCAATCGTTGGATTACTAAAAATTGAATTAATGAATCCGGATAAATTGGTACATATGTTACTTGCTCATTAAATGAAGATGATTGATCTCAGAATCATTTGTGTGGAAACACTAAAACAAGTATGTAAGTGTTTATTAGAGAATAAGTTTACTGAACGTGGCTTGCTAAGAAATACCTAATAGAGTTTTATTTGTTTGTCAATAGGAATTCCTGTAGTGACAGTAATACAAGTGATTATTGGACTTGAGAACATCATAGTATCTTGTGTATGATGAGTTATGCTTTAACATATTCCTGAAGACCTTAGGATATATCAAATGGTATGTTTGGGTGTAATAAATTGTATATGGAGATAATGAATGATCAACAAAAATCTACCGCTTCTGGTAAAAAAAAAAAAGAGAATGTCCTATGTGATTCGATAAATGACAACCCAGTAGAATCGAAATACATAGAATTAAATAAAATAAGATTTGACAATAATTCTATGCCTTATATTTAATTAGAATATTGTATGGTGGAAGGATTATGGTGGAAAGAATAAATTGTACGGTAACTATTTACTCAAGGGTTCTTTTATGATTAATGTTAAAATCTATATTATTTGGAAAGTTAAGGTGCTTACCCTTATTGTAAAATAAATATTTATTTATTTAAATGAATTAATAGTTTAATTTATTTATTTAAATAAGAACAGAATTGTTCTAATTGATTTATTCACGAGCGGTTTAATATGGAGAACCTAAAGGGTCACACCATAAAAGAAAAATATTTATTCAAAAAGTAAATGACATAATTATAATAATAATTTAAGTGTATTTAATTTAATCTATGTGATAAAATAAATTAAATAGCTTAATATTTTGGAAATATTAAATATAAATTAATAAAGAGGAGTCTTATTATTATTATTACTATCATTATTATTTAATTTCTAAAATAATTTGGGAATTAATTAATAAATGTACTCTCGTTAAATTAGAAATATAATTAATTAAAAGAGTTTAATAATTAAATGAAAAACATTATACCTTGTTTAAGAGGGTTGCTAAAGTCCTATTATGGATTAGGGTAACACAAAATACAAATTTTATTCCAAGGGTTTGGAGATATTCTTGAATACTTGTTCTTTGATGGATTACCTCTTGAGGTCAAACATTTAGATAGTTAACGAGAAAAAAAATTAGAGATAAACTCGTACCTGAGTAAGCTAGTTTCTACACAAGTATGAATCTGATCTCCATCTCTTTTCTATTGAATTGATAATTAAGCACAAAGTATGATCACAATGATGATTTGTATGAAAAATTTTAAATTCCGTTTTATCTCGCTTCCGCACTTTTTATGTAATTTGATTATATGATTGTGCTAAATATAAATCTAAAATAAAAATATTATTTAGTGTGTGAATGATGTAGAGCATGTGACTCTATTAAATGACTAGAAACATAACTACTTAATTGGTGAATCTGAATTAAAAAAGCAATTTATCTTAAAACCCTTAATTGGAGAATTCTTTACACGTGTAATCTCTTAACCTAATTGCACGAAAAATTCATAATACCTCCAGCCCACACTAGTGTCAATCTTGTTCAATTGTGTTATCCGTGAAAGTGAGGGAGCGGATAGAACGTCATATGAGGCCCTCTTTCTTCCCCAAGAGATAAACACACTCGCATCCCCAATTTCCCATCTTCCCCCAAATCTCTTCTCCATCTCCATAACCAAAACCTTCTCTTCCTCCGTGAGTGTGAAAATGGCAATTTCGGCCGTAGGAACAGCGGCTTCGGCTTCGGCTTCTTCAGTAAACCTCATATTTCACCCTTCTTCTTCATCGAACACCACTCTCACTTTCCCACTCTCGAATTTCTCTACCCACAAAAAACCCACTAAAGTTATCCTCTCCTCCTCCTTCGTCGCCAACCCATCTGCCCTTCTATTTCAAACACCCGCTACCACTACCCAACGCGGCAGCCGCTCTCTCACAGTTCGCGCCGCCCGAGGAAAATTCGAGCGGAAGAAACCCCACATCAATATCGGCACTATCGGACATGTGGACCACGGCAAGACCACCTTGACCGCCGCCCTCACCATGGCCCTCGCCTCCATGGGTGGCTCCGCCCCAAAGAAATACGACGAAATCGACGCCGCCCCAGAGGAACGCGCCCGCGGTATCACCATTAACACTGCCACCGTTGAGTACGAGACCGAGAACCGCCACTACGCGCACGTGGACTGCCCCGGGCACGCTGATTATGTCAAGAACATGATCACTGGTGCAGCCCAGATGGACGGCGCTATCCTCGTCGTCTCCGGCGCCGACGGTCCCATGCCCCAAACCAAAGAACACATCCTCCTCGCCAAACAGGTGGGTGTCCCCAATATGGTCGTTTTCTTAAACAAACAAGACCAAGTCGACGATGAAGAATTGCTTCAACTTGTGGAACTAGAGGTTCGTGAAGAGCTTTCCAAATACGAATTCCCAGGTGATGATATTCCCATTATTGCTGGTTCCGCTCTCTTGGCTTTGGAAGCTTTAATGGAAAACCCCAAAATTAAACGGGGTGACAACCCTTGGGTTGACAAGATTTATGAATTAATGGATGCTGTTGATGCTTACATTCCCATCCCACAACGCCAGACCGAGTTGCCATTCCTTATGGCCATTGAAGACGTTTTCTCCATCACGGGTCGTGGGACTGTTGCCACTGGCCGTGTCGAGAGAGGAACTGTTAAGGTCGGAGAGGTTGTGGATATAGTGGGTTTGAAGGATACTCGGACTACAACAGTGACTGGGGTTGAGATGTTTCAGAAGTTACTTGACGAGGCTCTGGCCGGTGA
The DNA here is from genome assembly GCA_020205615.1 of Panax quinquefolius. Classification (NCBI taxonomy): domain Eukaryota; kingdom Viridiplantae; phylum Streptophyta; class Magnoliopsida; order Apiales; family Araliaceae; genus Panax; species Panax quinquefolius. Next base: position 9,603,145 of record CM035156.1, read on the forward strand.
TAATGTGGGGTTATTGTTAAGAGGTATCCAGAAGACTGATATCCAGAGAGGAATGGTTTTGTCCAAGCCCGGGTCAATTACACCTCATACCAAGTTTGAGGCAATTGTGTATATCTTGAAGAAGGATGAGGGTGGGAGGCATTCTCCATTTTTCCCTGGGTATAGACCTCAGTTCTACATGAGGACTACTGATGTGACTGGGAAGGTGAATTCTATTAAAAATGAGAAGGATGAGGAATCCAAAATGGTTATGCCAGGTGACCGTGTGAAGATGGTTGTTGAACTTCATGTTCCAGTCGCTTGTGAGCAAGGGATGAGGTTTGCTATCAGAGAAGGAGGGAAGACTGTTGGAGCTGGTGTTATTAATGCCATTATTGAGTGATAAGTCTTCCTCAGGTGATCGGCGCTTTTGGGTGTATCAAAGTTTAAGTCTTTAGCTTTTGTGAAATTAGTTTTACCTCTTTATTTATTAAACATGTTGAACCCAATGTCATATATGCTGCAATCATTTTGTTACTTCTCTTATATATTTTTGCGTCTTACTTTAGTTGAACAATATTCTTCTGTCGATGTTTCAATGTATTTTACTTTCTCCCGGTTATGTCTGCCTTCTTGACATTGGATAGTTACATTTGGTCAAAATCTATGAGAGCTTGCAAACCATGCAACATTAGTTTTGGCCTTTTATGAACTTATAGATATAAACAGGAAGAAAGTTGCTTAGTTTCATCACCGGATCCGTCATCAGTGGTATCTGCAACACAATCTTAAGCACCAACTTTTTATTACTTTGTAGCACAATTGCATTATCTATTATTATTTCCTTCTTATGGGTCTCAAAGCGCATCAATTTGTTATATTTGGACTCATTGTTTTCTTATGTATGAAAGTTTTTAGGATTTTACCAGTTGATATCAGGTAGCTAATGCAGTTACTTGATTTAGGAATCATGATCACCCGACTAGTAGAATTAACTGATTATTGAAAATTAATGTTTTGATATCAATATGAACTGCATAGAAAGATGGGAATGTAATGAGCAATTGTGTTTGGAAATCTTTTTATATTCTGTACTTAAATTATTGAATTCGATATTATATGGTTACAGTAGAATTACTTGTATTGAGCTCTCCAAATTCCGCATACTGCCCTTGCTGTTTGTTATGTTATACTGTAGCATTTCGATGTAGTTCACAGTTACATGAGATGATTAAAAGGGGGTCTGTTGATGTTGGTGGTGTAGGTAAGTCTTTCCTTTGCTTATTTTGTGGTGAGGCCGTATGTCATAAAAATAGTGATGGTGTTACTTGTTTCATTCGACCGTAATCATCTTGTAATCTGGAATCTTTAGCGTTTTCTTGGTGACTTGATTTCCTCTTTCATTAGAATTCCCCTTAACTTGTCCTGTATGAAAGCATGCACAATTTCACTTGCATCCTAATGTTTGCATTACCTGGTTCTTTATTAGAACATCCACAAGTAAGATACCAAGTTTGTTTTGACACTTTTAGTTTGAGCATAAATCATTCTATAATCTATAATATAGAAACTAGCTAGTTGAGTATCCCGTGAAGATGGTTGTTGATCTTATAAGATAAAGCTTGTCACCTGTGCTCTAGGGATGAGGTCCTGGCACCAAGGTTCTTAGTCTTCTTATATAGCTTACAATCTGCAATAGGGGTGTCCTCATCCCCTAGCACACTATTCACAGTCAGAATAATATTGAGCCCTGACCATCAAACTTCTCCTTTTCCTTTTTGCTTCAAGCAGCGTTTATACTCCTCTTAACTTTACCAGTTTGGTCCTTGATCTTTTGCCTCTTCTTGGTGACAGTAGGAAACAAGAGGATAATCTGTAGCTCTTGGTTCTATATGTACTTGAGTTTCTGAGAGGCCTAAGCTTCTTCAGCCACATGTAATTAGGGTTGTCCCTTATAACTTCATATAGGTTATATAATGACAGAATCAAAATGAGAAGGAATTTCCCTAAGCACTCTTTTATTTTCGTGATTAGAAGATCAATGGTGTGGAGCTAATGATTGAAAATATTATATCACAGGAGCTCTATATTAATATAGATTGGTGCTTGTACTATTTTTTGAGCTAGTCCAATTCTTGCATTGCCAGTAATTACTCAGGCTCTATTTTTCACTGTTTCACATGTGAGTTGTAGCTTATAATCTTCTTGCCAGTTTGGGTGATTGACTGATTGTTAATTGCGAGGCTAAATACCTTGTGTATGTGGTAGTTTGGTTTTGGTTTGTTTAGTTTTTTTTTGGGCGGTGGGTGGTTTGGGGGGGTGGAAGAGATAGATAGAGTGTGCTATTTCCCCCATACTATTCGCATGTATCAGTATCTATCTACTTACGGGAGATGATTTTCTGCTGGTGATGTTCATAATTGCCACTGATGAGGATTAACATTTTAAAATAATTCAAGTAAGTGGTGGTTGATATAGATTACTATCCACATATGTAGTGTAGCAAAACCCCAATTGAAGAATGGAAGATTGCCCGTCTCAGGCAGAGCTTGTACTAGACACTATGTACTTGGTTGGTCACTTGAATTTAAGGCAACTCAAGGCAGTTTGTTCTCTTCTTCTAAGGCAGGTTGAGTAGGTTAATGTATACAGTAGGAGTGGAATATAACAAGCTTCAGCCTGCTTGGATGTATATTTCTGTCTGTGTATTGCTTATTCAGGTATTGGTCAAACGGATTAAGAACCTCAATTGTGAATTGTGGCTTGCTTTTCCTTCAGTCTTGTGTAGATCATCAACTGCTATTTGCTGCAAGACATAAAAGACCCTTTCCCTGGATTCATATATAATATAAGAAACAGTTCTGATTCAAATTTTGGTACCTTAGATGTGAGATTAGGATTTGATATACTTGGCAAATGCCAAGGATAAAACCCCAATTAATGTAACCATGTATCAGTATTACTAAGTTATGTATCAGGCATAACTGCATCAAATATGAATCCCCGATGAAAGTTTTTGTAGTGTTAATGGAGTTATTACTTTAGTATTTTGATTAAAAGATAAAAATAATAGGGAATTGTTATTTTTGAGAATTAAAATATTTCTTTATTTTTAAAGGTTTTGTGGGATTCATATAATGTTCCTGTTATGAAGATCTTTTGTAATGGAAGTGATTAGCATGAAGTTTATTTTTGGATAAGTTGATCAATTGACCAATAGAGTACAGACACGCAGGTGATGCTATATGTGCGCTAACCGGATCCTTTTGTAATACATACATTGTGTTCAATTTTCTAGGAATATTGTGTTACATGTGCCAAGTGATCATTGATTTGATACTATTCGTTTTATTCAACCATGATTATTTGATATTTTTTTTTATTTCTGCTGTTAAGTTTGTATTGACATTTATAATTTTTTATGAACAATTACATTATAAATTAAAAATGAAATTTGTATTTGTAAAATTATTGAAATAAATAATTGAGCTTTCATTTTGGAAAGCCCAACAATACAAGTGCATGAGCTTTTTCCCTGGTAATATCTATTTGTTATTGTTCGGGATGTGTATATATGTTGTAATTAAAATAGTTACATTGTATGTGATATAATATATAGATTAATGTATGTGTTGTTAGGATAAAATAGGTTTATAGATACAAAAATGTGGTTTAAAAATCGGGCAACTGTAAAAACAAAAAATATATGTTTTAAAAAAATTATTATTTTCAACGGAAAGTTTTAACGGAATTTTCGTCGAAAAAAAGCTTGTATAATTTATTATAAAAAATGATATTTCCAAATGAAAAAAGATTATTTACGACGCACATTTCGTCGGAGATAATTGCTCCAGATTTATTATAGAGGCGACACGTGTGGGACTTATATCTGACAGAATTAATTCGTCAAAAATGCTCTATTTTTGGCAAAATTGTGGTCGGACATAATTTCGTCTATCATAAATATTTCCAACCGAATTTTTGATGGACTAAATTCCGACCAACTTTTATCAGACCGAATTTCCAATGGATTTTTCTGTCGGATATGAACCATGGCCGACAGAATAGGCTTATATCTGACAAAAAATTCTGTTAAAAATAAGTCTATTTCTTGTAGTATATGTTTTGAAAAATAGTTGAAAGGACGAAGTTTGTTGGATTTCTACTTGAAAGACATATATATATAGAAAAGATCAAGGGCATACCCTTTAAACTACATACCTTATGGTACTCTTTAGCGATTTTGATTTGGTGATTCATCCGGCCCATCGCTATATCCGTCATTATATGTTGTTTCGTCGCTAAAAGTTTTGTATTTACTGATTCGCCAAAAATTTTGAAAACAATAAGAGGATAAAAGAAAAGAAATAAGACATAAATAATAATTATGGATAAAAGCTAATAAGTTTTAATTTTAATAAATGAATTTCAAATTAATCAGAAAGCCTCTGGATTGATAAGCTTCTGACATGAGTATCTTTGGTATTATTGTCACAACATTAAATTGAGGATGGTATCACGTAAAATTTTTATTGACATGTAATAAAACCAAACCATGCATGTTTCAACTTGGGCCAAGTAGTCTCAGAAATATATATTTTGATTGATATATAACTCCTCGATCTAGTTTTGAATCTAAAAATCTCATGTTGAAGTGGTTGTCACTCAAGGCAGCTATTAATGTATTCTTATAATATTTCCATTATGACTTTTGCAGAGAACCGTACGTTAAGATGTAGAATAATTACTTGAACAGATATCAAACTCTTCCTTTTCAAGTGAGACTAATAAAATTCAGTAATGTAAAACTACTGATATATATATATATATATATATATATATATATATGATCATTTAACTTAAGAATACATGCATACATACATAATAAATAGACACTCACTGCTGTTAACTTTTAAGTGACCTTCAATGGCTGCGTCTTGGGGCAATCTTCACATTACTTTTAACTTTGATAGAGGTATCCCATGATCTCATCCCATCCCATCACAGTTGAGGTTTGTCTGTTGGTCAGCACACTTGATGAATGACTGAACAAGTGCAGCAAACCTCAGCTAGCATTGAGTTGGGATCTGCACGCTACGTACATTGTACAAAGGGTTGTTCCTTGCCTCCTAAAATATGGTGGAAAAGATCAACTGTTGAACGAATGCTGCTCGCTGCCTCCTCTCTTTGTAATCCTGTTCTTGAGCTTCATCCAACACACCCGACTTAGTGCTGCACAATAGATTGAAAAAAGGCTAGCCATCAACCACTACAATGACCATGATGTGCATATTTGTGTGTCTATTTGTTTTCTTCCCCTCATTCTTTAAAACTCCGTCATAAGTGATACCACACTTTCATTTAATTCTTTGATTGGCAATATATAGTACTGTCTCTTAAGTCCTATTGTTTTTGACATCTACTCTTCCATAGAGCATAGTTGGACCCTTTCAATATTTATGCAAATATTTTTACTTGAAGCCCAACTGGTAGCAATTACAGTATCATCCGTCCATTTGAGTCTTTGATTGACAATAGCTTAAAACTTTAATGTCCTATTGTAATTGATACCTAAATCTTCCATACAGCATAGGTGTTCTCTTTGGTATTTCTGCAAATCATTAATAATGTTTGTCATATCTACTGATACAAATCTAGTAATTGTCATCGTCAAAGATTGTTGATCTTGAGTATCTATATTGAACTCTGAAACACTACATGCGCTAAAACTATTAACATGCTTCACCTTGTATCAATATGTAAATTTAGGTTCCAAGTTGCGCATACTAGAAATATTTGGCAAGCACATCTTTCATAATCTGCTTCTTACTATCATGTGAGAAGGACGGTTGTTCCTATACTAAGGTAACAAGAAAACATGCAACTAAATAACTAAAAATTGTTTTTTATATATTCTCCAATTGGACATGCAGGCTATATATATATATTAGGATAGGCCACAATTTGTATCAGTCACCGGAAAGACTGTATGTGCTCTATATCAGTAACGGTTAGGTTAGATGTTATCCTTTGACATATAAATGGAGCATTCTTTATTTCATATTTGATACATTTGGCATTGAATACACTAGTGGTGCTATGTTTAGTTGCACTTCAAGCACGTATGCACACATGGGCAAACACAGATATGCAGACACACACACACACACACACACACACACACACACACACTGTGGAATGATTAGAAATCTATCACTTGGCAGAAGAACCGATACCTTATAGGCTCAGAAGTTGTTGGGGCAGCATTGCAGGATATTTCATCATCACTGTTATTTTTAGGATCAGAAAGAGGGATACTGCTGAATAGAAATGGCGAAAGGAGTGGATCAGGTGCGTTTTCGTGTATAGAACCTCTATTCATTGGATCTGGGCCGAGATACGAGTTCAGGTCTCGCATGTCCTTGCCAACCGCCATTGAACAGTTATTCCACAAGTCTGACCTTTGGGACTTTCTCCTCCACTGAACAGATCAAATTAATGGTTATAGATGACGCCATATATAGTTTTATGTACGGCAAATTAAAAGTGTAATGCATAATTGCATACCTTTATTGAATAAGGATGCTGAGTTGTAAAATGTCCAATTGCATCTTTTCCCAGATTTGCTGCACATATAGGACAAACCTGAAATACAATTGGCTATTATGAAGCTGATGATCATATTCATTGAATTAGTAGAGGAGAAAGTGCGAGATCATATGTTTCAAGGCTCAAGCATATGCATGATGATGGAATATGCTACACTTGCTTATTATAGCACATGACAAATAATTCTTGATTTTCTTTTTTAAAATTAAACATAAAGTAGAGATGCCCTAAATTTGGCATAGCTCTCAAAAATATGTTGCAAAATGCAAAGTAGTTAGAATAGTATATATCAGCCACAGCCACAGCCAGAGAGCTTATTGATCAGCCACAACCCCAAATGAACTCCAATTTAAATCAATTTCACTGTTTTTTTAAACAATGAGAATAAGCATAAATAAGTAACTACAGTACCGCATTTTTTAAGTCAAAGCAGTGCTCTTCTTGTAGATGGAGACAAAGCATTGGAACTTCAATATCCACATAACAGAAGGGGCAAGGAAACCAAGCTCTCACTTCATCTCCCATATATGATCAGCTGATTATCTGCTTGACAAGCAATTTCAAACATAAGTGCAGGAATAATTGAGTGGACTCTTGGAAGTATTAAATTATGTTGGAGACCAAGCTAACATCTTGACTAACACGTTTTTACAACCTATATAAAGGCTGGCAGGCTAGTTCCCTTCTTGTAACGAACTTGATGCATTAAATAATAGGGAAAAGGTCCAAAAATGCCCTTGACGTTTACCCCGATGTTTCACTTACACCCTAAACTAATTTTTTTTTCCAAAAGTACCCTTAACGTTACAAATTTTGGGTCAAATGTGCCCCTCCCGTTAACGAATCTGCCACATTGACAAACGAAGATGACACCTCATCTAATTTTGCTGACTAGGCCGAAAAGAAAAACTTAACTCTTAATTAAAAAAAATAAACAATTATACTAACAGTATTATAAATTAATTATTTAATTTTAGAATAATTAATATTAAAAATTAAAATAAAAAAATTATAATTTACCAAATTGTACATGAAAAAAATTATATTTTTATCTTGTTATCCCAAATCAAAAAGCCTAGCACATAAAATTTCCTCAAAAATTGCCTCCAATCTATGCACATAATCGAAGGAGGGAAAAGAACAGAAAGCTTCCACGAAGCTCCTCTTCGTCATCTTCATCCGCATTCTAGGGTTTACTTGTGCAAACCCAAACCACATATCCTGCCTGATCTCGATCTAGCCAGCCTCCCCCTGCTCTCGATCAAATCCTACTCTGCACACCCACATCTCTAAAAAACAAACCACATATCCTAAATAAAAAGGTCTAGCCCTTCCCCAAATTGTTCATCTCAACCACCAAGCGTATCACACAAAAATAGGAGTATTATGTTAAGAGGTAAACGAGTCTAACTCATCATCAACTTTCCGTGATGGTGATTTTGGGGTTTGTTTGAAAGCAGTGAAGAATTTCTGGGGATTTGTAGAGAGAAAATTGGGGTTTCTGGGGTTTTGTTTGGGGTTTCTCAATCTAGATCTAGACTTCTGGGGTTTCTGGGGTTTTGTTTGGGGTTTCTCAATCTAGATTTAGATTTCTGGTGTACTCAAGAATTTTTGATTTGAGATTACTAGTTGTGCTTCGAGCCTTCGATGGTTCGGGATGCTCTGCCGCAGCCGGTCGGACCGTTTGTGGGTTGGTGGAGTCGTGGGTCGACGGTGGCGGAGTGGGTGATGGTGGTGTTGTGGTGGGGTTGGTGGTGTTGTCGTGGGTCGACGGTGGCGGAGTTGGAGTGTTGGTTGGTGGACGGTGGTGTTAGATTTTGCAAACTACGAACTAATTTAGAGGAAGAAGACTATATTAATTTTTGTATTAATTAATTTAGGATTATTTGTATTAATTAATTCAAGAGGATGAATTTTTGTTATTTGTATTAATGAATTAAATATAAATATTTATTTTGTTTATTAAATATAAATATTTATTTTGTTTATTAATTATTTATTTTGTTTGAAAGAAAAATAAAATAAATAATTAATAAAAATTGGATTTTTTAATTATTTGTGTTAATGAATTTTTGTACACGTCAACAAATATTGCCATGTGTCAGCCACATCATAGAGGGGTTTAACCTTCGTTTGTCAAGGTGGCAGATTCGTTAACGGAAGGGGCACGTTTGACCCGAAATTTGTAACGTAAGGGTACTTTTGAAAAAAAAATTAGTTTAGGGTGTAAGTGGGACATCGGGGTAAACATTAGGGGTATTTTTGGACCTTTGCCCTTAAATAATATATAGATTTGCTCTCCTTTTGTTTTTTCTTCATTAACTTTATCAAAGATACTCCCTCCTCAATTCCACAAAAAAGTCTCATTTGTTCCATAGAAACAAAGAGTCCACTTTCTAGTGATGGTACATAATGTCCTCAAGTTTGTCACTAATATTTATTATACCACGATACTTAACCAACAATTTATTATTTTTAGAGGTATACATAAGTATCCTTAATATTCACAAATTTTGACTATTGTTGTGGGGGTTGGAGCGAGTATATCACAACTTAAAAGAATAATTATTGCATGAGAAAAAGAATATGGACTTGAAGTCTACAATACCAATGAGTGAAATGGTAAAGTATGCTCAAAGGTAGCGACTCCATTCTCAAACCTAACAAAAAGAGTCAGCTAATTCAATAAAATCACATAATCAGGACTCGAAAATCAGCGTCAACAAGATAGTAAGTTCTCTTTAATTAAAGAGAATTACCAGTTACAACATACATCAGTAAATAACATAAGACATACAAATGTTCAAATAGAAAAACATAGAATTAATTTCCCTAAAGAAACGACAATAAACAGGACAAATGGACGTACTCTAAAATCTTGAAAATCAAAACCCAATTGATGAAATCTCTTGCATAAACACTTAACAATTACTACTAGTTTGCTACACACAAAAAAAGAAATTATTTTTGGAAGAAGAGAAGAGGAGCAATGACATGTGAATAGTTACTACCTGAGTTGTCGAGACGGGCAGCTTGAAAAACAGAAAAGTTATTGGCAGAGTGAACCCTTGAAGCCCAAAAGTCCACGTTCATTTCTTCTTTCCCTCGGCAAATAAAGAAGAGCAGAATATGGGGTGGGTGACTTTTAGGGAGAGAGAGGGAGAGACACACGGAGGACTAGAGGACGAGAGGGGAGATGGGGGGTTCTTTTCTTTCACATAAGCTGAGGAGGAGGAGGATGGAAATTAAGTTTTTTTTTATATGGATGGGCCTGCCATTGTACTGAAACTAGAAACACAAAAATTACACGTGGCTACAGGATGTATTTCACTCTACCAATGAGAGATCAAAATTTTGAGATATTTCTATTTTAAGTTAATTGTAAAATTAATAGTATTACTTTATTTTAAGGCTATAAAATAATATGATACTTTTAATTAAAATTTTATTTGTAAAATTATATTTTCATATCATCACTATTAAGTTCTTAACTATTATTACTCGTACATTTAAGAATACAAATGTTTTTTAAAATTATTATTTTATATAAATGTATCTCTAATTTAAAAATGATGCAAGTTCTATTAAATTTATATATACAATACTATTTCATTAATCGAATTAATTTTTATATAACAATAAAAATGTTATACTTATACCAAGGTTAAATTAAAAAAACTTAATTCACAAATTAATGTTATTGCAAGGAATGCTAGTTCATAAAAAAAATCTTTATGACATTTTAAAAAGTATCTTTAATGAAAAGATTCATCATCTACCCAAAGACCAGTGGGAATATTTTAGTTTTATTGAAGATTAATAATAGTAATAAATAAATAAATAAACTAGTTTTAAAGATTAGGTAATTAAGTTATCTCTGTGAGAGGTTGTTTATTTAGGTTTGAATGGCTGGATCGGTCAGTCATTTAGACGATTTAAGTTAAATAATTTAGTGTTATTTTTTGACTGAATAAGCAAAATGAAGTTTTTTTTTTACAATAATAATTATTATATTAAATAATATTAAATATATTTTTAATAATTTTAAACTTTTTAGAAGGATAAAATAATAAAAATTTGTTAATCAAATATTTCAGACATGTTAATTATCAAATATATTATTTTCATTTATATTCATATTTATTTTATTTAAATTTATATTCAAATTAATTCAATTTTTATCAAACAGTTTTTTTTGACGATTTGAAACGGTAACTTGTAGTGGTTGCATTATTAAAGTATTAGTACAACACTACCGAAAAGGCACATATAGATATTATTATTATTATTATTATAAAAAGCCTTAAAAATGGAGAAACCCGAAAAAGGCATTAGTATTGGTTGGACATATGTTAAGAAGATGGTGACCAAGTGAGTGCTGAAATGGAACAAGGACGGTGCTATTGCTATTACACCTACAAAAGAGCAAAAGGCCAAGCTATAAATAAATAAATAAAATATCGTACGTACGTGGTGGCCAAGCTATAAATAAATAAATTAAATGGAGTATATATTGAAGACAATGGATGCTGGAACCATATTATTGAACCTCAATTTAAAATTCCACATTTGAAATAAGAACGTGATAAATAAATGGGCTTAAATATGTTTTATTATTTTAAATTATTAGTCATATTTTATTTTGATGATTTAATTTTTGATTTTATTAATTATATGATTGAATTATTTATTTTTAATTTTATTTAATTAAGACTATCACGCTAAAAATTATCCGGATAGTCATAATTGAATCGATATATATAAAAAAATAATATTTTAATTTTTAATTAAATATTTATTATAATTAAAAGACAAAATAGTCAAATCACTTTATATTAACCATTAAAACTAAACATTTCCTTAAAATAATTCAATTACAAATCAAAACAATCAAATCTGATAGATTAGAAACAAAAACAACCCAAAATTTCTCAGCCACAGACAAAGTGATCAATAACAATAAGTAGGAAATAAAAGGTAACAAAAACCAAATCAAACCCCAAACACCAACAATAACCATCAAGATCCAAACCCCAACCATCTGAAATTTGTGTGGATAAATGAGAATTTGGGTTTTGGTGTGATGATTTTTGGTTAACGTGGGGATTTCCAAAGGCACAGGAACAAGACCGCCATCGTGGTCTTAGCCGCGTTACTGCCACTTCTGCGCTCGCTCCGAACGAATTGCAGTCGGGCTCAAAATGACTCAACACAAGCTCTTACCACCTCACACTTGTCCAGAGCAATCAGGCCAAGCTCATCAAGTTCGGGGTAATCTTTGTTTTAAGTGTGCAGTGCAGACGTGCAGCTCTTCTCCTTCTTCTCTTTTGCTTTTGTTTAATGATTAGAAACACCATTTAGGGTTCTATTGAAGAACCAACAAAGTTGAAGAAACTTGTAGATTTTTTTATTTTTTTTAATTTGTTCTTCAAATAAAAGAATGTAGCAGTGGAATTATAGTGGCTCTTGAAAGATTTTTTGGATAATTTCTCTAGAACAAAGTTGTAGAAATTTTTAATGGTGACTTTTGGCTTCTGGCTTCTGGCTTCTGGCTTCGTTCTAATGAAGAACGAACGAAGGAATGAATTGATGCTTTTAGATTGTTTAATTTTTTTTTCCTTTATGTTATACTAAAATGATTTTTATTTGATTGAAATATATTTTGTTTAATTTGATTGAATATGATAGGAATGTTGAATTATTCTTTTGCCCCCTTTATTTTAATAAAATAATTTATAATAATTCAAAATTTAATTTTTTTTAACACATAAATATGGTATGTCATATGTTCACCTCTACGTCATTGACAGGTATAATTGAACGAATATAGAAAAAATTAATAATTTAATTATTTAATTAATAAAATTAAAAGTTGAATCACAAAATTTAATTATTTAATTTAAATTTATTTTTTAAAAAAAAAATTGCCAACGCTCGACATCGGGAGTATGTTCAACACCGGGTATGGGTTAACCTTGACATTTGGTAGTGACCAGTGAGTTAAAACCCTAGAGAAATCTCTGTGTTATCTGCAACTGATCATGAATCAAACAAAGAGATTTCTGGCTTCTCTCAGACTCGCCAACTCGGTGTACTCGACTTGGCTCGATAGAAGTCACTTGCTCTATCATCAGGTAACTCAGTTTTATCCCTCCCTCTCTCCTCTCTCTGCACAACTTAACACCTCCACTTTTCTTTATACCCATCAATATTTATTATTTTCATCAAAACCAGAACCACTCGTAGAGCTTGTATTGTCTGAAGACTGGTCAATACAGCTAGAACACGAACTATCAAAATCAAATCCAAAACTGGCCCATGAAACTGTTATATATATTTTGAAGGGACTTGATAAAGACCCACTAAAAGCTTTCAAATTCTTCATTTGGGCTACTGACAAAATTGGATTTAATCCTAGTTCCTCTATGTATAGTCTATTGCTTCAAATTTTGGCCAACCAAGACGCGATGAAGGATTTTTGGGTTATTGTAAGAAAAATGAAAGAACAAGGATTTTACATTGACGAGGACACATACAAAACTATTCTTATGGATTTTAAGAGTTTAAAGATGGCTAGTGATGCTACTGCTTTTACCTATTTCTACAATAGAATGATTCAGGATAATGCTATGGATAGTGTAGTGAAGGAAGTTGTTGAAACTGTTACGAGGTCAGACTGGGACCATGAGGTTGAGAAAAGATTAATGGATATGAAAGTATCCTTTTCAGATGACTTTGTGGCGAGGGTTTTGAAGGAACTTCGACAGTGTCCCTTGAAAGCATTGAAGATTTTCAAATGGATTGCTGAGGGCTGTAGTTTTGAACACAATACTGTGACTTATAATGCAATTCTTAGGGTTCTTGGAAGATACGACTCTATTGGGGAGTTTTGGAGTATGGTAAAGGAAATGAAGAACAAGGGTCATGACCTGGATCTTGATACTTATATAAAGATTTCAAGGCACTTTCAGAAGAACAAGATGTTAAAAGATGCCGTAGAGCTTTATGAACTTATGATGGATGGCCCATATAAGCCCTCAGTCAACAATTGTAGTTTGCTTTTACGGAGCATTTCTGCGAATAAAAATCCAGAATTGGATCTGGTGTTTAGAGTCGCAACGAAATATGAGGCAGCGGGACATTCCCTCTCAAAGACTGTTTATGATGGAATTCATAGGTCTCTGACTAGTGTGGGAAGATTTGATGAAGCGGAGAAGATTATGGAAGTCATGAGAAATGCAGGATATGAACCTGATAACATAACTTATAGCCAATTGATCTATGGACTTGGTAAAGCAGGAAGACTAGAAGAGGCATGTAAGGTGCTGGATGTGATGGAAGCAAATGGATGTGTGCCTGATCTCAAGACTTGGACCATTCTGATACAAGGACATTGTGCTGCTAGTGAAATTGACAAGGCATTGTTTTATTTTGCAAAGATGATGGAGAACAACTATGTTGCTGATGCTGATCTCTTGGATATCCTTGTAAACGGATTTGTTAACCAGAAGAGAATTGCTGGTGCATACAAATTGCTGGTAGAGTTGGTAGACAAGGTTCATTTGAGACCTTGGCAAGCTACGTATAAAAATCTGATTCAAAATCTTTTAGGAGAAAGGAAACTTGAAGAGGCACTGAACCTTCTCAACCTGATGAAGAAACAGAATTACCCACCTTTCCCAAAACCTTTTTGTCAATATATTTCAAAGTTTGGGACTGTGGAGAATGCTCTGGACTTCTTGAAGGTGTTGAGTGCTAGGGAATATCCATCCGTTTCAGCTTATCAACATGTGTTTCAATCTTTCTTTCAGGAAGGTAAACACTCTGAGGCCGAAGATCTGCTTTACAAGTGCCCTTTTCATATTCGTAAGCACCCGGCCATTCGCAGCTTTTTTGGTTCTGTAGAGAGAAGCATCACTGCTGGTGCTTGACATTGTTCCAATGCAGTTGGTTAATATTAGTAGTTGTTTGACTGATGAATATTTGGTTCAGGAAAATGGTAATGTTATTTGCCGTTTTCCTTCTTAGTGCATCTACACCGTTGGGGATTTAACTTAGGCTACTGTTTATGAAGCTTCAATTTAGTCCTGCTGATTCCTTGCTGAGTTGCAATCAAAAGTAGCATAAATGTTTCTGTGAAGAAGTTTATTGCTATATATTGTGCAGACTGCTTCTGCTAATTGATGCCATTTTCCCTATGTTTCTTGCTAGAAAACTGCATTTAGGATATGACCTTTAATGTGTGGAGTGATCCACTGTTGAGAACCATCGGCCTTATCTCAACTGGCAAATAAAGCAACTGTCAGGCCATTGGCAAAGATGTCTGTTTATATCGTAGTATTGTTACATTGGGAGTAGGAATAGCCACGGGGGTTGTTAAGTGGCAGTTCTAGTTTAATTGCAATAATTTGTGAAAGAGTGCAAGTGCTTCACCTTGTCTCAAGTCAACTAAAGCATACCGAAATTTATTCTATGAATTGAATTTTTTCGCGTCAAAATATAGCATATTCATGCTTGTTGACTGGCATGTTGAGTTTGCCTCCTTTCATGCTGTGATAACAAAGTCTTCGGCTGTACAATGAAAACCGAGTCTGCAACACTAGTAAACAAAGAAATTCATATTTGCAAAACCTTTTCTTGAAGTGAAGTTCCATAATCCTAATATAGGAGCGTTATGGGGTTGGGTTGGGTTGAATTTTGAGGGAGGAGTATGTGTAGAGGTCAATGAGTACTGGAATAAGTTTAATAGGGATTAAAATTCTGTAAGGTTCACCACATTAGAATCGAGACAGATATCAGGGGGATGAGAATCTGCTAAATCAGAGGTAGATCAAAGCTTTTAAGTAGAAAATCGGACAACCAAGGCTTTGATCGTAATGGTAGTCAATACATTTCTCACTTAGAAATAGACAAGAAAAATACAAAAAATAATAATAAAAAAAATTGAAATCTTATTATGTGGAGTAACGTTCATGATACTCCCATTTTGTATCTACCACTCTACAACAAAATTACGGAGGATAACCAACTATTTTGGTTAACGAGCTGAAATGGATGTTCTTCAATAGCTTTCCACTCGATCCAGGGCTCATAATTGCTGCAGGGTAGAACTTCAGTCTTTGCATCAAAAATAAAAATATTCTACCTCCTGTATTGTTTGTACTCAATCAGGTATTTCAGATTGCTCCCTTCTAACTGTATCTATCATTGTACTCAAGAACTTGCCTAGGTCACAACTGCAAGGATTGGCAAGGGCTGCATGAGCCAAGAATGGTAGTTTTCTTAATGATCTTCCACTCAAACCCTGGAGAGGAAAACAAAACAAAATCACATGTTTTAAAATCATTTGAATCATTATTTTCTTTTATTATAAATATTGTGGATCTTGGCCTTTGGCTATGCAGGAAAAGATTATTAGTTCCTGACCTCACATGCTTCTGCAGCTTCAAACAATTGTTTACTTAGGTGCAATGAGGTTTGAGACTCTTGTGTTGCTGCTGCACTCAACTGTTCTTTCAGACTAGAATAATTTGGAAGAAATGGATGACCTCCATCCTACAGTATTCCAAATCTTTTTATTAGTGTCTAACGTGGCGCTAACAGTAGGAAAGATGCACAAAGGAAATGGGCCCTAGCTCCTGTCTAGATCAACAAGGTCATAATAGCATCTCACAGAAGAGGAAAAGAATTCCAATTTTATGATGTAGTAGTGCATAAGGAATACCTGCAGCTGGGAATATGACAAGATTCCATTTCGTAAAAGCTCTTGCAAGCAGGACCTTAGTATTTCATAACGTGCTTGAAGGGTTGGAGGGCCCACGTAGGCTTTAATATCAGCACGATCAACAAAAACTATATCTGCAACACAAAAAATACTTGATTTCTACATTTTGATCGTGTGTAATACAGGAGCTTACTTGATAAGAAACAAAATTTATAGGAAAAAAGGAAGAAACAAGAGAAAACCCTCTTTAAATAGAAAAAAGAGGGGAAAACTCAAATGTAACATGAAACACAAAATCCTGCAGAAATTCTTGGGTATCAAGTCCCCTCTCCCTAGATGGATTCTTGACCTCAAAAGGTTTCAGCTAAAGAAGTGATAATCCAGATATAACATTCAGCATTTGAGAAAAAATAATTAATTGTTGTACTTGTCATGAAAATGAGAAGTTTTAGAATTGCTAAAAGCTACTCCTTGCAGGGAAAAGATGTTAGATTTGGGTCGTAGATCAACTTGGAGAGATTCCAGATGTAACATTCCAATTTATCACTAAACCCCCAACAGCTGCTGCGAGTTTTTACGGCGTGTAGATTAAGAAAAATTAGAGTAAATCCTTTAGCTTTAGCAGCAGAAGTGAAATAGCATTGGCTAACTATAGGCGGATGTAAGTAATGTAGCAGTAAATATGCTAAAAGCCAAATCCCATAGAAAGTAAACAGCTTCAAACAGGCAAGCTGATGAGACCAATTTTCTATTTCATACAAAAAAATATTAGTATATATATACAGGATATGCATTTTTGTAAAGACATACCGATAGCAGCAGTTATATTGGATGTTGTCAAAACTATCACATTTGGTGAGGATTTCAATTTGTCCATCTGGGTCAATAAAGCATTTACAACCTGTGAAAGTACATTCAATTTTCAGGATGTTCAATGATATAACAGTGGACTGCATTCTTTGAAAAATAGTTTTTACTTTCTTCTTTTTCTTCATCATCTTCTTTTTCCTCTAGATGTGAGTGTAACAATTGAACCATTTTACAGCTCGTCTGCCTTTAAATGTGAGGCTAGTACTTTTCCATTGTTCTATGAGGGCTTATAAGAGAAATTGAGATACTTGTGGTGAAAATAGTTGTCAAAATCGTACGATACATGATACGACACAATACGGAGACAATTCAATACATATCGCAGGGTGACACCATTGATACGATTCTTACGCAAACGATACAATGCACTATACTTTTTAAAGTTGGCAATCGACTTGAAAAAGTTTTTATGTAGATCCAAAATAGTAAAAACAAAACTTTTAAGCCTTCAACCATTTCAAATGAAAAGGTTTTTCAGCACAAACATTTTTTATATCGCTTGATGATCCTTTAATCACTTTTTAGAATGTCGTTCTATTTTTCTCACGCAGATATATAAATCTCTACTTATTAATTTAAATTATTCCCTTTTGTTTTCTAGATTAAGGTCAAACTGAATTTTTATTTTCTCTTGTTGTTCTATAAAGATTACTAAAATAATATCTAATAAATCAATTTAGAGTATTTTGGCTACTGTATAACTTTAAATTTTATTTTTAGCCTATAATATTATTTATTTGATTACTTTTATATATAGTCAAGCTAATATGCTTGATTGTCCAATAACTTGTATTTTTTATATGTTTAAATACATATTACCACATTTTCAGTTCATTTCTGTATCATACAATAAGATATATGAAACATGATATGGGAGTTTTTGATTCACGATACGATTCACAATTTGACAACTATGGTGGTGTATGATTCATTTTGGATGTTGTAATATTGTTTAAAATTCAAATGCTACATACACGTATAGAATCTGAGGGTTCTGAACCAGACAGAGCGGCCTTTCTAGCAGCAGCAAGGCTTTCGACTTCATCTGCAGAATTGCCCCAACAATATGAATACACACTTCAAGATAAAAAGATTAGCATCAACTTGACAATCACACTTATTAATCATTCTCACCAATCAAAACAAATACCAGATTGTTCTCTTCTTCCACCATTTCTTAAATTTTTTGAAAAAGCTTTGCAACCTAAAAAAATATTAAGAGAACCACAAGTTGTTATTCTCTGAACTCTAGTACAGAGTTGACGAACTAAAAATGTGGAACAAATTCTTTGTATCTGGAAACAAGCACTTTAATGTAGGATAAGGTGTGCAGCTAAGAAACGAAAAAAAAGAAAGAATATAATAGATATTCTTTGTAACCCTTGCAAGGGATTCACTAGTATTAACTTCTTCCTTGCAAAGGAATAGTTGATGCCCTCAGGCTTCAAAGCACAAAACTTTACACAATAATTCCTAAATATAATTAAATTGTGGAGAACACAACATTTTCTTTTGACAAGTGTTTTGCGATTAAAGCATATTTGTAAGACTCGAGAAAACTTTATAGGACAAGTAAACTAAATAGGTAAGCTAAACCAACCTAAACTAAAAAATTTAATATCAAATAGACCTATATAACATACACAAGTAATAAATAAATATTACATTTTAAAAAAACTAATTTAATTAATATAATTATTTATTTATTTTTTATAAAAGAAGAAATTTAATTAATAGAGAAGAAATGATACAATAAACGGTGGTCAAGAAGTTCACCCTCAGCTGAGACTAAAAGATCAAAAATAAAAAAGCACTTAAAGAAGTGTAGCCCTCCAATCTATACATAAATAAGTAACATAGATAACTTTAATAGTCCCCCATAGCAGAAGTTCAAAGAGACGCAAAAAAAATAACCCTATTCATTCAATAACTTTAAGGATAAGTAACTTTCTCTAAACAACCTAACATTACGCTTATTCCAAATTTTCTACCCACAAGATAAAAAAGATGGCACACTTCCATAAAATTTTGGCATCCCTCTTACTTCCAAATCCTCTAAAACAAATTAATAGCATATCTTCCACCGTAATAAGACACACCCACTCCTCTCCTAGCACTTCAAAGAGAGCTCCACAATCCTGACAATGCAAAAATAAATGAGCATGTCTTATTACTCTGCAAGTTTATATGCACATAAAACAAATGTCCGGAGATAGAACTTTGTAAGACCTGCGAGCTTAATAAAGATCATTAGTATTTAATCTTTGAAAAACCAAAGATCACACAAAAGCCTTTATTTTGGAATAAACATTGACTTTCCAAATGTACGAAACAAATGGAAATGGATGAGGAACAATAGACCAAGTCAAAAAAGGGAATAACTATTACAACAAAAGGAACCAGTTGAATCTAAAGTCCAAATACACTTATCAAAAGAGGTACATAGATGAACCGAATCATTACCAAAGATTCCATCTAATTAAACTCCAAATCCGTGAAATTCCAGAAGAAATGAAAATTCTAAGAAAATGAGTTCTCATCACGCTATATGAAGTTAGAAATGGGAGCATCATGAAATGAAGAAATACAACACACGATTAAAAACAAGAGAAAAATGATTATCTCCCAACCAATAATCCTCCCAGAATCGAATTCGATGACCATCCCCAACTCCATATCTCAAATGTCGAATAAAGAAAGAATATCCTTGGGAGATGAATTTCCAAAGACTTGCATGAGTAACATAAATCCCGGATTTTGCATCCCACCCATTCAAATGGGTGCTAAATTTGCTCCTAATAACCTTATGCCAAAGAAAATGAGGTTCCAAAGAAAATCTCCAAAACCATTTACCAACCAGAGCAATATTCAGATAATCTTGAGTACCAAATTAACCATCCCCAAACCTCCCCTCCTACTTAGAAAGACACTGTTTTTCACCAAACCAAATGATTCTTCTTCTCATCACCAGCTCCCGACCAAAAAAAATCTATCATTAACCTTTTTAGAGTGCTACACTAACTGGGTTACTAAAAAAAAAGATAATATAGGGGTATACTAGACAAACAAGCTTAAATCAAAGTAATCCTATCTCTAAGGAAAAATACGCATTTTTCCACCTATCTAAATTTTGACTCTCTTTCAACTACCGGATCCCAAATCGAGACTGACCTAATATTCTCACCAAGTGGGACCCCAAGATAAGTAAACGAAAAATCCCCAATTCTACAACCAACCAAAGGCGAATACATAATAAAATCCAAATAAAATTCTATTTTTTCTTGCCAATGCATCCCAAATCAACTTGGTAAAAGCAGATATACGAGATGGATCACATAAAAAGGCATACATAGTTAGATTTAGCAGAAGGTTTAAGTTCCCAGAGTATATGATAGTTTAGAAGACTCAAATTCCAGATCATATTGTTAACTTTAGCAAAAGGTTTAAAATCCAGATTTTGTAACAGGACATGGATCCGTACATCTCACAACTAAGTTGATGATGATAGTCCTTGGTAAGGCAGGATCCAACAAGTTTGAAATGTTTTCAATATTTCTGATACTTGTGTGATTCAGTTAGATCTTATAATCTGTATTTAAAAGGAAGTGCATCTTCTGATGTATAACAAAATATATACGCAAATAATATCTGCATTCAAATTTCTTTATTTGTGCTCCATTATAGAACAAACTTTGCTCCATTAAGCTTGCAATGGAGTGCAAATGGAGAAATTTGAATCACATTTATTGCTTCAAATAAGCCACAAGGAAGGGGAGTAAATGGCCAAAATATTATCAAGATATTAAGCATTCTAATACTTACCAATTTGTCACTTTCTGAAAACCATTTACTAAACAAAGAATGGGCATTAACTTCAACCAATTGGCTCTGTGGGTATCTGATGGTGGAACAAATTAAAAGGGAAAAAAGGATTAAATTATCAGTAAATAGTGCATTGAAACACATGTTTGATGTACTATGATAAGAACCTGGAGCTAAATCGTATGGATAGCTTTTGCGCCAGTGCTTTGCACAAGGACGTCTTGCCTGTTCCCGGAGGTCCGTGTAGAAGAATGATGCTGTAAACAATAAAGTATCAGCTATGACTGAGCAAAAAACGGATAAAACCGAATAACCGAACCGAAATTTTTTAACCGGATTTTTTCGATTATTTATTGAAATTCGGTTATATCCGATTTAATATTCGCTTTTCGGGTTCGGGTTTGGTTTTTAAATTTTTGTTATTCAGTTAACCGAATAACCGAATAACAAAAAAATAAAATTAAAACCTTAAAAGCACAATCAAGCCTTAAAGCCTTAAAATTTAAAACCAAGGTATCATATCTTATCCCTTTCATTTTCTCTTTCTTTTCTTTCTGTAACAATCACAATCAAGTGGCATATATTGCTTCAATTGATCCTTGGTTTTTTGTCTTTTTTAATGGTTGTGATTCTGAACTTTGTTTATTCGGTTATTTCCCGAACAACCGAATAATAAATTCGGTTATTTGATTATTTGTTCGGATACTAAAATTGCACAAATTTCGGTTTTCGGTTATAACCGAATAGTCTATTCGGTTCGATTATAACCAAATGATCAGTCCTAGTATCAACTAGAGATCAATCAGACCTCCAGAGAATATAATCTTTTCAAGAATGGATAATATTAATTGTTATCAACAAAATATGTTTTTTTACTAAATACAAGACTTAAGAGGAAGAAAAGGGGAAAAAATTGCCCTGAGGGGGCTACATTAAGAAAATAAAAGGTGGCAGCTTTTGGGAGGTTAAAAGTTCATGACTTTGGCTGTAACAGTCTACTAATTTCTAATATATAATGCAAAAGAAAGTATGCGCTCAGATGTTTATGCAAGTAATCACATGCCTATCAGAAGCTAGAATTAATTGACTACAAAATTATACACCTAAAGGAAATAAATATCATACTACTTCAAGCTAATTAAACCCTCATTTCTATTTTCTACTAAAGAAATAATTCAAGATCTTCAAAATGCATATATTTGTGCACTCAACAAAAAGTTCATACCGGTTCCATGCTAC
Source organism: Panax quinquefolius (assembly GCA_020205615.1). Taxonomy (NCBI): domain Eukaryota; kingdom Viridiplantae; phylum Streptophyta; class Magnoliopsida; order Apiales; family Araliaceae; genus Panax; species Panax quinquefolius. Next base: position 9,625,388 of record CM035156.1, read on the forward strand.
CAGGAATGGATCAACACCCTTTTCAGTAAAAAGTAAAGCACTAGCTGCATATCGCAATAACCTCTGCTTGAGACCAGATTCATAAATCAAGCTGCAGAAGCAGATATCACCATTTCCATTATTTTGAATTATCAAACTCAAAATGGAAATATAAATGGATTGCAAACCAACCTTTCCCACATGCCATCAAATTCCTTTGCAGGAAGAACCCATTCATTAAAGCTAGAAAGTTGGCCATCCCCACTTAAATCTTCACAAGGTCCTTCTTCACTGAGCTGTAAAAAAGGAACAATTAAAAGAATCCACATAGTCATTGCTAAAGACATTAAATTAGATCAAATACAATTGTTCAAGTGAAGGGAAGAAAACAAACAATTACTTTCTGGGATTCACTATTGCAAATTAAAGAGGACACTAGCCACGTGATGTATTTGGATAAGCCATAAGATTGAAAAGTACCAGTGTTTGTATAGATTAATTCTTCATTATGAACTGATCCATACACAGAAATGACAATGTTACTCAGAATAGTGTGAAAACTACTGAGAGTCTTTCTTTGAAGCCCTTGTATGTGATTTACTAACCCCTTCTATATACTCCCTCCGTCCCATAGTTATAGGCTGATTTTCCATTTTAAGATGTCCCAATATATAGGCTACTTACTATTTATAAAATTTAGTTGATTCATTATTTTACTTTTATGCCCTTATAATAAATATTCAACCATTACTCTTTTTTTGAAGAAACAATCTTCAATGTCATTATTTTTATCACCATATTTAATGTTGTTGTATTCTTAATAAAAGAATTCAACTTTTTAGGCTTTACTAGTTGAACATATTTTGTGTATAAAAGACAATTGTATCAGCGATCAATGAAGTTAAGAGTTCCAATGTGATAAGTAAGGAGTAATTAATTTATTCATTAATTCCATATTAAGGGGTATATGTGAAAAATTTGTGTTAAAATTATCACTTGAACTAATTTTCTTAAATTATGTGCCAAAAGAAATCAACCTATAACTATGGGACGGAGGGAGTATCATACTTTTTCACAGCTATCTATAACAGAATTGAACCATTCATTCGAAACACATAATCATTCCAACTATTTGTGATACAAATACATTTACGAAAAAGCAAAAAAATATGAAGGATTAAGCTCATAAAATACCATAAACTGAGCAAATTACCTGAAAGACATGCACAACCGGCTTGACTTGCCAAAACAATAGAATGTCATGGTTCTCCCACCCATACATCTGCAAAAACCAACATAAGGATGTAAGCATTATACCAATAAAAGCAGAAGACAGCCTTGTTCAGTATTGCATGCCATAATGCAAAGAGGCAGCGGGTGGGTGGGTGGGTGGGTGGGGGGGGGGGGACTGTTTTCAAGAGGTAAATCTTCTTTTCTTTTCAATTATAGGCTCCCTCTTTCTTTACTTTTTTCATTTTTGGTGATTTTCTAATATACAGAAAGAAAAATCCTTTCAAACTTAAACACAAAAATCATACCAGTGTCACAAGCACAAATTCTGTGTACATTCGCTACAAGAAACTGATCATCAAGTGGTATTGGAATGGGACCATCAATATAGCTCAAGCTCCTCTTTTCAAGCATTCTGTGTAAATTCATAATCATAAAAAAAGTCATATAACCATATCGTTCAAGCAATCAAACTGCAGAAATTATTTGATTAAGAAAACTGATGATACATCAATTCAATCAATGATCAAATATTTTTATAGATAATTATTCGCTGTGCAAGCTTAAACAAAATTTGATTAGTTAATTGTAGCCAATACACAGAAAGATGCAATGTGCTTTGTATGAGAGCTGTGTGTGTAAGGATGGAAGTACTTTTCAACAGCCGATTGAACATCTTCAATTCGAGCTGTACTAGAGGGCTTCAAGCAAACTTCGACTGCAAAAAATAAATTCACAAAAACATTAAAAAAGGACCTACATATAACATGTGTGCATGTGAGGTCGTAAGGTACCTGACACGAGGAATTTTTCTTCAGCTATAACAGGAGCTGGAGCAGAAGCAACGTGCTCCGTTATGGCGGCGTTTTGTTCAGAGGTGTTGGCTTCTGTGGGGTTCTGCTCAGAGATCTCCATTGGGGTACTCATTCTGGTGCTAGTAAACGGTGAGCTTTCAATTTCTGCGGAATAATAGGGGATTTGGAAAAGAAATAGAAACCCTAGGTGAACATAAAAGAGGGGGTTTTCTTTGAAAATGGGCGCGGGAACAAGAAGAATCAGATGTTCCACAGGAGACTGGTACGTACGTTCATTCCCTCGTCAAGTGGTAGTAATAGTAGTAGTGCGGCTAATACTTTATTTTGTTTTGTTTTTTAATAACAGAATTTACTACATTTCAATACTATGGCAAAGTGAGAGAAAAATGTTTTAAGATAAGACTATTCAATTACATTTCAAAATTTTACAAAAATAAATGATATGATTTTATTCCAAAAAATATCTATTTAAGGTTTATAAATAAAACTATAATTTTTCATTATTTACTGCAATTTATGTCTCATTGGATAATTAGAGTGTCATTCCATAAGATTTGAGCAAGATGATGATATTACCCGAACACAAACATTTATATTTTGGTTATTTTGAGACTCAAAAAAGAAAAAGTAATTGAACATACTAATTAAAAGGAGGAGCATTACAACTCACTCTCCGTTTTAAAATTAAAGATTCAAAATTATTAATCACAAAAAAAAAAATCACTAAACTTTTATGAATCATACTAATTTTAAAATTTAATGTCGTTTAACCTCAAAATTCAAATTATAAATATAATTTTAGAACGAATAGAGATTTACATAATTAGAATTGTTTCCAATTTAATTAACAATTCTATTGTCTTGCTTACGAGTATGCATGATCACACCTTAATTATTTTAACTTGAAAAGATAGCTCGTATATGGCTCCATTCGACAATATACACAAATTTCAAGCCCAAGACTTCACAAAAACAGTTCCATACATACTAAAGCGATTTGAAGGTCTCCCACTTGGCAAGCTCAAACTTGTGGTGATTCTGCTTGATGAATCCATCAGCTTTAGCATCAATACTAATATCTCCTCCATAAACATATTTCCCATTCTCATTATTATCTTTAACAACTTGAGAGGTTTTGTCCTGCTCGACGAAATGAACCTTCTTATGAGGCCGCGGGGCATGATTTATCAAGGGAGGCGTCTTGTCTTCACAAGTGACGACCTGCTTATTGTTGAAGATCTTGTGGACATTTGGATACCTAGGAAAATCAGTGACAACACTAGGCGACCTTCCATGCTTGAAACATGAGCATGGTAGTCCTGGGATGTGGTGTTCCTCCACCCATAATTATTATATGCCTGGTACTGGTACTGGTACTGGTACTGGTAGTTAGCGTAACCCTCCTCGTTGGAGCTTGTAATCATTTTCTGCAGAATGTTTTTGTTCAATTGCTAGCTCTGCAAAACTTGAGATTATGGAATATGCATATTTATAGAGCTAGTGTAACTTTTCCCAAATATTCCAGTATGATAAAGCTTTGCCTTTGCATCTTATTCTCTGTACCAAACAATAGATATATTCTAAACTCCATCCGTCGTGAATCAAACACACAACCTTCTGATCTAGAGTGAAGACTTAAAAGCACAACAAAAACAGCCACGTCCGTCGATGGAACTGCCTGCTTACAATATCATGATCGGATTCGGGGATGAAATCTTGTTCTAGGCTACAGCTTTAAACCAAGGATAATAAATCCATTCCCAGATTGTGTCTAATGTGTTTGTTTAAAATTGTTTGCTTCGTAGTATGCCAATTGTGGTGTAGTTAAATTTGGACATTTGATGGGATGTCAGACGAAAGTGCAATCACATTTGAATTCGATGTTTTCCGGGTAGTGGTTATTAGCCTGTTGGGGAGAGAGTTTTCAGATAATCTTGAGTACCAAATTAACCATCCCCAAACCTCCCCTCCTACTTAGAAAGTTGTTAATTTGTAAAAAAATTAAAATTGATATGAAATTAATTGAAATAAAAGTTATTATTGTATATCATGTTTGATGAGGTTCGGGTCTGAATTAGTGAAATATATAGATTGTTTAGACAGTTATTCAAACTTAAAAATAAACAATAATGACAGAAAATTATGTAACCACTACATGGCTGAATCACATTATTTTGTAAACTCTTCACCCTAACGACACCTTGAAAATGTCTTTCGAAAGTAATGGACAAGGATAAAGGGTTGTTAATGCAAATATAAGAGGTACAGGAGAAGAAAATTGAGCAAACTGATGCGATTTTTATTGGATTTTGTAATCATATGCGGCGGGTAAATTGACGAGGGCAGGAATAATGTTGTCATTACAAGTAGACTTATTGTTGTTTATTGACATACTTGGTCGTGCTTCCCTTTGTGTACATGACTACATGGTCGAGCTAAATTAATTGAGGCACAATACAATTATTTGTAACCTAAAAGGATAATTAATTTCCAGCCAGGTATATTTCAAAAGTGCCAATTCCCAAAATCATCTAGATCCTCCATCCAACATTGAATCTAATAATCGCAACTAAAACTGATCATTGGAACTAAATTCAAAACGTATAGCACTGGTCCAACCGTTTCCCAAAAGCTAATACACAGAATAAGAAAAATTTCTACAAGTCATAACTATATTAATATGAACACAATTATTTTAGCAAGTTCCAGAAATGTACCAGTAGTTTTGCCATCCATCATAATGACTTACTGTAAATGAGTTGAACCTACCCATACATTTATTTATATATATATATACCATCTGCACCATAACTGGGAGCTTCTTCAACTACGCTATGCCTTCTCTCCAGCAATCAAATCCATGACCACACGCTTGATACTCCCATTGTTCTTCTTCAAAAGCATTTTGTTCATCTCCTTATCAGCAAAACCCTACACCAGGCAAATTCAAATCATGCAAGTAATAAGGGTAAGAAAAAAAAAATTGTATCATGTTTTCGGTGAAAAAAACTTACCATCTCCTGCAGCTCCTCAAGCATAGGATCCCACTCCGCAACACCACAGAGATCATCAACTGATTGTTCCAAGCTGTACTCATTCATCCTCAATATTTCCTTGTTCAAATCAACCTGCTTGAACCCCATATCCTCGAGTTCCTTTAGAAGGATCTCCTCAACACCATCATTACCACTGACATCTTCTGTATTAGATGTTGCAGTATTAGTTGCGTCGGATGCAACTACAGAGAAATCAACAGTTGGGTATGCAACTGTTGAAGACCCCTCAACTGGAGCTGGGTTAGATAAAGCCCCTCCAACTAGCAGAGTATCATTAATTGGGAAATTTAGCTCCTGGTCTTTGTTTGACGGTGCATTAGCTACTGGTTCAACTAATTCTGTTGGCCTATTAGAAATGTCAAGCTCGGAAAGGTTATCTTCAACTATGGGTCCAACATTCGCACTTTCAAATTGGGAGCCAATTACACCACCGCTAAAAGGGGGTAAATTCAAGTTAAAGCCATGGACATTTTCACTAAATGAGTCCCTCAAAGAATCATCAACCTGCAAGTTTTAAAATTTAAAAATAAGTAAATTGCTGCCTAATTGTTAACAGCAACTAAATGCCATACTTCAGTAGTTCAAAAACAGACCTGGATAAGAACCCAAACACGTTGTCCAAACTTTTGGCCTGATGGTGAAGCCATCCTCCAATATGAGATGTAACGACCATGCTTTTCGGGAGCATTAAATTCAACTGCAATGTCAATTTCCTTGTCCACAGGACAACCATCTGCTGGTAGCTGTGTTCACATAAAAAAGAGCATGCTCACTCAAACACCAATTTATTACACAAGCAGTAGTATATCAGAGCATGTGTGGAAGATGGAAAATTGTCAAAAAGATTAACTACACATTCATTCAAACCTCTAGCTCAACAGAAAGCGTCTTGCTGAACCTATCTCCTCCAATCCACAGAAGCTGCGTACCCCGAGGCCAAACAGTATTACCATTGTTCCTCAACCGCCAAATCTTCGTAAATGGGGTAGATGGGGCCATGTAAGTGCCATCTCTGATACTAATATCCTGAATGAAGCGACTGTCCAGCTTATTAGATCTACTTGCAGAACCTCTCAAGACTTGTGGCAATGTTGGAGGACGCCCTCGGCAATGCTTCATCTGAGAAAATAGAGACAACAAAACAAGATGATTCCATGTAACAGGCAACTGGATTAAAGAGCCAATAAAATTTTGTGTGAAGCTACTAACAGGATTATAGAAACCCTTCAAAGATGCAGGATGATGATAACTCATGGGCTGGTCCATTCTTATGTATTCAGCATCATTTCCCATATCTACAAAGCAGATGCTGCACAGATCATAATCCTCTTTCCTGCAGGAAGAAATGAGGTTCAAGTGTATTGAAGATAATTTTCCATAAAAAAACAACATATCTTAATTCCTTACACTTTCGATTTGAAACGAGGTCCAGTTATTGGATGAACCCCACAGCTATCACAGCGAACACCCCTATGGAATATACTTTTAAAGCCATCACCGTGGTTGTAGCTCCTTTTCAATGGGACCACACGAGGAGCATATGGACGTCCAGGCACAGATGAGTAATTTTCTATCGGCACACCTGAAAAAGGACACTCTATAAAAGAATTGAGCCCATATCGAGACCCCAAAGAATTCCCAGAATTAGCCGCAAAATTTTTTGTCCCTGTAACACAACCTTGGTCTGATGCCAGAGAATCAGGGGTACCGGGATTCAAATAATCATGTTGACTAGAAGAGCCAACACCAACTGAATTCCATCCCATATGGGGTTCATTCGACTTCTTAACCTCTTTTGTAACGTCAGACTGACTGATGGTTGCAACTTTGTCCCCATGTGCATAGCTGCTATTGTTATTTTTCCTTGCATTATATTCCCCTAACATTTTGGCAACCGTGTCCCCTTGTGCAAAGCTGCTACAGTAATTTTCCCTTGAATTATATTCCCCCAACTTTTTAACCTCGATTTTCTTGCCAGGAACATCAGATAAGCTAAGAGCTGGATTAGAAGATGAAGACCCAACAGAAAAATTTTCACCACGCGGAGCAGAATTGAGATCCACCAAGTCAGCTGCAGGGGTTACAAAGCCCTTCGAAAATCCAGTGAAGTTTCCTTGATCTGCTTCATTGCTTCTCAATTCGGTCAACGGTGTGAGCTCATCAACCTTTGAACTGTTTTTGTCTTCACTAACTGGAGGATAAGTATAGCCTCCTGAAGACCCACTTTTTGTGCCAGATACAGCAACCTCTTTCAGGTAGGTCAGACCGATCTTTGATAATGAATCAAGAAGCTCAGCATACCCTGGTTGAGAGGATGTATTATTAGATCCCAAGTCGGTGGATAGCTTTGAGAGTGTTTCACGGATGGTCTCGGGGACAGATTTCAAAATTTCAGAAACACTGCCATTCAGATTTTGGAATGGAGGCTGAATTCTGGGTGATCTCATGGGGGTAGAACCTCCACTTGATGTACTGTGAGATCTACCAATCCTTTCCGTATTCAATCTCACAGCTATCCTCAAGGGATTCAGGGACTGCCTCATTATATCACGCAGATCTTCTTCATCAGCAAGTGTTACCACATCACCATCTTCATCAATATATGTAAGTGTAATCTCAGAATCAGAAGAAAAATTAAAGAGAGAAAGGACCTTCTCTCTGAATTTATTCAAGTCAAGAGCAAGCTCTTCATCAACAACAAGCACATTGAGACGCCTAAGCGTTTCTCCATATTTAACCTGTCCAATAAAATTATGAGTGGTAGTAAGAATTAAAGAAAAAGTATCAAGGTTGACACATAACAGTCGATCAACTAAGTAAACATATAAATGAATTAATATATATCTGAATCCAAATAAATTCCAACAAAAAAGAAATCATCTAAATAACTCAATTCAAATAAGCAATATTTCTGACAATAAATTAAGTAAACTACAGAACAGAACTGAATTGACAAGATTCAATGGTAACTTTTGGATATCGTTTCCGTCACACTATGTTTAAACATTGATATTGATGTTCACTAAGAACAGCTTTTATTTTCTTCCTATTTTACAATAATTTATTTTTTTAGTGTCCTTGTTCTGACTTCTAATTATGTGGAAAATTAAAAATTAAAAATTAAAAAAAATTCTTCTAATTTGTATATCAAACTGAAAACTATTACATGATTCTACAAAAATAAATAAATAGTTAACCTTTCTCCTCAGTTACAGGTAGGAATTAATTTATAAAAATCCATAACAAATTCTAAATATAAAGCTGGTAAAGAAGAAACAAATCTTGGCAGATCATACTTACAAAGACAAATAAAACCCTCGACAAATCATCCGATCACAAAAGCAAACATACGAAACTAGAAAAGGCAAGGTTTACTCAACAAACAAAACCCTAGATGAATAATTCACGGAAACAAGATAGGAGATATAAAAGGTAAAAATCGAACCTTGATGACAATAGAAGAGTCCATAGGTAGGTAGGTAGAGTAAACTGCGATCCAGGTAGGGTAAGCCGCTTAAATAAATAAAGATGTTAATTTTATATAAACGGGAGTGAAGTGAAATGATTTGATGGAAACAGTAACCCTAGAGATTAGAAGAAAAAAAAACGAAAGGAATTGTTCAACACAGAGAGCGTTTAAATCGGTAAGTACTGATTTTTAGAGATATCACGCGTACCAGATGAGCCGCGATTATCTCATCTCTTCTCTCCTCTTCTGCGGACTTCTGAGCCTATTACTACTACTGCGGAGTATTGTATTGTATGTGTATATGTATTTATATTTATAGTAATAAGACAGTGTTTGTTTGGGTCTTCTTCCCAAAGAAATTAGACAAGTGTTTGTTTGGGTGTTTTCTTCTTCCCAAAGAAATTAGAGAACTATACTGTGAAGGAAATCCAACACTTTGTTTACGAGTTTTGAACACAAAAAAGAAAAAAAAATTAAATTAGAATAGAAAATAAAAAAATAAAAAATTTAAAAAAATTTGTGTGTTGTTTCTGAGTTTTTAATAGAAAATTTAAAATTTAGGATATGAATTATAATTTAAAATTTATTATATTAAAAATTGAGGATAATATGAGAATTATAAAAATATTACTTATTATAATTTCTTTTCCGTCCAAATCAGACCAATTTTGGACAGAAAAAATGACCAAATTTTTTATCCATTTTTTTTCTTTTTCGTTTATTAAAAAACTCAAAAACATAAGAATTGAAAACTTAAATTTTTCGACCATTTTTTTTTTTTCTGTCAAACAGAGCGCAAAAGTCAAGTCGTATCGTCTCTCTCAATCTTATCCTCAAATCAGCTAGACTACCCAAAGGGATCGTGGAGCCTCGCGTCTAATTGGCTAGTGTAACAGTGTTGTTCATTTATACTGGAGTACTACTTTGCCACGTATAGAGTGCAGTAGTTTTGACGTACTCCTTGTCGGTTTATACTCTTCTCGTACACTTTTCATATCCTTATTTTATTTTTGTGAATTCTTTGAATTTTTTTTTATAATTTATACTACTAGTCTACTACACATTAATACATATACTATCTTTTATTATTTCATGGGGAAAAAGTTAATCTAAATTTATTAGTTAATATTTAATTTCTAAGCATAATAATATTATATGAGTATTGAAAATTAAAAATTAAAAAAAATATCAAATGACCTACTTTTAAGAGGACCGAGTATTTAATTTTGATAATCTGGTGATGTAAGAGACTATGTAGTAATATATTATTATTATAACCAAAAATTGGTTCGTTAGTGATATGACATTGTAATGGATGACATAATGAATGAATAAAAATTTCAAACTGTTACATATGGAAATTGGGATTACAACTAATACCAACTGGAAAAAGGGGAAAGAAACTCAAGAGAAGGGAGGGGAGTTATGCATGATTAAAACACAGCCTAGCCTAGCCACGCCACGCCACGCCACGCCACCCCACCAAGGAAACTGAGTTCAATTAGGTAGGTTTCCTTAAGAAAACCATAGCTAGCGAGCTAGCGGGCGGGCGGCCATTGAGCTAAGAATAGTAGCAGCACAAGCAACAAGGCTTAACTCTGACCACCAAGTATATACTTACATTGCAACATCAGTTGTGATCTTTTTCCTTTCCGTTTCCCAGCAAACGCTAGCAGCACTAGCACTGTGATCCATGCATGCATGTATGTCACAATGGTGGTCTTAATTAACTGCAACCACATTGATGAGCTACCTGCAATAGGCAAAATAGCTAAAGCAGCAGCAGCAGCAGCAACAGCAACAACAACAACGTAACTACAAGTGGGGGGCACATAGAAAAAGGGCCAGTGTATGATATATAAGAGGAGGAGGAGGATGCTGCTGTAGACTGAGATCAAGAAAGTGAACAAGAAGCTGGATGTTTTTCATCAGCTCAAGTTCATCTATCAAAATATATATGAATAGAGGAGGAGAAGCAAGCAGAGTAATGTAATGTAATATGTAAGGTGGCCACATAATTAAGGAATTGGAGGAGGCCATGTGCTTCTGCAAGTTAATCTCTCTTATTTATTTTAGAATTAAGTAGGAATATGTTCATGTTGTGTCACCAACACTACTCTATACACACTCCAGATTTTTTTTTATGAAGAAGGATTCTTTAAGTTTATCAACAAGCATATATATGAATTCGGGCTTGGAATGGCGGCTGCAACCAGAGTAAGTAATAATTCCCAAGTTTAAGAAATTATTTTTTTCTTCTGGAGCTTTCTAATAATTCATATGTTTCTCACCCTTTTTTGTTAGTTAAAAATGGATATCAGATTGACCATATATTTGCCAAGCAGCTTAGCTTTACATCAAACCAACTCTATTTTATCTGGTGTTTAAAATGCCCATAACCTACAAGCTTGAGTTAGGTATGATGTTTTTTTGTAGCTAGCACGCACGCACATGGAACAGATTTGATCTAAGCAATAAAAACAACATACTGCCGTAATAACAACACCACTCCTCAACAGCTATAAACTTGACATTTCTTTGCACGAAAGAAAAGATATTGTCGATTTAAGGTTCAACTTCATTTCATATAAATCAACATATAACTTCATGACAAACACACATCAAATAATTAATAAATCATATAGAAACAATAAATCACCAAGTTTCCATTTTTTAGAATTAATTAATATACCCTTCACTTCAGTACTGTAGTTGTCCAACCTCCATCTCAGTAGAGGAACTCTTCAATTTCAAATTTCCCCAAGTAACGATTGCACGGTAGTTTCATAGTCAAACTGGAGTAACTTTGGATATTTTATCACACAAAAAGTACTAAATTTCCGCCAAAACTTTATGAACACTTTTTTAGGTTCTGACAAGAAGAGGGAAACAGATGTTCAAATGTGAAAGAAAAACTGGGGGAAAAGGTAATGGATCAACCAAAGAATGGCGAGCATTTTAAAGTACCTGCTTCATATAAACAGTTCTTTAATCTTCCAAGATCCACATGCCATAAAAAACTAAATGTTGAAAAAATTGATCAGTGGAAGACTTCATAACTGCTGATTAAGGTAAGGGTCTTCATTAGTTTTTCCTTTGACTCCAATATATCCTGAAAAACTCTCGGAAACCACAGAAACAGAATCTTTCAACCAGGAGGTGCTGCGAGTCAACCAACCCACCTGAGTCTGCTCATTTACTTGAAATTTGCTCTTCTCCTCTTCCTCCAATAATAAGTTGAGCCACCTCTTAGCCATAAAAGCTTTGACAGCTTCAACCCCTTCATTGACAACCTCCTTTGGGGGAAATACAATTGGGTTTTCCTCTAACTTAAGATCAATGAGATTGTCCAGCCGACCAAATGTAATAGGCAGAGCATGGATCTGATTATTACTGAGATCAAGCTCTTTAAGGTTGGTCAAATCACCAAATGTCTCAGGGAGTTCAGTTAGGTCACTGAAGTTACTACTCAGATTAAGAAGCTCAAGGTTTGTCAACCTTCCTATGGCAAGTGGAAGGCCTCGAAGTTCATTAAAGTGCACGTCCAGAATGCGCAAAGAACTCATCTCACAAATAGAAGTGGGAAGAGAACGGATTTTGTTCAGTTGTATTGAAAGTCTTCTTAGATTAAGTAGTTCGTACCCAATGTTTGTTGGTAAGTAAGTCAGTTCATTGAAGCTGGCATCCAGTTCCACTAATGACCTGGAACAATCAAGATGCTAAGATAAATCATCCAATGAAATATGGGGGACCCTACAGAAGAAGTTACATCGGTTCTATAATTATCCAGGATTACCTGCAATGACAAATGCTATCAGGTAAGGCAGTGAGCTTGTTGCCAGAGACATCTAGGATCTTCATATTAAGCAACAACCCAATAGATTCTGGCAAAGACTCCAAGAGATTAGTAGAAATATTAAGCTCTTCAAGATTTTCAAGCCCTGCAATTGAATCTGGAATCATCTGTCCAAACACACAGGTAAACCATATATTAGGGGGGAGGGGGAAAGTGTACAAAAAGAATAACACCTAACTAATAAATGTAATATAACAACTTCCTTGACTTATTAATGGCCTACCAGGAATGCTACAACTACATATTTTGAACTAGATATATGATTACGTCTACAGAGTATGACATATGCCATTTTTGACGTAACTAGGCATTGTAACTTCCCTATAGACTGTGACATGAGGAAGTGGACAGGATATGCAAATCAAGGACCATTACACCATACTCTAACCAACTATCGAGCATTAACGTCAAGAGCAAAAAACATTTGGTTTACATAAGAAATAAATATGCACAGACCAGAGTTCCAAAAACTATTCACTTATTAACAAAAACTGTGGAGGAAGGGTGGGTTTCCTTCTTCAAATGTTAAAATGTTAAAGTTCAACTTCGTTTCATATTAATTAAGATATAGCTTCATGACAAGTAAAACAAACCAAATAATTAATATAATCATATAGAATCTATAAATCATCAAGTTTCAATTACTTAGAATTAACATAGCATTCACATTCAGTGTAGTTGTCCAATGAGAATACTGGCCACAATCATTTTAAAATAAAATCTATGTCCTTACCAATAATTTAACTTCCACGCTATCAGTACAACACAATTGAATCATCAAAGTGCCACATCTACAGAAAATAAAAGCTAATATGAAAAAACAACAAGAAATGACGTAAAATAAGGCTAACCTCGAATTGATTGGAGGAGAGATTAAGAGCAACCAATGTTCGAATCTTTCCAAACTCCTCGGGAAGAAACCGCAACAGCCGGCCAGACAAATCAATCCTCTCAACCCCATTCACAGACGCATCCTGCAAAATCCTGACCACTTCCTCATTAACCTCCTCCGGAACCTCCTCCACCACCGCAGCATCGCCGACGCGGTCAGCAACGGCGGATTCATAAATCTTCTCCAGCCTCTCCTCCGCTTCCTTCAATAACTTGCCGTACGACTGGTGCATTTCATCCAAGGAGATCACCGCCTTGTACATCTGCTTCTCCACCTCCGCAGCCTTCTTCTTCCGGGAATCCTCGTCCCTATCAGCGGCGGAATCCGGCGGCGACAACTCAATCTCATCGAGCTCATCCATCAGCTTGGACTCGATTTCGGCGAGCTTGGCCTTGGCGATGTCGACGGACTCGTGGTCGGGTCGGGGGCCTAGTGTTTTGAGGATGGATCGGGTCTGTGCAACGTCGTCAACCGCCGATCGCATTTGGGCAATGAGTTTGGGATCGGTGAGGTGAGGCATCTGCTCCTTAAGTTCGAAGTAGGGCTCATTTGAGGTGGAAGAACTGGGGGATGGCGGCGGCGGCTGCTCGATATCGAATTCGACTGAATGGGCGGTGGGGCGTTTGGGGGCGATGGTGGGGAGCTTGGACATGACGTAGGAGAGAATTGGGAAGGAATTAGGGTTTGGATCAAAAGCCATGATGATGATCTTGTATTGTAGAGTGAGGAAGGGACAGTTTATCTGGGGGATAAACAATAAACAAATCGTTTTCAATATATATAGTAGGTGGCAGGTGGGGAAAGAAAGGAGTTTATTTGGCGCCAGGAAAGTCAAATGAGACTCTTCCTCCGTACGGCTATAAAATTGTTTCTATTTATATATTTGTTAAATTAGTTGTTGAAATAAATTTTCTTAAAAAGATTATTCTTTCAAATAAAAAATGGGAATTTTTTTTATAAAAAAACAATAATACTTTTACTCAAGTTTTAAAAGAAACAAGAGTCTTGAATAGTTTCACTTGTAGATTGATAAAGAAAGATCATTGTTATTTCTACAAGAATTATTTATTTATTTTCGTAGTAGTTTTAAAAAATACCAAATTTATATAGCAATTCCCTATTAAGGGCCAAATTTGGTTCTGTATATTAATAATAATATTAGCTGCCTGCCTGCCTGGTTGAATGTGTGCGAATGTTTGTATGCAAAGTGTTGGGGCTCGAGTTATAAGAGCATTTGTATTATAAAAAACTTGTGGTAGGGAAAAAAATTCCCAGGCCGGCCGGCCGGCCGGGCGGGCGGCAGGCTGGATATGCGCTTGCGCCTACAAACTTATTGTTATGAATACAACAAACAATCAAACAAACAAACATTTGTATGTGTGTATATTTTTGCATCACTTGAATCCAAAGTCGATCAAAAGAATGGACTACATCTGAAACACAGATTCAACACATGTTTATCATATAAAGAGTGAGGGTCTCACACAGCTTATACCATGAATAAGATCCTAATTACTTGCCAATAAAGTCTCCCTTTCAACCTGTTCCAAAATTTCCTTCAATCTGTGCGTAAATTTATTGACTATGTTGTGTGTTACTCTGTGTTGAAACTTATTGCTCTTCAGCCACAATACACCAATATAAACATCGCACTTGCATGACCAAGGACCAACACTAGAATTTTCAATCTCGTACCTAAACTGGATCTGCAATCATGACTCTGATATTAGATGCTGAGAAAACCCAAGTTTTTAATTTATTCTTTCTACTTGTGTATGGGTGGGTGGGACTTGGGAGGAAAATCGTCAATTTACAATTTTTTGCTTTTAACCTTTCACAGCTTTCCATTTATTTATTCAACTTTAAATATTTTAACAAATTTACAACTGAAGCATTAAATATGCACAATCTCACATCACAGTACAGTGAAGACTCCCTTACCCGGAAGTAGCTGCCAAATGGGACATCATGTAAGACCATTCTCTCGTTCACGATCCACCCTCTCTCGTTTGAAATGGGAGACTTTTGCTGTGTACAGGTGACCTCTCCTCCAAAAATTGAGATACCGCGGTTGAATTTGTAACACAACCGCCTTTCAAATACATTAGGATTTACTAATTCCCAGGTAGTAGTCACATAATTGAGACAACCAGATTTTCCCATCACTGTATGCTCCAAGTTTCCTCCATCAATGATGTTATCTGCACCATTGAACAACACAGTTTTAACGGCAGTTAGGTAGTTGACTAAATACATTAAGCTTTTCAGTGTATGTATTGGGGTTTCTTTTGGGGGGTGTGGTGGGGGAAGACAGAGAGAACATATACATGTATATATTTATTTATTTATTTATTTATATACACTCCTAGAAAAGAAAAATAAGGAAATAAAAACAAAATGTGTTCCCCTTTCCTGAGATGGAACAATAGTAAGATAATAATCAACTAAAAAGTTGAATACTCCTCTGTTTGGAAAAGATATTCCTAAAGTTTTTGTTGATATTTTTATATACTGAGGCTTGTACATGACACGCTTAAAAATAGTTTTTATAATTAATATTAAGCTTTAAAGACTAAAATTAATCCGTAGAAAACAAATTATGTTGAACTATATTCTAAGAAAACCTTAATTCATACTTAGAAAAAAGAAAGGTTTAAGGCTCATTTCCAGTCAGAGGTAAAATACAACTAAAAACAAAATAGCCAAAAGTTAGCTATCTGTACTTCTCTTTTCTTTTGCTGGGCGGGTGTCAAATGTCACATGAAGTAACTTGTTCCAATTTCCAACTGTAATTCCTTATGGAATAGTTAGACATGGTAAAGATCATGAGATAGCTTCTGGTAAAATAAGCCTTCAGATAATGGCAATTCAATGTCAATTCTCACAAATTCTCTTATTTGTTCATTCTTGACTCTCTAACTTTTATATGCAAACTGAAATAAGTCTAAGGGGTATATCATAAATTTGCAAAACGAAATACAGATTACAGACCACTGCTCTCAATTAGGAACGAGAAGTGAACAAACAAAGATTTGGCAACTCACATTAACAGGAATCTCTGCAGAGTAAACTTTTGACATTTTTGCGTCTTCAGCAATCAAACTGGATCCAATGTCGTCTGGCAAAATAGACTTACCATCTTGTTCTTGCTGCTCCTCTGCAATTCCAGCTTTCTGATCCATACTCAATGTTCTTGTTCTCCACAAGGCCATAATCGTCCTGTTTGTAAAGAACAGTGATCATCTCTTTGAAAACATAAGAAATGAAGTAAAAGTAAGAAAATTAGTTTCCATCTCTACCTGCTCGCAGCGTTGAATGACACAAAAGAATGAAAATAGAAACACAGCCTGCCTTCTTCATCTTGAGACTTTGCACCATGCCGAGCATCAAAACCTCGACCCTTCCGTAGAACCATGACAAGTAAGGGGCTGCCAACAGACGCCCAAGATGGGGGAAGCACTTGAATATCTTCAATGTCTTCCCAAAGGAAGAAAAATTTGGTCTTATGTCCAAACAAGTTAGCATAAAATCCAATGATTCTAGCAGATAGAAACAGCCGCCCTTGCACCAAAGTGTTGTATCAAACCAACGCATTATACAATTTATCTGAAAATAGTAGATAACCTAGAGGGGGATGGAGACTATAAGAAACCTTTCGTGAAAGATATATAGGTCCAAAAAACATAGACTACTTTGGACCGAAGTGTTGAATCAAACCAATGCATTATACTTTATCTGAAGCCAGTCCATAACCAAGAGGCGGATGGAGACTATGAGAAACCTTTTGTGTAAGATACATAGACTTGTTTGGACGCTTCATGAAAACATTGCATTGTTGTTGTACACATGCATCAAAAACTAAACACTTGCTTTATGAAAGCATGTATATGTGTTTTGTAAAACCCCAAATTTTACGAATAAAGATTTAATTTTCTCGAAATATTTTTTTGAATATTATGGTGTAGATTTGAGATAATGTTATAGTTGTGGGTAGTATTTATAAATTTTGCAAAGTATGCAAGTTGTTATATAGTATTCGATTGGTCGGGGAATATCCGTACGACGGTACAATCATTGGTGGACCCCACAACAGAATTATTGTCGGATTGAGAAAACGACACAAATATTTTATGAAAATAACGGCGAAAGTTTTACCGTTTAAACTGTTGAACTACTCGGTAGTAAAAGTATAGTAATACGCGTGGTTGCATAGTAGCACACGATATTGATTATTAATGCTTACGTGAGAAGTCACTCAGCTTTGTTCAATTATTGCTACAGTAATTGTTGCATAGTATCTCACGTTATTTGATTCAATTATTGTCGATATTTTGTATATTATTAAATCAATAATTGAGACGACGAAGTTATTAATATTATTATTTGCAATATTAACGATGTCAAGAAGTTACGCGAGGAGAGGTTTGGTCACCTAATTCTTGGCCAAAAAGGGAGAAATCCTTATTGGAAAGCCCCCTTTTTCCTGGGAACGACCTGGTCGATTAATATTGTGAATTATAATAATGATGATAAATGTTGTTAAATATATAATGAAGTGTCTTTTTATGAAGTCACGGAAGTTTATATATATATATATATATATATATATATTATATATATATAAATTTTGTTTTATTAGTATTATTAATGTAATAAAACAAAAAGCTTTTTATATAAAAGAATACTTTTATAAAGTTATTTGTTTTATTAGATTTTAAATAAAAATATATATATATATATATATATTTTATAAATAGAATATATTATATTTTATTGCATAGTATCTTTTCTATTTTTCCTATAAATAGGATGCTTAGTTAGAATTGAAAATCACAATTGGAAGTTCGGAGAATTCTCCTTACATAATCTTGGCGTATTTCTTTAGAGTTTTAAAAGCTTTGGCGTAGTCTGAGTTTTCTTCAAGTATATCTCCTTACCTACCCATGAGTACTCTTCTTTATAAGGTAAAGGGTATTATTTCTTTTCAGATTCATGAAGAGAACTTACATTATTCCATTCCTTATTATTCTATTGGAATAACTTTGTATGTCACAATACCGCATACATGGTAAAATTCTTTCCATCATTCCATTCTTTATCATTACATTGGAATATCACATGCGCATGCGTACGCGTGACATGGTTCTATTATTTATTATTACATTGGAATAACCTTTACATTGTTATTCCATTCTTTATTATTCTGTTGGAATATCACCGTCGGTGCAATTTACTTTGACATTGGTTCCGATTCTTTATTATTCTCGCCGGAATATCGTATGCGTGCGTTTACTCATGACACTGGTTCCATTATTTATTATTACATTGGGAATAACACATTTCGCATGCGATTTATCGCGTCGTACGGTGAATCCATACATTATTACATTTTTATTATTAGTTGGAATAACACATGCAATGTGGATTACCACATGCGTGGTGAATGATCCTTTGTATTCATTTCTTATTAAATTATGGAAATGATCGGCTATATGTGGATTACCGCGTGGCGGTGAAAATCCATTCTTGATTTCATATATTTCTATTATACACGGTTAGTTAAAGATTTGGCTTCTATATTCCTTGAAATTAGTGGAATATCACGGATATTTGCGCTTCATCCAGTATCTTTTCGTGGAAATATTCTTCTGAGCATTCTTGAATTTTATCCACAAAGCAGTATCATGTTGACAATTTGGACATTATTGAGTTCAGGATAAATTAATTTATAAATCTTTAAAATTTATTTTTGAACTTGTTTTATTGAATTATTACGTCATTGTCATGATGAGTTATGTTGGTTATTATGTGAAAACATGAAAGTTTCTTAAAAATCACAAAGGGTTGAAAATCAGATTTTGGTAAAAATGGAATATGAAATTCAATTGACCATATCTCCTATTATATTTCGAATTTTTGAGTATGGTCAAGTTCTAGAGTTAGATCTATGAGTTTTCTAACTTATCCAAGTGGAATCACTGGAAAAGGTGTTGTAGATTTTTGTGTGGACTGATTTTAGCAAAGGAGTCAAAAACTGCAAAGTACCAAAAAGGCTATTGTCCAGAAATTTAAAAGGGCATTTTCGACCACTTAATTTGTGAGAAAAATTTTGGCTTTTTGGGACATGAAAATATATGGTATAAAGTACCTCCTGTCCAAAAATGAGTTCATTCCGACTTAAAATGAGCAAGTTGTGACTATTTCAATATTTAGGTTTTTCCGACGAAAAACGCTATAACCGGAGTTCTATAACTCCGATGACCATGAAATTTAAACTGGAAGCCCACGTTAACATGTGTAAGATCCTTCCAAAATTTGAGAATTTATGGAGTTAAACTTGAGGTAGCTAATTTCTTAAGGAATTAATTAGAAATTGATTTTTGAAAAATACTTAAGGGAGTTGAAAAATTATAAAAAAATACTTGTTGTGTATGAAATATATGTATATATGTTTGGGCAAAGGACAAAAAAATAACAAGTTGATTTGGTAATTTTACATGAAAATGGTTTAGTTACGAACATATGAGTTAAATATGTTATGTGAAGTTGAAAAATTAGTAAATAGGATTTTATGGCTTGGGAATCCTATATAGGGTATATGCAGATTTTTGATAAGGGATTTAATCATTGGTGATGAAATCTTATGAGTATGGCATTTTTGAATGATTAAATGCATTATTTGGTAAAGTATAAACAATTGAAATAAATTATTTATAAGTTTAAGAAGTGATTAAAATATTGTTATAATATTAATAATATTAGATTATGAGTTTATTAAGTGATTGATAATATTTGGATAAATTTAAAGTCTTTAATATTTATCCTTGTTTTCGTTGATTAATGGTTATATCATTGTCATCATTCTCGTGTTTATATTGTGATAAAAGTCATCTTTGGCTTACGTGCGTAGATGGACTTGGTGTGATTATGACGAGGATTATTCGGTATAATCATAACCGTAATGTGACGAATGATGTGGTAAAAATCCTCGATGGCACTGTAGTGCGATGATGGGCCGATTTTTGGTATGATTATGACCGAGGATTATTCGGTATAGTCATGACCATTGATGATTTAATGAATATCCTTGGCCCGTAGTGCGGGATGATTCGATGATGTGGGTTTATTTATAGCTTGAGTCTTAGCGATTAAGTTGATGAAAAACTTTTAAATCATAGAAGATAGTAGATTTTATTCTCTACTTGACTCTTTTAATGGATTGCTTGTTCCCGTGCAGGTTAAACTTGATGTCTTTTGTATTTTATCAGTTTAACATTGTTGAAGGCTAATGATAATTTATTCTGCATTATCTTAGTCATAATATTTCTTGTTGGGCTAGTTGAGCTCATCTTTTCTTTCACTGTGAAATGAGAATATAGCTGGGACGAGTCGGGGAACGGAGTGACGGTCCAGATGATAACATTAGTAGTCCTCATTATTCTGTTAAATAGTGTGACAATAAATGTAATGAGGACTCCTTTGAGTGTGGATATTGTCTACATGACAATATTCTTATTAAAACTCTCAGCTATGTTTTGTCGTACTTTTACACGACGTTTGTATAATTAAGTTGTATTTGTATTTTGTACCATGTATCTGGCGACTCAAGATGGGTGATGTATATATATTTTTGGGGGCGTCACATGTTTCCTACTTATTTTTCCTATACACAACTACATCTTAAGAAGTGGTATTTTTAATTTAACTGATACTCCATAACTATGCTATGTTGATAAATTAATATCTCCATTCCACTAGCAACTTTTCGTTTCAAACGTCATTAGAAATCTATCAAATTTCTGAGAAATAGAAAAATGATAAACATTATAACCCTCAATATAATCTTGTTGTACGCTGTCATACCATATCAATGCAAGTGCTTATGTAACCAAAATGCATTTTAAAGGCAAGCCCATTGCCCCTATTGTGGTTTCCTCACCAGAAGTTTCATTTATAATTCATGATACATAACATTTTCCTCTGCTCTCTTTTGTTTCCATAAATTAATACAATCATTTCTTTTTTCTTTTTCTGGTGGCAGAAGGAAGGGGTGGGGGAGATTCAAAGGAATTGACAAGATGGAGATACTACCCACATTTAAGAACCACTCAGAACGCTATACAATAGTACCTGTAGTGGCATCTTTCTTCTATGGGAGCATGAGAAATCACTGATGAGAAATTCTTCTGGTGGTAACGCAAAAAGTTTCTGGAACGTAGAATTCCTGTGAGGGGACCTAAGGTTCAACTGTCAAACACAACTTATGTAGTTAATTAACACAAAATTTACATGCTAAAAGTCCACACAATACAAAATTCTTAGTATAAATAAGGCATTTGTTTACCTTATTTCCTACTTCCTTCTCCATCTTATGTAAATACTCTTTAATTGTTTCAACTCCATTATTGTTGTCCAAAAAAATTCTCGAGCAAGTTTTCCCTCGAGAGGAACCCACATGTCTGCCAGTTCTGTAGATGTGTGTTTTAAAAAATTAATTTCAGTATGCCCAAGTGAAGCAGCTTGGTCAAATGGACCATCAAAATCAAGAACTTCGACATCCACCACTGATGGTGGTTCTTCTGCAGCATCAAACTCAAGTATATCTGCATGATTTTAATAAATTAAGGTTACCAGATGCCAAGTAACAATAAGTACATCACATCAACCATATAAAACTCTTACCATTCCATTGAGGATCAAGAGTTTGAAGCTTCACAGAGCTTGCTCTTGTCTTGCCATTGCAGGTGAGCACCACATAGGGATCTGCAAACCCTGCTGAATCCAAGGAAGCTAAGTTTGTCGCCTCAATTAATGCTACAGTAAGCACCCATCCATCACCTTGTGCTTTGACTCCATGATCACTTCCTGTTAAAATAATGATAATTAGAGTGGACATCACTTTTCCACATGAACTAGAATTTGAATAAACTGATAACATCAATGTGAAGCTGTTCACCTCTTCGTAACCTAGCTAGTATAAAATGTGATACCATGTCATAAACACGCTCCAATTGCAGAATTAGAATTCCTCCGGTGATTAATTCTCCAAAACTGTCTGGCAATTCGAGACCATAAAATTCTAAGCCTTCAAGCTTACTTGGTCCAGAGAGTAGTATATGCACAAAGACGTACAAAATCATAAAAATTGTTGCAATTACAGAAAAATTGCAAAAGTATTCTGTTGCCAACTCCCAATCTGATTGGTGCTCTGTCTGCAAATTTTCCAACATTTCATCTTTATCTAATATCGCTTCAGAATTTGGTGTTTTGAAATTTTGAGATAGCAACCCAGCAAACTGATCAAAACTTTCTTTCAATCCCTGCCGAGCTCCTCCTTCAATCATGCCTCTCATCATGGTGTTCTGATAAAAATTGATGCCCCATGATATTATAAGATGAGAAGTTTCTTCTCCAGGAGACAATATTGGCCCAGGCAGTATCTTGTAGAGCAATTAGATCTTAAACGCACTGCCATATGGAGCATCCGGTGTACTCACACTTACAGAAAGAGAAAATTCCCTTCCATCCACCTTCATATAGGTCTGCTCTTCGGTAGCCTTGACAGCCTTAACTAGCTTTGATGCTGGGTTGGTGTAGGTAACAACTCGTGTTAAACATGACATGTCTCCTGATTTCCATGTCCAAGGCCTCTCCCAAACATCTGTTGCTCCCTGCAAGTCTGATAGATCTCTCCTAAACTTCGAATTTGGAGCAAAAAGAAACTTATTGAAATCTTTTGGAGGTACAAAATATGTCTGATCAACAAGAACACCTCCCTGCAGGTTCTCTGGCATTTCTCGTTCATTGTTCACTGACTGCAACATTTCCATGGATTCATCGAAGCTACAACTGGTGAGAGGTTCCTCTATGCAATCCTCGTAGTCAGACAGACTAGTGGACATCTCAGCTGAATCATCAATTGTTGCACTATCCTCATACTTATTGAAGAGCTTCTCCAAATGCCCAGCAATAGATTTCATCAAGTGTTTTCCTTCCAGGATCTTATGATGAGATGGAGCCTTTGAGTTACTATTATTTTGTGATAAAATAGATATACCTTCCCACTCTTCAGCATTTCCAATTCTAATATTTGGATGTGCATATAATGGATGGTCGCTGGAAATCTCATGATCTCTTCCATGCATAGAAAGAGTGAGAAGAATTTTCCCTGCATCTGCTGATATAGTTTGTCTTAGTTTAGAACAAACGAGTAGCTCTTTCTATAACAAAAAAGGACATGAGGCAAATATTTGATGGTAGCACTTCATCTATTTTACATAAAATTTACAAATTTTATCCAATGACTTGGTCAAAAGATGACATCAGGAAAATGGCATGGTAGATGCATCTCCATTAAGAAAAGAGGTCATTTTTCAAGTAATAATTGGGTGCAGATTTTGGTTTTCCTCTACCCAAAGTGGTAAAAAGTTGAAGAACTTAGATTCTTGTACAAAAGAGTATATGAGCAGATAAGGCTCATAATGATTGTTAATCTATTTAAGCTATTAGCCAAATGGATGTCTAGGATCTACTGTGTTACCCATGTGTTCTCAATTCAGAAGCTGGCAGTGAAGTGTGGAATCATCCGTAACCACCAAATATATAAGAGGCAAATATGATGTACTCCGGACAATCCCCTTCCCTCCGTTGTGAACTGTCTTTTCCAAGTGGCACTTCTTTCAAATAATTCGAATAAAATGCCTCTATACAAAAAAAATCAAGGCAAAAATGTTGATCTACCGTGCACTAACTTGCTCTAATAGAAACTAACCCAATGAACTTGGTCAACTGACAATCCACAAATTTTTGGTTAGGTTTCAATCATCTTGCATGTTATAATAATGCAAAGAATAACAACTAAAATTATTTTTAAAAATCAGTAGAAACCCAATAAGATAATTATAATACTTGTGTATAATGATATATTGTAGTGGCTCATAGCATAAAGAACTGTGTACATTCCCCAACATCAAGAAAGTCTGCTTTTGTGTGCGTACATCCGTGTCTGTTTCTTTTTCCCGGAAAATGATATCTGATTGTTTTGTTCTTGGCATTTCCTTAAGATTCTATCCCACGGAATAAAAAATATTACCAATAATCACTACTAGCAATCAACCCAAAGATTCTCACAACACTTGAACTCGCCAACTAAGGAAGCTAAAAGGAAGACATTTTACAAAGATGAAAATACCATTAACACCTGGATATTATGTTTATCATGAATTTAAACATCATAATGTTCTGAAATTTTGTAATATAGTTGTATCTAAACAGCGCAATGTATAGGCACATTTTTAATTAATCACCATAATCCAAAAAATATGAAACTGTTTATTCAACTGATTTTGAATTTCTGGCTCACACTAATAAATCATCTGGGTGTCCAAAGTTTGAGACAGTGTCGGAGTTACGGGACACATAGTTTATTTACATTACTGCTCATAAGGCTTAAATTAGTACGGACAAACGAATACTAAACAAAGAGATAGAAGACTGACCACAATCTCTATTAC
The DNA here is from genome assembly GCA_020205615.1 of Panax quinquefolius. NCBI lineage: Eukaryota > Viridiplantae > Streptophyta > Magnoliopsida > Apiales > Araliaceae > Panax > Panax quinquefolius. The sequence continues at coordinate 9,650,198 of CM035156.1, forward strand.
TGGACTTGACACTATTGGGTTTTTCAATAGTAAACCAAGTGGGCGGCAAGTTCTGAAGTTCCTCGGCGGCAACAGACCAAACCGGAATCCTAACCTGACCCACTAATTCCCCAGAGGCGTTGAAAAACCCAGAATCATTATCATGGTGATAGACAGAGAGTTGAAGCTCATCCTCCAAGTCATGGACTCTGAAGGCAAATTCTTCATTCCAAACTGGGTTGTTAGTATTCCTCAAAACCCTCGTCTTGGATTTAAACTTGCCCACTTGTAGCTTCACATATGAGTCCTTTACTGCCCAATCCCTACCCTCCAACACATAAACAAATAACCTCATTTTTTGGGTATAGAATCAGTAATAATTACTCTACAAAACAACGTCTCGGAACAAGCTGGTTTTATAGCTTTTGGATTCAAACAAAAGAAAAGCTGCGGTGGTTTTGACAAGCGGGGTGGTGTTTGTATGGGGAAGAGATAGAATTGTGGGTGAAGCCATGGGAAAAAACGTGGGTGCGTGCAGAAAGTGACACGAGGATGTTAAAATCCGGAGGATAGAGAGAGAGTCGGTTTGGGTTTTGGATTGTGACAGAAAGTCCTTGGAATGCCGTACTAGTTTATGGTTCATAGCTTGTTGGAAATGGAAATATACGTATATGTATGTCAACAATATTTTTGTATTGAGAATTAATATTTTTATAAATAAATTTGATAATTTTATAAGTATAATATATGATTTTTTTAAGTTTTTTTTATAAAAAATAAATATATGACTATAATTGCTGATTAATTAGATTATAATCTCATTAATTATAATTCAGAATCTTTGTAAATAAACATAACTTTTGTATTTATACTGTATATCACGAAGAAGATTGAGAGAAGGCGATTTCTTTGTAAAAAATAAAAATGAATGTTTATTTTTTATTTGGTTGAATTTGTTTAATCTTTACTTACATAAATATTCTATTTGTTACAAGAAATAGGATATGATTATAAAATTAAAAATCTCAAATTTAACGTACACAAAACATATTTTACGTTAAATATATTTCTTAAATTAATTTGTATGTGAATGTTTTGAAATTTCTTAACCAATATCATGTATTACAGCTTTTGCACATTTGTATTACACATGGTTTAGATTATATGTTTAATTATTAACAAGATATTTTACAAAGATTGAATTAATAACATTTGTAAAATGTTTGGATAACCCATTATATAACTACGTATTGTGTATTTAATTAATCTAAAAAAGTTAACATAAAGAGAGAAAAATTGAGACCCCACCATTTATGATACTTATTTTGTTTTTTATAAATTTAATTTTAAACAGGAGTATCAAGTTACTTAAAAAATTATTTAACTAAATTTTATAAGATTATACATACGATCAAGTTACATATAGCTAGCGACCGAGATAATTTTAGAGTTTGAGGTGCGTTTGGACCCAAAACGCAATCTTCGTGGCCCAAATCCCGCGTTGGTGACGAACCCAAGTTGGGGCGGTTTTGATCATAAAAATATACTAAAAACTGAAACAGTCGGAGAGATGTTGGAGTTCCCTGGATTCATGACGCAGTATCCGTGGGGGACGAGAATAATCCCGACATCGTATTTGTTACCAGCACAGTGGCCCCAGCCCCAGAGTGATGAGCTCCTCCTTGCCATGGAGGAATCCGATTTTGAGGACAAGGTCTGACGATCTATATCTCTTTTTACTCTCTATATGCTTACCTATTTGATTCTAGATGTTTTTGAACGATCCGGATGACCTAGATAGCCAATTTTGAATGTTTTCTTACAGTAAACTCTGCAATTATAATTTTCAAATTTTGATTTTACATGGTTGCAACTATAATTTTCAAATTTTGATTTTAGAGGGTTGGTTATTGGTAGGATATCATATGTGCTATTGGATTCCATTTTGAAATTTGTTCATTTGTTGTCTTTGAGTTTGATTAGAACTCATATGGGTTTCGTACATATAATAATGTATGAAACCACGAAATAGTTGAAAATCAATTGAAATAAGTGTTAGAATTTAAGAAATCATATGAAGAATAAAAAGTTAACCTTAGCAAACTCGCATCGAAATTATATGAATAACCGAAAAATAAGAATACTTGTAAGTTTTTACTTTTTAGTCATGTTTTGTTTGTTTGGGCCTAGATCTTGAAAATTTGGATGGGTTTTTATAGTGAGGATTTTCTTGCTGAGAGTTTGGTTGGGAATGAAAGGAGAAAATAATGTCTAAATGTTTTTAAAAGTTCCTAGGAGGACCTTCCGCTGCATTTACATGGCTTTTTAGGTCACCCTGTGACACGGGAAGAGTTATCGACCTTGATTCGATATAATTTATGTTTTGGTATTTATGGAAAGTTTAAATATTTGATATATTTTTATTTATTAATTAGTAGTCAAGTAGGTTTAATTATTATTTAGTAATTTTAGAAAGTTTTTCGATTCTATTGTAATTAGGAAGCTTTTTAGGTAGGTTTTTGATTCCAAATCGATTTGGTATTTTCTTATAGGATTAGGATTCCTTTTAGTAGTATAAATATGGTGCAAGGCTGATGTAATTAGGTACAACTCATTATTATTATTCTAGTTTTATGAAATACTTGGCTATTTAGTCAATTTATCTCTAACTTTGTGAATTCTTGTGATTGCAAAGTACGTAGATTCAATTCATGTGATTGTTTCTATTCTCTTTACCGTCTTTCGATGTGTCAATTGTTATCAAAGCAAGGATTCAAGCCTGTGAATTGGTGGCGGCTGAACGCGTGCAAGACAACCCACCTCCTTGTAACGACGAGGGGATGGCGGTCATCTGGACCTAGATTCCACAATTGGGACCCTAATCGGTAGACTCAACAAACTGGATGTTAGTTCCAGCGATGTAACAATGGCACTCAACGGGCTAAACGAAAGGGCACTATTCGGTAGGGTCGACATGCGTCAAGGTGATGATCGTGGTACTGGCGGAGATAACAGGATACGTAACCATCGGGGGTATGGACAGGAACGAGTGGGCAAAGAATTCTAGATCTGTGTATTGAAAATGTCTAAAGCTACAAAGGCACAGATTGAACAATTATGTGATTATATTGACTTCCTTAAGAGTGAATGTGATTGGTTCGATTATGAGATCTATGTTTGTCATCGTAAAAACTTGTTGCCCCAATATGATTATCTTTTGAAGGAATTAGAAGAAGCACATTATAGACTTGTCGGATTGAAACATCAGTATCAAGTTGAGAAAAGAAGAGCTAGAGAAGTGCGTCAAAACGATATTTCTTTTTTTAATGAAGTTAGAATGTGTTGCAAGAATATTGTAGCCAACAATTTTCAGGAAAGTTGTAGCGCCATCAATACTACTTCTTAGCCATGTGATTTGTCCGTTTTAGTAGAAAATGTGAAAAACACAAAGGAGGTAGTTGAAGAAGCGGTTATTGTTAAGGACGATCCAAACTTAGTGGTTGAGGAGGATTGTGATTTGGAGTCGTCGAAATAAGGATACGAGCATCGTAAAAATTGAGATTAATCATGAGATTGCTCATAATCTTGTGTTCGACAACTTGAAAAATTTTGATTTCATCGTTCCTAATCATTTGTTGCAAGTGCAGGTTAATATGAATGCTTTGATTGTTTTAGAATTATTTCCAAAAAAAATCTTTGAGAAGTCATGAATATATGATACAAAGAAGATTGCAAATGTCTAGCAGTTGGCCCTTGATAGTACTTCATTTTAAAATTCGAGGTCAAATTTTCTCCAAGAAAAGGAGAATGACACGGGAAGAGTTATCTACCAAGATTCGATATAATTTATGTTTTGGTATTTATGGAAAGTTTAAATATTTGATGTATTTTTATTTATTAATTAGTAGTTAAATAGGTTTAATTATTATTTAGTAATTTTAGAAAGTTTTTTTTGGTAGGTTTTTGATTCTAAATCAATTTGTTATTTCCTTATAGGATTAGGGTTCCTTTTAGGATTAGGAGCCCTTTAAGTAGTATAAATATGGTGCAAGGCTGATGTAATTAGGGACAACTTATTATTATTATTCTAATTTTATGAAATACTTTGCTATTTAGGCAATATATCCCAAACTTAGTGAATTCTTGTGATTGCAAAGTACGTAGATTCAATTTATGTGATTGTTTCTATTCTCTTTACCGTCTTTCCTTGTGTCACCCTCACTAATCAAATGTATGAGTTAGCTACCTTTACTTTATATATACAAATCAAGGATTTTTAAGTGATTGATTGCCCACCTCATGATGCTTTTACAAGTCCTTCCATTCTACATGGAAAGTTAGTTTGCTCCCTGCAGTTATAATTCTCAATTTGGTCCTAATATTTTTTTCTTATACTTCTATATATACGCATCCTTCTCTTTATATTAGTTGCTTAATTTCTTTTCCTGTATACAAGTGTTTGGAATAACTGAACTATATTTTTAGAGTTCATTTATTTGATATATATTCTTCCAATACATCCATTATGTCTATTTCCTTTTTGCCAGCTTTTGAAATTTAAGAGGCATTGTCATGTTTTAGACTTGTCTTGTTTAATTTTCCTGTCCGGTAGGTTTGCCATTTTTCCCCGTTTCAAGCTGCTCTCAGCTTTGAGTATGCTCTCATCTTTCAGATGATATATATCCCTCAACATACATTCAGCTATTTTTGTACTGGCATACATTTTGAAGTATTCGGGAGCTTCAGCTTCGTTCTGGTTATATATTAGTCCATATTTTATTTGCTAATAAACCTGTAATATTGATTGCAGTTTTGTTTGTTTTGTCCCTCAATATTGGTTTGCAGTGTAATGAAATCAGAAAAACAAACAGCAACTTAGTTGTGATTGGGAAGGCCACAGTTGATAATGATAAAGAAGACTTTGACAACGATCCAGATGATGATGATGTTGATAATGCAGAAGAGTCTGAAGGAGATGAATTTGAGCAGGAAACTGGTTGATTGCTGTGGCTACTGATGATACTAGGTTCTGCCTAAATCCAGAAACACAAGTTGTATGCATACATTGAGACCATATAACTTTAATCATGGTTAAACGATTACTTTTGCAATGGCACATATGTTGATGACCAAATTAGTAATGGTTTTATATTAAAATTAAAATAATAATGATAATAATAATTTACTTTAAAATTAATAATGCTTCTATATTTACCCTTTTTGGTATAAAAAAATAATTGAATAAATGTTAAAATGGGATTCAATATTATACATAAGTATTTTTTTAGTCACTTGTTGTTATATCATCAATTTTCTGATGTGGCACTATTAATTAGAGAAGACAATTCTCAAATTGAAAAAAAAAAAAAAAAAAAGTTTAATCCCCTAATTGAAAAAAACTAAGAAAATTTCCAAAGTTAAAAAAAAACATTAAAAGTTTAAGGTATTAATTAAAGCTACATTTAAACTAAAACTTTTTGAGTTGAAGTGAATAAATGTTTTCCGTCTTAACTCGAATTACTTGAGTTGGCTAAAAGACTTAATTACCCTCCATATATATATATATATATATATATATATATATATATATATATTGAAAACAACGAATGATCCTACCAAAGAAAGCAGGCGTGTATATAGAAAAGACAGGCTACTCAATTTAACATGTATGTAATCTTTTTGTCATTGATGATGATTCTTAGAGGAATTTAACTTTGCCCAACAACATAATTACAACTAAATTGGCAAATCAAATCCATTCTGAATTCAACAAATGAACATAAACCCATGGATAGAAAGAAAATGTTAGGCGATTTAAAAACTCTTGAACGCACATCAATTAGCTCATTTGCTCACCAAATATCATCGATATGCCCAATCAATACATCATGCAAATAAATTCTTCCTAATATATGTTGTAAAATTTACTAATATCTTCAACTGATCAATTCAATGATTTACTCCCAAGTCCTAATAGAAATTCATAAGCACAAGACTCAAAAACCCCAACAATATTTTGACACCCCAATTCAAGACAAGGAAAATATCAAGAAATTTAATTGCTGCACAAATTGAACTGTGGTGCTTTATGATCTACTTGAAAGAAAGCTCCTTTCAAACCTTTTAGCTAATATTTTTCAAGTAAAATACAAAAACCAAATAACCCAAATAGAAAGGGGATAGATGGAGATCTTGCAACTGCAACTGCAACAATAGAGGTCGTGAGCATTATAAATGGAGATCTGGGTTTTGGGGGTTTGTACTTTAGGGCTCTGTCGATCTCCACTAGTTCAGATCGACATTTTTGGGTCTTCTTACATCTGCACAAAAACTGAATTGATCCAATCATTTTTACACATTTGCATTACATCCTTGGTGGGTTTTGATCTTTGGGTAGTAAAGCTACAAGCTTTTGTGGGTCTTCTTAGATCTCAGACAAGGCCCGAATTGAATCAATTTTTCCCAAATTTGCAGTGCATGGGTTTTGATTCTAGGTGGTAAAGCTACAAGCTTTGGTGCTTAAAAAAATGAGTATGTATGGGAGAGATCCATGGGGTGGGCCACTGGAAATTGTTGCAGATTCAGCAACAGATGATGATCAGAGAAAAATTATAGAGGAGAGAATTAGGGATTGTGGTTTGAGGAGTGAGAAATGAGAGAGAGAGGACGCATGGTTTGAGGAGTGAGAAATGAGAGAAGATAGTGGTTTGAGGAAGAAGAAGGGGGTATTTCGGACATTTACTAGTCTTTTTAACTGTTAAAGTCCCTTTTCACGCGTTTTTGGCGTCTGACATACACGCACGGTTAAGTTGGATGGAAAAGGTGGCGTTTTCACTTCAACTCAAAAAGTAGGGAGTTTAAATGTAGCTTTACTGACTACAAGTGGTTAAGTGGAAAAGCGCCCAAACCCCAGGTGGTGATCTGAACTTTATTCTATATTTAATTATGATAATACATCGTACTTTGAGGTGATCCTATGACCTTTAAAGGTCATAAGTTGAATGAAGTATAATTCTCATTTGACTGAATTTATTTCTTTTATTACGGGAAGCTTATTTTCTTTTTATATGAAGTTTGTTTTTGAGTTTATTTTTTTTTTCTTTGTTGATGTTTGATTGATTTTTGATATTGTAACAGTGATAATGTACTTAATTAGTATAAGATTATATAGTATTCCAAACAAAAAAAGGGGCTTTCAAAATTTTTTAAAAACAACAACGGGATTTCAATTTTTTCCCTTTAAATTCAATATCACAACGTTGTGGTTGTGACTAAGGTATCTGGATCCTCTCCATTTAAATGGATATATTTAAAATTATTGATCTAAGGCCTAAAAGTTGTCACCTCATTTAAAAGTTACTGTACCTAACTCTAGCAGTAGTTTAACTTGACAATTATACGAATGAGTAAAGTGACAATTATACGAATGAGTAAAGTGACAATTATACTCCCTCTATTTATTACATAAAGAAACAAATAGCCATTAATTTAATATAACACTAATATATTATGTCAACTTTTTCATTAATATACTAGAAATTTACTAACCGACTTGAAAATATAAACAGCCGAAATATTAATTTTTCCCTTTCAAAAAAAATAAAAGTTTATTTCTATTAATAATATAAAATGATATTAATAGCTATTTGTTTCTTTCTAAAACGAGTTAATGAAATATTAGTAATATAAAATGACATTAATATAACATTTCTTTCTATTATTATTATTATAATGGGAAAAATGTATCACTACAAGAAAACCGGCTAATTCCAACGGAATTTTTCGTCGGATATAATCCTCTTCCGTCGAACATTGACTATTTTCGACAAAAAAGTCCGTCCGAAATTTGGTCGCAAATAATCACGTCGGAAATAAGATCCGTCGAGAATTCTGTCGGATATAACTTATCTTCGACGAACTTATCTCCGACGGGGTTTCGTCAAACATAACTTAGTTACGACAGAATATGTAGGATGAAACTTTTCGTCGGATTAAAAAAGTCCTATGTCTGACGGACTGATTCTCTCGGAATTATCTTATTTCCGGCTGAAAATTAAAATAGCCCAAAAATTATAAAACATGACTCCTTATTAAGGTCGACGGAATTTTCATCGGGCATAGGATGTTTACGACGGATGTATTCCGTCGAAGATGGAGTATTTACGACTGAAATTAGAATATTCTGGTAATTATTAAAAATTATTTTTTTGTTATCTCCAAGGGAATTTTCGTCGCAACTATCTTATTCCGTCAGAATTAACTAATTTTTTTTTAATACAGCTTTTAAAAGTTCAATTTCCAGGTGTTTAAACCCATTAATGTACCTGTAACCTGTCACAACCCAATACACAGTATTATAAACCTGTATCTCACATTCAAATATGCAACGTAACACTAAACGTAATCTTCAACTCATTATCATTCACATTCACATTCACATTCACATTCAAATATCCACCAAAACGTATTATAAGCTAACCAATTACAAATATAAGCTAATGTTCCATAAATGTTAAACAATATAATTTACAATAGTTGTACAGTCGCAATTAGACAATACAATATATACAAAAGTTCTACAATATCATGAATATATACAAATGAACTATAAACTAGTAAAAGTATCATCATCGGGTGGAGGTGAACGATTTGACTACGCTACGGTGTATGAAAATCACCTCGTCGTTTTCGCTTCATCATCGCCACCGCTTTCGCCATTATTGCCACCCTGTTGATAGAATCAAAAATATAAATCATTAGTCCGTATATGTGTGTGTGTGAAAATTAACAAACTAGCCTTAATTGAAAAACATAAACAATAAGAATACCTGAGTAGGTGGGGGCGGATGAAAAGCCTCCTCCAAGAGGGTAATCACCATCCGGAGCATCTCTCGGCGCTCAAGCGTCGAATCGCGCCCCGAGGTAATCACGCATTCTCTGCAGAGAGGCCCTGTTATAATATCTGAGCAATCTGGTGAAGACGAGAGGCTGGAAGGCAATCACGACGTGGAAAAACCAGGATCGATATGGAACCTATCGACACACCTATCACCGTAGAAAATATAAATCATCGAGCCGTACCAGATTGAAAGTAGTATGCACACAAGCCAATCATGTTTGATGATAAAGCATATACTTTGTAACAATCTTATTCATTTATTAATAAAAAGTATTAATTTATTAAAGGCTTTTAATTATCTACATGATCTTTGTTTTATAATATGTGATAAACCCATAGTTTTAAGCAATGCTTTTAGAATAATGATGATGATCATTCTAATGAGATCTAAATTCTTAGAAAGCTTAAAACTAAAATAGTTCCCAATCATTGGATTACTAAATTGGGGATTAGTGAATCCGGATAGATTGGTACATACGTTGCTTGCTTTCGTTGGATGAGGATGATTGATCTCATGATCATTTGTGTGGAGACACTAAAGCAAGTATGTAGGTGCTTATTAGAGAATAAGTTCATCGAACGTGGCTCGCTAAGGAATACCTAATGGAGTTTTACTTGCTGTCAATAGGAATTCTGTAGTGATAGTAGACAAGTGATCCTTGGACTTGAGATCATCATAGTATCTTGTGTATGATGAGTTATACTTTGACTTATTCCTTAAGACCCTTAGGGTATATCAAAGGGTATGCTTGGGTATAATAAGTTGTACATGGAGATAATGTATGATCAATAAAGAATCTACCACTTCTAATAAAAGAAGATAAATGTCCTATGTGATTCGATAAATGCCAACCCAGTAGTCCTCGGGTTACGGCGTAATGAAATTAGAAAGGAGTTTCTAATTTGCATTATTTGGTGTTGTGCATTTAAGGATCGAAATACATATAATTAAATAACATAAGACTTGATGGTAATTCCATGTCTTATATTTAATGGGGACATTGTATGGTGGAAGGATTGAATTATACAGTAACTATTTACTCAAAGGTTCTTTAATGATTAATGTTGAAATCTATATTATCCGGAAAGTCGTTGATCATTTAGGGAGGCTTATCCCTATTGTATAATAAATATTATTTAAATAAATTAATTATTTAATTTATTTATTTAAATAAGATTAGAATTGTTCTAATTGATTTATTCACAATAGGTTTAATATGGAGAACCTAAAGGGTCACACCATAAAAAGAAAGAATAATTATTTAAAAAGTAAATGGCATAATCGTAATAATATGTTATGTATATTTAATTTAATCTATGGTGATAGAATAAATTAAATAGCTTAATATTTATTATTTAATATTTTAGAAATATTAAATATAAATTAATAAGAGAGTCTTATTAATATTATTATAATTATTATTATTATTTTAATTTCTAAAAGAGTTTAGGAATTAATTTAATATAAGTACTCTCATTTATTCCTAATAGGATTAGGAGGGAAAATTAGTTAAAGGAGTTTAATTAATTATCCCTAATAAGATTAGGGAGCCCATTTAATTAAAAGAGTTTAATTAAATAATACCTTATTTTATTAAATAAGGTTACCTGATATCTTTATAAGAGGAGTCTTATATCAGATATCAAAATATACGCAATTAAAAAAGTTGGAGAGTACGCTATTTTTTTCTATAGAGATAGAAAAACTAGGGTTTAGCTAAATACCCATCTTCTTGAATCTTTATTTTTCCTTGGTGGATCACCTTTAGAGGCCAAACATTTGGGTGGCTAACGTTGATTAAAGGAAGGAACCAAACCCGGTGGATTCAAATTGAACGCGAAAAGGATTGGAGGTGAACTTGTACCTGAGGAAGCTCGGATCTTCAAGGGTATGTTTGTTCTTCATATCTTTTCGTTTAATTAATAATTGTGCATAAAGGGTGATCGGGTATATGATTTGTAAAATTTTAAACTCGATTTTTACACGCTTCGCTTTTTTATGCAATTTGATTGCGTTCTTAAATATTACAAACCTAACAGTGGCATCAAGAGCCAAACCTTTTGCGAATTATTAATTGTTTTATTTGATATGTATATTGATATGTGTTTAGAACAATTTAATTGGGCATAATTTAATTGTATAAAATTTAAATAAAAAAAAACGGTAATTGATTTCCGAAAATCTGTTGGAAAATGGCCAACTGTTTTTGTTTTTTTTGTTGTTGTCCTTATCCGCGTGGTGGCCATGTGTGGAATCACGGGTTTTGTTGAATATCATGGAGGTAATACATGGCGTGAATCATGCAATTTTAAAAAAAAAGATTGTTTACTTATATAAAATAAGTAGAACATGCATGCAAGTTATTTAATTTACATGATTCACGTGGCCATAAAATATATGAGGGAATCATGAATCACGATGTATATGAGGCTTTTTAATTAGTATGCTAAAGTGTAATCATTTGGATATTTATATATATATATATATATTAACGGTTAATATATATATAAATATTCTAAATTATTTTATAATTAAAATAAAAGTTTATTTTAATCTTAAAATAAAAGGTTTATTTTAATATTAAAATAAACTTTTTATTTTAATTTTAAAATTAATTTCATGCTAACTAATTATAGTTGGAATTGGATTCCATGATAACTAATTGGAGTTGAAATTGGATTCCATATTTCCTTAAATAAAGGAGTTTATTTAAATATGAAATAAGATTTCATATTATTCAAAATAAAGGAGTTTATTTGTGAATATAGAAAAGAATCCATGTTTCCTTAAATAAAAAGTTTATTTAAATATGAAATAAGATTTTATATTATTCAAAATAAAGGAGTTTATTTGTGAATAGGAAAAGAATTCGTGTTTCCTTTAATAATTTTTTTTTACATGGAATTGGATTCCATAATTAATTAAAATAAAGGAGTTTATTTTGATTAAAATAAAATAGTTTATTTTATTCAAAATTGGATAAATTAAAATAAAATAGTTTTATTTTGATTTAAATTTGGATTAAAATAAAGGAGTTTATTTTGATTCAAAATAGATTTTATACTAACTAAATTTGCCCATTAAATGATATCAATATATATATATATTAAATGTTTATTATTCATAAGATGAATGTTATTTATTGATGCATATGATGATGTGTATGATAATAAATGGGATTGATTATGGACTATTGACCAATGCGATTGGATTTTATTTTAGTTGGATGTATGAATGTATGGGTTTTTATTAAATGGGGTCTGCGACTCGCCTTCTCTAATTTTTCTTAATGTAAATTCTATCTCCTCCTATGTACTTCCCTCGATCGCTAATCAAGGTTTCTATTTATTTTAAATAGTTTTGTAATAGGAATAGTTAGAATTAATTTTGAAGAATTGGAGATCAAGGAACAAGGAGCGCTTGAAGACCCGTTTGTAATGGAGCCCAGTTTAAATGTAATAGTTATATTTAAATATTATTTCTTGCACACCCTAGGGTTTGACCTTTTGGTTCACTTGGTGGCTCTAGTGAACCAAACTAGAATAAAAGTCCATAATCAATCCGAGTAGAATATAGTATTCTATATGTGCATATGCTTATACTATATATATTATATATTATGCAAACATGCTTCGCATGTTCATTAATACGACGCTTATTTTTTATATATATATGCGTGCATGCTGCTTTAAACAAGATGAGACAAATTAATAACAAAACCCTCGCTTTTTTATATTAAGTCCTAAAGCGTTCAAAGATATTTGGAATATCGAACGTCCGCCTTTCTAGCATGATAAAATTAATAGAGTATTAAATATTTAATATGAGTTTGTTGTGTCACCACAAGGCAAGTATTAAGTATTTAAGATGTTAATTTATCACATTTGATGCTTATAAAGAAAATTGAACAATATTGTTTTGTTGTGTCACCACAAGGATGATATTTTTCTTTTTTGAATATATGGAGTGCTAGGTCGGACTTAACTTGAATAATTTTGATTCGGATGTGCCACCACTTGATCAAAATAATCTAGGAGGCAAAAGAAAAGGAGTTGCATAGTTGATGTAATTGACAAAAGTTGTCTACCTATTTATTTATATATAGTTTGTTGTGTCACCACAAGGCTATATACATTTGAAATGGGATCCTTATTCTCACTAAAGAGATCTTTAATTAGATTTTGCTTAGAACTATATATATTGAGGGTAATATAGTTTGAAGAAAATAGTGGGAGATTCCAATTTAAAACAAGACCTAATTTATTTTGGTAATTAATAAAAGAATGTATGTTAAAATGTTGTTAATTACAAATTCATTTACAGAATTTTACAATGTCTAAATTACTATCACTGCGAAGCATATTAGATGCTATTTAACCGGACCAAATTAAATGAATTGGTTAAGGAATTTGAGAATAGTTCTCATGGCTGAAAAGTTATCTTATGTCCTTAATACTTATCCTATCCTCGCAATGGTTGCGCATAATGCCTCTCGAGGAAGAGATTGCTACTTTTAGAAAGTGGCAAGATGATGCACTGATTGGCTCAATGCATCATGCTCAGATCCATGAGTAACGAGCTTCAAATACGTCAAGATGAAACTATGGATGCTTTCTACTATATTCTCGCACATCAAGTAGTTGATGGTGAGGAAAGTAGACCGATAGATATCGATATCTAAGGAGCTCTTCCGATCGAGAATGATCAATGACACTCTGATGAGATAAAAGTCCTTAACATTATCAATTTGATTGATCAATTAGACAACGAGTTTTGTCATGGATGGAGAGTTGAGCCAAGATTTGATCTTGCACTCACTCCCGGACTCTTTTCACAATTGTTGTGAATTTTTCATATGAACAAGCTAGATATCGACATTGATTTGCTTAATATGTTGAAAAATGATGAGAGTCACTTTCAACCAAGAAAGACCATGTCTTTCTTGGTAGGGGCCAAAAGGATCTTCCGAAAAGAAGAACAATTCAAAGAAGGTAAATAGAAAGGCATAAACAAAGGATAATAAGAACAAAAGCGATACTTGGATAGTAAAGGAGTTTGCTTCCACTACAATAAGCGAGACATCGGAAAGAAACCGCAAGAAGCATCTTGTAGAGGCTAACCAAAAGAAGCTTAGTGAAGTTTTAGGTTATAAATACAAATTTGTTCATGATTTAAAATAAATTTTCTTTAAGTCAAAGTTCTACTTGGGTATTGGATACCGACTTTGGTTATCATAAATATAGATTTATGAAGGGACCAAGGTAAGTAGAAAGTTAAACAAGATAAGTAATCCTATGTGTGGGAAATGAAGCAAAGGTCTTTGCATTAGCCATAGAAACTTATAGTTTAGCAATCCCTACAGGCAAATCTATTAAGTCAATAAGTTGTTATTGTATTCAAAGACTTGTTAGAAACATTATTTCCATTTTATTGTTGGACAATGAAATCTTTGGTATTATAATTAAGAATAATTGTTGTTCTATTTATAATAATAATGTTTTGTATAGAATCGAATATTACTTAAAAATTTTGTATACTTGACTTACATGAAAATAATTTTGCATATTGAACAAATTAGTATAAGAAAAGGAGATGATCATTCAAAGAGTTGAATGTGTGTATTTGCTAAAATACAAGTGTGAATTATTTGAAAGGTTCAAAGAATTTGAAGTGAAACAAATTGGCAATGTATTAAGATTCTTTGATTAGATCAAGGAATAAATACTTGTGCAATAAGTTTCTAGATCATCTCAAATGGTTTTCTCATAATGGACACCTCACGATACGTAATAATTGATTGATGTATCTGAAAGGAAAAATCATACCTTGTTGAACATGGTATGGTCCAAAATGATTTTACCGACATTCCAGTATCCTTCAGGATCATGTCCTAGAAATGGTCGCATATCTATGAAAAGGTAACCTCAAAATCCAGCCCCAAGACTCCATAAAAGTTATGGATGGGAGGATTCCTAATCTTAAGTATGTTAAGATAAGGGTTGTCCAACTTATTTGAAAAGGTTTCAAGGATAAGCTTGGGACAAGATTTGACATGTATGATTTGTGGGACATCCTAAAGTAAGTTTAGGGTATATGTTCTATAATTCTACTTAGCAAAAGGTGTTTGTTACGAAACACGCCTTCTAAGATAAAGGTGTTTATCATTAAAAGGGGCTAGTGGGAGGATAATAGATCTTGAAGAGTTCAAGAACCACAAAATACTATAAGTCAAATAAGAGGAACTGTAGATAAGACCTATTATACCACAAAATCAATCGTAAATCTGGATATAGTATCAAGATACGGGAGGTATGGATTCATCATAGAGATGATGATGATGAGGTACACATCATAGAAGATGATGATCCAGTTACATACGATGAGGTAAGTGTTGAAGACACTTAGAGAAATGGATTGAAGCAAGTTTCTCAAATATGGAACATTCATTTTGATGAGGCAATCAAAAGAGTTTGATTTTATCAAAAATAAGAATGAACCTAGTGTGTACAAAAGGGTCAGTGGGAGCATCGTGAAAATTCTAGTATTATATGTTGATATACTACGGATGAGGAATTACATACCAATGCTACAATCAGTAAAGATAAAGTTGTCTAAACATTCCTCCATGAATGATTTGGGAAGAGTATCTTAATTGGGGATACAAATCTATATAGATAGATTTAAAAGGATCCTCGACTTAACCCAAGGAACTTATATTCATTTGATGCTAAAGTCGTTTAGCATGGCAAACTCCATGGGATGTCTCATGTTGATGTGCCTATTGGAGTGTATCTCTTTATAGTCCCCATGCATTCTCTAAAAAGAGAGGTCGCATGAGTGACAATCATGTATGCAATGAAATGTACGAGACCGATGTTGATCACCATATTATGGAGAAGTTCACTATGAGTCGCTGAAAACATCTTAAAGTGCTTAACCAAGCACTAAGGATGTGATCATATTCATGGTGGGTCTAAATTAAAACTAGAGGGCTTAATGACTCAAGTTTTCTGATGAGACCAAGATGATGAAAAAATCCACTTTAAGGTAAAGCGTTATCTTGAACAATTGGTGCAAGTGAATTGAAAGGTTCCAAATAGCAAAGAGTTCTTTGGTTTAGTGATAAAGACAAAGTATATAGCTATAAATGAAGTCGTAAGTTGATTGTTTGGATTAAGAGTTCATTACGTAACTAGAATAGTTCCTAAGTCTCATCTTGGATCTAAACATGTGTTGTGGCACTTTCATTTGATTATTAGAATCATTGAAAGATGGGAAATCACTATATAGATATAGTGAACTCTCAAAACAACATTACATATACATTAACTAAAGCTTATCCAAAAAGCAGGATAATCGTCACTTAGAGAAGAAGAGTATGAGATACCTGATGACGATTGGCTTTTAGTGCAAGTGGGAGATTGAAAGTAGTATGCACACAAGCCAATCATGTTTGATGATAAAGCATATACTTTGTAATAATCTTATTCATTTATTAATAAAAAGTATTAATTTATTAAAGGCTTTTAATTATCTACATGATGCTGTTTTATAATATGTGATAAACCCATAGTTTTAAGCAATGCTTTTAGAATAATGATGATGATCATTCTAATGAGATCTAAATTCTTAGAAAGCTTAAAACTAAAATAGTTCCCAATCATTGGATTACTAAATTAGGGATTAGTGAATCCGGATAGATTGGTACATACGTTGCTTGCTCATTGGATGAGGATGATTGATCTCATGATCATTTGTGTGGAGACACTAAAGCAAGTATGTAGGTGCTTATTAGAGATTAGAGAATAAGTTCACTGAACGTGGCTCGCTAAGGAATACCTAATGGAGTTTTACTTGCTGTCGTCATCAGAATTCTCAGTAGTGGATAGTACAAGTGATCCTTGGACTTGAGATCATCATAGTATCTTGTGTATGATGAGTTATACTTTGACTTATTCCTTAAGACCTTTAGGGTATATCAAAGGGTATGCTTGGGTATAATAAGTTGTACATGGAGATAATGTATGATCAATAAAGAATCTACCACTTCTAATAAAAGAAGATAAATGTCCTATGTGATTCGATAAATGACAACCCAAAGAGTCCTCGGGTTAAGGTAGAATGAAATTAGAAAGGAGTTTCTAATTTGCATTATTTGGTGTTGTGCATTTAAGGATCGAAATACATATAATTAAATAAAATAAGACTTGATAAATAATTCCATGTCTTATATTTAATTGGGACATCATGGTGGAAGGATTGAATGATTTGCAAGAACTATTTACTCAAAGGTTCTTTAATGATTAATGTTGAAATCTATATTATCCGGAAAGTCGTTGATCGCTAGGGAGGCTTATCCCTATCAGTATAATAAATATTATTTAAATAAATTAATTGTTTAATTTATTTATTTAAATAAGATTAGAATTGTTCTAATTGATTTATTCACAACCTAGGTTTAATATGGAGAACCTAAAGGGTCACACCATAAAAGGAAGAATAATTATTTAAGAAGTAAATGGCATAATCGTAATAATATAGTTATGTATATTTAATTTAATCTATGGTGATAGAATAAATTAAATAGCTTAATATTTATTATTTAATATTTTAGAAATATTAAATATAAATTAATAAGAGGAGTCTTATTAATATTATTACAATTATTATTATTATTTTAATTTCTAAAAGAGTTTAGGAATTAATTTAATATAAGTACTCTCATTTATTTCTAATAGGATTAGGAGGGAAAATTAGTTAAAGGAGTTTAATTATCCCTAATAAGATGAGGGAGCCCATTTAATTAAAAGAGTTTAATTAAATAATATCTTATTTTATTAAATAAGGTTACCTGATATCTTTATAAGAGGAGTCTTATATCAGATATCAAAATATACGCAATTAAAAAAGTTGGAGAGTACGCTATTTTTTTCTATAGAGATAGAAAAACTAGGGTTTAGTTAAATACCCATCTTCTTGAATCTTTATTTTTCCTTGGTGGATCACCTTTAGAGGCCAAACATTTGGGTGGCTAACGTTGATCAAAGGAAGGAACCAAACCCGGTGGATTCAAGTTGAACGCGAAAAGGATTGGAGGTGAACTTGTACCTGAGGAAGCTCGGATCTTCAAGGGTATGTTTGTTCTTTATATCTTTTCGTTTAATTAATAATTGTGCATAAAGGGTGATCCGGGTATATGGTTTGTAAAATTTTTAAACTCTGATTTTTACACGTTTCCGCACTTTTTATGCAATTTGATTGCGTTCTTAAATATTACAAACCTAACACGTATGAGATGGTCCGACATGTGCTCTCGGACGCTGGCGTTGGCTGAAGCCTATAAAGAGATACAAATTCGATTACTAATAATAATTTATATAATGTGATAAATTTGGATAATTTTGTGAAACATAAAAAAATATTACCTCCGTGGAAGTGTATATACGGTATCCTCGGCGGACTCCAACACTCAATATCCGCGGCAGATCGCTATTTGGGATCCCTGAGACGCGACCCATAGTCTCGGCTCCTCATCTCGATCTAATACAATATCGGGAAAAGGGTGGCGGAATCTAACTACTCGTAACCCTCCTAATAGTCTCTAGCTTACTATACGTCGTCCAAGCTTTTGAAATCGGTCCTCAGAATGTATTCCAGTATCACGTATGTTAATTATATCATTTTATTTACGATTGAATATTATTAAAAGCTAAATAGTAAGATGAGTTTTACCCAGATAGCTAAAGTTGTTCGAGACAAAGCACGCCGTCCTTATGCGTGTGGGCTCGATCCCAAAACTCTAGATGGTAGGATCTCTACCAAGGTCCTCCCCAATGCCTAATACAAACATTCATAAAACAGGTCTTAAGTATTTGTGTGAGAACTTGACACATAAATAACTAAATACAACACGACTTACCGTCTTTCGCCTCCTCGAGCAGTGAGAACCGGTGGTGTGTACTATCCGGAGTGACCACGGTTCTTCTTCGCCGCTTCGGACTTTTTTTGAAGTCATGACCTCCCAAGTGAGCACACATAGCCTCCCAAAGGCTAAATCGAGAGACTACGCGGGGCCGATGATCTCGATGGTGGTCCCAGTCGTCCACAATCGCCCGGTGCTTTTGCGTCTTCGTCATCTCATACAACCATCCAAAGTAATTCGCAATGACGTGATGCTCAATCACGCGATCGCCATCCGATCGAGAGATGCTTTTCGGGTCAAATCGATAATAAACCTATAATAAAAGATTATTTAAAATTAAGAACATTTGATTTAAATCATCCCATTACAACTATGTGGTGATAATATGCTTAACTTACGTGGAACTCCCACAAGACGCATTCGCATAAAAGTGGCATCGCATCACGTGATCTCGACCGAACCGCATTCACCTCTCGAGAGACGCGTCAAATAAATCGCATGTAGGGTGTGCTTAGCCACCGGGTCTAGTATACTACGAGAAAAAAGTATAACAATATGTGTTATGTGAATTGTGTTTTGCAATAATCGATAGAAATAGTAGGAATATATTACTTGATTCATTGCCGGGAAACGACATCCATCTCCAGATTGTAAGTGGGCAATCGCCACGGACGCCCAAAGATACCGAGGTTCGTCCCTCGATGTCGTTGACAAGGTGCATCTGTAGTAATTGTATTTAACATAGTACTTCAATAATCATTGTAATTAACGCAGCTTGAGATATATTTAAATCCTAGTTAAGATAACTTACTCGCGCCTGAAGAAGAGCCTCCATCGTGGCTACCGTCTCCAGTACCGGATCGCCCACCACCCCGGCGACCTCCACCGCTATGTCTAGCCATGAATATCCTACTGCAATAACAAAATTGGTAGATTACGAATATGTAAGGTTTAACAATATGTGGTAAGGACTAAAATGAAAGCTCATTTTCAATTACACACGTCATCAAACCCATCAGAATCAACGTGTATATCATTCTCGGATTCGGTATCTTCCTCATCCTCAGTTTCGAGATTAGTTTCTTCATCGTTATCATCCTCAACGACTACATAATCAATCATGTGTACGGTGGCCTCGACATCCTTATCGTTAGGTACGTTAATGACATCAGTACTCACCACATCTTCAGCATGGAACGCCTCATCCATACCAAACATGTTATCAGCATCGGTGGTCAATGGGTTGCTCACATCTTCTTGCAACGCCTCATCCATACCAAGCATGTTATCAGCATTAAATGAGTGTGTTTTAGTAGTGACTACTGTGTACCAGGGGCTTCGAGTATTTATGACATTAGGAGCGTAATACACTTGAGTCACTTGACTTGCTAACACGTACACGTCATCAGAATTTAACACCGACTTGATATCCACGGTTGTGATTCTATTACGATAAACTTTAACCCCCTTTTGTTTTAATCGACGCATATACCTACGATAAATAATATGCAGACTTAGTGAAGTATTATTAATATGGGCTGAATAGAGCAATTATAGTAGTTTATATATTACCTCTCAAAAGGATACATCCACCGATATTGCACTTAGGTCCTCCAAGTTTGAGTTCATACTGGCGAGATGAATGGCGAGATGTTCCATCGAGTCAAAAATCCCTAGGGAAGATCATTTCAAGCTTGCACATGGTAAGCACAATATTCTTCTCCATCCGCTTTCGACATAAGCGTGCTTAATTATAGTTGAGCAAATATCTCGAAAGAATTTTGTGATTTAAATTCAATGCATCCGAACTTTTCGGGTAACATCTCACGTAAATGCAATTGGAATCAACTTATGCATGAATACATGATAATCGTGACTCTTGAATCCAGAAATTTTCAATTGCTCAACATTACAACAACGTGTTATGTTCGATGCATTTCCATCTGGGAGCTTCAACCCACTTACCCACTTACAGACGTCTTCAACTTGTTGCTTAGTAAGACTAAATGGAGCTTTAGGTTTCGTAGTGTTAGGCGAAGCCACTGATTACATTCTAATGTTCAATGCCTCCAAATCTTTTTGAGCATTGTCATTGTCTTTAGTTTTACTACTCGCATCTAACACTTGTAAAACAAGTTCTCAAAACATTCTTTTCTTGTGATGCATGACATCTATACAATAACGAACTGAAAGTGTGCCCCAATACGACAACTCAAACCATATAGGCAAGTGTGTCCAATTATGAGTCTTCCCGTACCTGGTTGCTCTCAATTTACTGTGTTCCTTCCCCTGTAAGACCCCAACTTATTATTTAATGAACTTAAATTTCCTCTATTTATTATCTTAAAATAGTAAGGGTTGATTTGATTAATGTGGTAAGTTATGGGTAAAATGCTAATTATTTCAAAATGCAAGTGGTTTTAAAATATTCATTGTTGACGGAAAATTTGTTTGGTCGTGGAATATTTTTTTGTCGGGGAATATTAAATGCGACGGTAGCTTGACCTTGTGTGGGCCCCATGTGAAAAAACGATTGGATGAAGAAAACGACAAGAATAAGTTGGTTATAAATACTTGGCGTAGTTATTCTACAATTAATCTTATTGGAATACGGTGGTTAAAACATAGTAGCAGCTTGCGGTATTACACCAATTATTGATTCTTACGTAAGAAGGCTCTACTCAATAATTATTACGATGAATTCTTATTCGATATTTTATTTTATTGATTGATAATTCTTTGCATTGATATTTTATATTCTTGTTGTTTTAATAATTGTCATTTACGGTATTTTCTATTATCAGACAATAATTCATATTATCTGAATAATATTATTAGATAACATTATTGGCAATGTCTAGAAAGTTACATCAAGGAGAGGTTTGGTCATCTAATGCTTGGCGCCCAAGAAGGAGAGATCCTTATTGGAAGCCCTCTTTCTCTGAAGCGCACGGTTGTCGAAGAATGTGATTCGTAATATTATTTGTGAATAATTAATTATTGATTTATATGATGAGAAAAATATTGATTTTATGCGGATATAGATGGAGAAAAATTTTAATGTGACAATTGTTGAAAATTAATATTTTATCTTTTTACGATAAAATAATTTATTTAAATATATTATTTTAATAATATATTAATGGTGATATTTTTACAATGAATGTGGGATATATGAGTATATGAGGAGGAAGAGTATTTTGTGACATTAAATGATTAACACATGTTTTGTGTGTCGGTAGACCCAATTCTTGACCGAAATTTGATTATAGCCTGTAAAATCGCCCGTTTGTGAATTTCGGTCAATTTTTATTTGGAATTTGGAAAAACTTTCTTCTGCAAAGTTGTAGAGAATGAAATTTCCTATGGGAAAGATATGTGCTTCGAATTTTTCTGATAAAAGAGCTATTTATTATGAATTATTGAAGTTCCGTAGTTCCGAAATAATTGATTTTTGAAAGTTTAAATTATTTTTAATTACAAAAACGTTTTTTTTTGCTTGGTGGGCTGCATTAAACATGTGCAAGGTGGCTGAATTCAGATTCAAGAGATGGGCTTGACAATTTTGTAAATATAATAATATTATATTAAATTTTCTGCTTTGGTGTTCTAAGCATTTTCCTATAAATAGGGTGCTTAGGTTAGAATTAAAAATCACACCAGAAACTGAAATCTTCTCTCTCTTTCTCTCTCTATATATTGAGCGTATTCTTGTGAGTATTTTAATACTTTGAGTGTTGCTATACGGTGCAAATTCAAGTCATAACCTATGTGACGCCTCCAAAATAGGTCCATTCCATCCAACCCATTCTGAGTCGCCAAATACATAGTACAGAAAGCAAACTACAACTTCAATAATACAAATGTCGTGTGAAATACGACGATATATACTGTGAGTTTAAATATAATATTGTCTTCTAGACAATATCCACATGCAAATAAATCCCCATCATAATTATTGATTCATTATTTTACAAAATGGTGAGGACTACTAAACAACTCTCTCTAGAACCTTCATTCCATACCTCGACTAAGTACTCGCTACATTCTCGCCTCCCGAGAAGAAAAATGGAACAACAAGGAAAAGGGTGAGCTCAACTAGCCCAAAGAAGAATATTATGACTAAGATAATATACAACAAATTATCGTTAGTCTTCAACAGGAAAAATCGATAGAATACAATACAACAAGTTTCGAGATCAATATTCGCAATGAAATAATAATTCATGTAAGAGTTACGTAGAGAATGAAATCTACTATAATCTATGAATTTAATAAATCCATCATCAATATTTTATCCCGTAACATCAATCAATATGCAATCCGAATCAAATATTCATCTTTGCACTATGTGCCAAAGATATTCATCAGTTGGTCATGTTCATTTAAACACCTGTTCATCTTTGCACTACAGGCCAAAGATATTAATCAATCGGTCATGTTCATCTCAACACCTGTTCATCTTTGCACTACAGGCCAAAGATATTCTTCAGAAATCATTCATCTTTGCACTACAGGCCAAAGATATTCAATAATATCATCATTTAAGACTGAGGATGATGAAAAATATTTTTTAAGAAACGAATCCAGTGAAACAAAATGACAAGGATTAAGGATTAAGGATTCGTACTTGGTTTTATCCACGCCCAAAAAATACCTCAAAAATAATCATAGTGGTGTAAAATTCAAGAATGATCAAAACATGGATACAATCAGAGTTAGTATCCAGAATAGATGTTTTGGACGAAAAGAAGAAATTTTATTTTTATGAATGAATAGATCAGATCACGTGAATAAGGTCAGTATCGTGAATAAAGGCCGATATCACGTGAATAGTAACTCGACACCAAAAGATAGAAATTCCACAAAAAACATCTTCACGCTTCATGAATAGTACTCGTGAATAAGAACTCGTGAATAAGAACTCATTAATAAGAACTCGTGAATAGTAACTCATGAATAAGAACCCATGAATAGTAACCCCGACATGAAAAAGTTTCAAATTTGATAAAACTTCAGATCAACATTTCAAAGTATAATGATATTGAAGAAATCATATCATTCTGAAAAAAAATAATATCCCTTACCTCGAAAGATCAAGATTTCTAAATTTGAAACACCGGATATAAAGCTATGACTTGGACTTAATCAGATATAGCAATACTCAAAGTATACTCAAAATACTACTCACAAGAATACGCCGATAATATAGAGAGAGAAAACTTGATTTCGGTGTGATTTTCAATTCTAACCTAAGACCCTATTTATAGAAATTGCTTAGAACACCAAAAGCAGTAAAATTTAATAAATTAATAATATAATTATATTATTTTCTACACATGTCTAGAATCTGATTTCAGCCATCAAACACATGCCACCTTCTAGAAAAAAAAAAAGAAAAAACATTTTTCTAATTTTAAATATTTTAAACTTCCAAAAATCAATTATTTCGGAGCTTCGGAACTTCAATAATTCATAATAAATAGCCCTTTCATCAGAAAATTCGAATCTCGCGAGTTTTTATAGGAAATTCAATTCTCTACAACTTTGCAGAAGAAAGTTTTTCCAAATTCCAATCAGAAATTGACCGAAATCCACAAACGGGCAATTTTACATGCTATAATCAAATTTCAGTCAATAAATGGGGTCCACCGACATGTTTAACATGTTTTAAACATTTATTGCAACAAAAATACTCTTCCTCCTCGTATACTCATATATCCCACATTCGTTGTAAAAATATCACCGTTAATATATTATTAAAATAATATATTTAAATGAATTATTTTATCAGAAAAAGATAAAATATTAATTTTCAACAATTGTCATTTTAAAAATTTTCTCCATCTATATCCACATAAAATCAATATTTTCCTCATCATATAAATCAATAATTAATTATTCACAAATAATATTACGTAATCACAATATTGACAACTGTGCGGTCCTCAGAGAGAGGGGCTTTCCAATAAGAATTTCTTCTTCATCATGGTAGCAATTAGGTGACCAAACCTCTCCTTAGATGTAACTTTCTAGACATTGCCAATAATGTTATCTAATAATATTATTCAGATAATATGAATTATTGCTTCGATAATGAAAGATAATCGTGTAATGACAATTATCAAACAACAAAGAATATAAAATATCAACGCAAAGAATTATTAACTCAATAAAATCTCGAATAAGAATTATCTGTAACCATTATTGAGTAAAGTGCCTTCACGTAAGAATCAATAATTGGTGCAATACTGGTGCTATCTTCTTCGCTCAACAACGCGTATTAGTGTGTTTTAACCACGGGTATTTTAACAAGATAATTCAGTAATAACTACGCCAATTATTTAAAAACAACTTATATTTGTCGCTTTTCTTCATCCAATCGCTTTCCGTTATGGGGCCACACACATGGTCATTAGCGGTTGCATTTAATATTCCCGACCGTACGAATATTCCACGACCAAACGAATATTCCCCGACAGTAATGAATATTTTATAACCACTTGCTTATTTTGAAATATTTGCATATTTAACCCTTAACTATCCACATTAATCAAATCAACCCTTACTATTTCAAAATAATAAATAAAGGAAATTCCTTTTATTTAAAAAAATTTGAGGGTCTTACAACCTCCCTCCTTATGAAATTTCGTCCTCAAAATTGACGACGCACTGTGTGTTTCAAAAGGTGAGGATACCTCGCTTTCATTTCCGTTTCAAATTCCTGTGTCATTTCCTCTATAAAGCATGATTCCTCCACAAAACTTTAACTTGTGGTATGACCTTTCTTGGCGTAGGACATGCTCCTTCCTATCCAAAATCTTGACAGTACCTCCTCCTCATACGTTAAGTCTTGGCTATATCGTCCGGTTCTAACTCAATAACGTGGTTCGGGTCTTTCACATATTTGAAATACTGAGATATGTGAAACACATTATGAACACGAGACATACTCGAGGTAACGCAAGTCTATAGCTACATTTCCTACTTGGTCAAGAATTTGAAATGGACCAATAAATCATGGATTGAGCTTTCCTCTCTTCCCAAATCTTGTAACACCCTTCCATGGAGCAACTCGCAACAACAATACATGATCCCCTCACATTAAATTCCACGTCCTTTCAATGAAGATCCGCATAACTCTTTTATCGATCTTGTGCCGTTTGTATACGTTGTCGAATCATTTGGATCTTTTCGGTAGTCATATCGTATTTAACTCGGGTCCCAACAATGTTGCTTCACCCACCTCATCCCAACATATTGGAGAACGACATTTTGTCCATATAATGCTTCGAATGGAACCATGCCTATATTTGTTTAATAACTATTGTTGTATGAGAATTCCACCAATGGCAAGTACTTATCCCAACTTCCTTTGAAATCTAGGACACGAGTTTTAATATATCTTCAAGAGTTTGAGTAGTCCTTTTCGATTGCCCATCCGTTTGAGGATGGTATGCCAAATCAATCGTAAATTCGTGCCCATAGCTTTCTACAAACTAACCCAAAATCATGAAGTGAATCTTGGGTCACGATCTAAAACTATGGATCTTGGCATGCCATGCAATCTCACAATCTCATTTACGTCACATATACGAGAAAGACGTTCAAGGAATAAGTCTCTCGTATCGAAGAAATGAGCAGGACTTGGTTAATCTATCAACAATAACTCAAATAGCATTGATGCCTTGAGAAACCGTAGGAAGACCCAGAATCGAAATCCATAGTAATGTGTTCCCACTTCCATTAGGAATCTCAAGTGGTTGACGGACCCTTAGGTACAAGATGCTCCGCCTTTTCACACGGCAAGTTAAACACATCGAGATAAACTTTGCAATCTCTCTCTTCATATTGTCCCACCAAAATGTATGCCGAAGATCACGATACATTTTAGTACTTCGAGATGGATTGCAAATGGCGATTGTGTGCCTCCATCATAATCTTGTACTTCAAATCGAAAGTAGTCGTTAGAACACAAATCTAGAGTGGACTCAAGTATTCCTTCTTCATCAATTCTCGCCCGAATAGCTCCTTCTTGTACTTTCTTCTTCATACGCATCATTTCGAAGCCTGGTGGCTTGAGCAATCTTAACTTTTTCTATTAAAGTTGGCTCTACGCAGATACTTGACATCATCGCACTCGTTCAGATATAATCTTCTACTCATCGCGTTACCTACCACGTTCGCTTTTCCAAGATGGTATGGTTAGAATATGTCTTTGAAATGAGTCTCCTCTTGAGTTCTTCAAGCTCTTCCACATTCCTCGCTCCATTCGAATTTTGTATCTCTACGAGTCAATTGCGTTAGCGGAGTAGCGATTCAAGAAAATCCTTCCACGAATCTCCGATAATAACCAACTAAGCCACAGAAAGCTACGTATTTCGATTCATCGACTTTTGGTTGCTCTCAATCGTGACTCATATCCCAATCTTGGATAAAGACGTCACAATGACACCTATCGAGCTTTACTTATCGCATCGAATATGACGCCCCTACAGAGAGTCGGCTTAGGTGAATTCCACAAAGGAAGTCACTGATAAAGGCTCGGTACCAAATTTATAGTTGAATTTTTAACTCACAAGTTCAATAGAGCCATTCGATATGAGATTTTAGAAATGAGTTTTTACCGGGTTCAAAGTCGATACAAAATTTAATATCGGGCTTTGGGAGTAAGCCAAGAAATTCTTCGAAATACGTCAGAAAAATCAATAACAACAGTGAATATTATTCAAATCGACGTGTCTTTATTCAAATCCATAACATGGACTAAGAAAATTTGACATCCGTAATAAACGAATGACTTCATGGCTTGATATGAAAATGTTTGACTACAATGGTTTGATTGCTTGAATTGAATAACAAAGTTGCTTAGGAATATGAAAACTAACAACCTTACGAAAATAATCAATTTCGGCATGATGAGTAGTTAACCTTAAAATCACATCAAAAACAAATATCTCTATGAAATAAGGTTAACGGGTAATGTGATAGTGCCAACCTGAATCAAGCAAGATTTATAAGCAAAATGGATGTGATGAAAGTTTCTCCTAACGGAGTTTCCACGAGATAGGTCAAAGTCTAATTTCTCCGTGAGTCAAGTTCAAACGTTGAGCGCAAGTAAGAGAGATAAAAGAATGGGTAGAACCGATATCTAGTAAGGTATATACTTCGCAAGAATTTATAATTAACTAACCCGTGCTAACTTCGGTATGATCCTGGTTATGGTCCCTCGGTTGAACGTACTCGTTATCTCGCTCTAACAAGCTGAGCCACAATGACAACATCTCCGAATAGAGAAAATTTTGAGAAATGAGAGATCTTTGACGTATGTCGGGTTTCAAACCTCTCAAGAATATCCGAGTCATACGTTCCTCATTCTCCACCAAATGAGGTGCAAACCTGGATAACTCCGCGAACTTCGCCTCGTACTGGGACACCGTCATGTTATTCTGCTCTAGTCTAATAAACTCCACTTCCTTCATATGACGAATACTTTCGTGGAAGTACTTGTCATTGAACTATTTTCAAACGTCTCCCACGACATCGAGTGCGGTGGATGGACGGGTACGCTTCACATGATTCCCGATGTCTGCACCGCCACGGAACATAAAAGGCGGAAATGGAACTTTTTCGTTCCTCCGTGCATCCCAAGACATCGAATATCTTGGTAATTTGTTTGACCCACGTCTCGCGCTTTAATCGGATCCGCTTTCAAAGAATTCTGGTGGTCCCAACTTTGAATCGTCATTGTGACCACCCGTGAATTGCTATCATTTCCTCTCGTATTTTGAACACGAAGTCTCCCTCGTCTCGATTTTGCATGAATCGCAAAAAGCTTCTAAACATCCCTCGTTCATCATCACGCTTTCGGTGGTGTTCATGGGGAGGAACATTACCACACTGTTGCGTTCTCCTCGTTGGTGAAAGACAGCATCTCCACGGTCTCATTTGCTCCATTTTGTTAATATTCTCAATCGACATTCTCAAATAATGTCATAAAATAAGGGTTAATTAAGGAAATCAATATATCACATAATATCCCTATATTGACGACCAACTAACAAATAAGCTTAGGTAGACACACTAGCGAAGGATTTACTCTCGCCTCCCTCCTAGTTTTATTCCCGATCTCCGCCGGAGATCATATCCCTAAGCTCGATATTCAACCGTGACGCCTCCAAAATAGGTCCATTCCATCCAACCCATTCTCGAGTCGCCAAATACACGGGTACAAAAGCAAACTACAACTTCAATAATACAAATGTCGTGTGAAATACGACGATATATATATATGAGTTTAAATATAATATTGTCTTACAGACAATATCCACACGCAAATAAATCCCCATCATAATTATTGATTCATTATTTTACAAAAATGGTGAGGACTACTAAACAACTCTCTCTAGAACCTTCATTCCATACCCCGACTAAGATTTCGCTACATTCTCGCCTCCCGAGAAGAAAAAATGGAACAACAAGGAAAAGGGTGAGCTCAACTAGCCCAAGAAGAATATTATGACTAAGATAATATACAACAAATTATCGTTAGTCTTCAACAGGAAAAATCTGATAGAATACAATAGGCAACAAGTTTCAGATCAATATTCGCAATGAAATAATAATTCATAGAAGAGTTACGTAGAGAATGAAATCTACTATAATCTATGAATTTAATAGTCCATCATCAATATTTTATCCTCGTAACATCAATCAATATGCATCCGAATCAAATATTCATCTTTGCACCACAAAAGCCAAAGATATTCATCATTGGTCATATTCATTTAAACACTGCTCATCTTTGCACTACAGCCAAAGATATTAATCAATCGGTCATGTTCATCTCAACACTGCTCATCTTTGCACTCTGAGGCCAAAGATATTCTTCAGAAATCATTCATCTTTGCACTACATGTGCCAAAGATATTCAATAATATCATCATTTAAGACCGAGGATGATGAAAATATTTTTAAGAAACGAATCCAAAGTGAAATAAAATGACAAGGATTAAGGATTAAGGATTCGTGACTTGGTTTTATCCACGCCCAAAAAATACCTCAAAAATAATCATAGTGGTGTAAAATTCAAGAATGATCAAAACATGGATACAATCAGAAGTTAGTATCCGTAATAGATGTTTTAGATTTAAAAGAAGAAATTTTATTTTTTGAATGAATATAGATCAGATATCGTGAATAAGGTCAGATATCGTGAATAAGGCCGATACACGTGAATAGTAACTCGACACCAAAAGATAGAAATTCCACAAAAAACATCTTCACGCTTCATTAATAGTACTCGTGAATAGTAACTCGTGAATAAGAACTCATGAATAAGAACTCGTGAATAGTAACTCATGAATAAGAACCCATGAATAAGAACCCCGACATGAAAAAGTTCCAAATTTGATAAAAACTTCAGATCAACATTTCAAAGATAATGATATTGAAGAAATCATATCATTACGAAAAAAAATAATATCCCTTACCTCGAAAGATCAAGATTTCTTAATTTAAAAAACAGGATATAAGGCTATGACTTGGACTTGACCAAGTATAGCAATACTCAAAGTATACTCAAAATACTCACAAGAATACGCTTCGATATATAGAGAGAAAAGAAACTTTACGGTGTGATTTTCAATTCTAACCCAAGACCCTATTTATAGAAATCGCTTAGAACACCAAAGCGTAAAATTTAATAAATTAATAATATAATTATATTATTTTCTACACATGTCTAGAATCTGATTTCAGCCATCAAACACATGCCACCTTCTAGAAAAAAAAAAAAAAACATTTTTCTAATTTTAAATATTTTAAACTTCCAAAATCAATTATTTTGAGCTTGAACTTCAATAATTCATAATAAATAGCCCTTTCATCAGAAAATTCGAATCTCGCGAGTTTTTATAGGAAATTCAATTCTCTACAACTTTGCAGAAGAAAGTTTTTCCAAATTCCAATCAGAAATTGACCAAAAATCCACAAACCGGGCAATTTTTAAAGTTATAATCAAATTTCAACCAATAAATGGGGTCCACCGACATGTTTAACATGTTTTAAACATTTATTGCAACAAAAATACTCTTCCTCCTCGTATACTCATATATCCCACATTCATTGTAAAAATATCACCGATTAATATATTATTAAAATAATATATTTAAATGAATTATTTTATCGTAAAAAGATAAAATATTAATTTTCAACAATTGTCATTTTAAAATTTTCTCCATCTATATCCACATAAAATCAATATTTTCCTCATCATATAAATCAATAATTAATTATTCACAAATAATATTATGTAATCACAATATCGACAACCGTGCAGCCTCAGGGAAGAGGGGCTTTCCAATAAGAATTTCTTCTTATCATGCAAGCAATTAGGTGACCAAACCTCTCCTTGTATGTAACTTTCTAGACATTGCCAATAATTTTAACTAATAATATTATTCAGATAATATGAATTATTGCTCGATAATGAAAGATACCGTAATGACAATTATGAAACAACAAAGAATATAAAATATCAACGCAAGCAATTATTAACTCAATAAAATATCGAATAAAGAATTATCGTAACCATTATTGAGTAAAGTGCCTTCTTACGTAAGAATCAATAATTGGTGCAATACTGGTGCTATCGCTCAACAACGCCAGACGTATTAGTGTGTTTTAACCACCGGGTATTTTAACAAAGATAATCTGTAATAACTACGCCCGTTATTTAAAAACAACTTATATTTTATGCGTTTTTTCATCCAATCGCTTTTTCAGTTATTATGGGGTCGCTAGGCATTGCATTTAATATTACAAAGCACGAATATTCCCAACGCAAACGAATATTCCCCAAACAATAATGAATATTTTATAACCACTTGCTTATTTTGAAATATTTGCATATTTAACCCTTAACTATCCACATTAATCAAATCAACCCTTACTATTTCAAAATAATAAATAAAGGAAATTCCTTTTTATTTAAAAAAAATTTCGGGGTCTTACAACCTATATCCGGTGTTTCAACTAGAAGTACTATCTTTTCGAGGTAAGGGATGTTATTTTTTTTTTAAATGATACTATTTTCTTTAATATCATTGTGACGACCCCAAAATAGGTCCATTCCATCCAACCCATTCTGAGTCGCCAAATACATGGTACGTAAACAACTACAACTTTATTATCACAACAATAAACGTGAGTTTAAATACAAATATTATCAATTCTGTGACAATATTTATACTCAAATAAATCCTCATCACATTTATTGATACATTATTTTACAATAATGGTGAGGACTACTAAACACTCTCTCTAGAACCTTCATTCCATACCCCGACTAAGACTCGCTACATTCTCGCCTCCCGAGAGAAAAAAATGGAACAACAAGGAAAAGGGTGAGCTCAACTAGCCCAAGAAGAATGTTATGACTAAGATAATATACAACAAATTATCGTTAGTCTCCAACAGGAAAAATCTGATAGAATACAATAGACAACAAGTTTCAGATCAATATTCGCAATGAAATAATAATTCATAGAAGAGTTACGTAGAGAATGAAATCTACTATAATCTATGAATTTAATACCATCATCAATATTTTATCCTCGTAACATCAATCAATATTCATCTCAAATCAAATATTCATCTTTGCACTACAGCCAAAGATATTCATCAATCGGCCATGTTCATCTCAACACTGCTCATCTTTGCACTAAAGGCCAAAGATATTCATCATCGATGGCCATGTTCATTTAAACACTGCTCATCTTTTGCACTACAGCCAAAGATATTCTTCAGAAATCATTCATTTTGCACTACGTGCCAAAGATATTCTTGAAATCGTTAAATCATTCATCTTGCACTACACGTGCCAAAGATATTCAATAATATCATCATTTAAGACCGAGGATGATGAAAATATTTTTAAAGAAACGAATCCAAAGGAAAACAAAATGACAAGGATTAAGGATTAAGGATTCGTACTTTGTTTTATCCATGTCCAACAATACCTCAAAAATAATCATAGTGGTGTAAAATTCAAGAATGATCAAAACATGGATACAATCAAAGCTAGTATCCGTAATAGATATTTTAGATTTAAAAGAAAAAATTTTCATTTTTCTAATGAATAGTGCCGATTCGTGAATAAGGTCAGATACGTGTGAATAGTGCAGAGTAACGTGAATAGTAACTCCGACACCCAAAGATAGAAATTCCACAAAAACATCTTCACGCTTCATGAATAGTACTCGTGAATAAGAACTCGTGAATAGTAACTCATGAATAAGTAACTCGTGAATAAGAACTCATGAATAGTAACCCCTGACATGAAAAAGTTCCAAATTTGATAAAAAGTACCAACCAATATTTCAAAGATAATGATATCAAGAATTAATATCATTTGAGAAGAAAATAACATCCCTTACCTCAAAGAATCAAGATTTCTAAGGAAAAGGCTCAAGTGATGCTTGAATGAAAACTCAGATCGAACAAAGAACTCTCAAAGTATCTAAATACTCACAAAATACGCTCAATAATATAGAGAGAGAAAGAGAGAAAACTTTGTTTCGTGTGATTTTCAATTCTAACTTAGCCTCTATTTATAGAAAATGTTATCACCAAGGCACTTTAACTGCAACTGATGGCTTTACTCGCTACTATTGCCACCCACCACATTTGAAATAAAATTCAGCACATTTTTTCACCAACCACAAGTGGGGCCCACTCAATTCTAGAATTTTCCACCAAAATCAATTATAAACCTAATTTTCGAATCCGACACCTCTTAAAATTCACAACAAATCATTCGTGCATTTTTAACGGTTCAAAATTTGTGGACATATACTCAACTTATGTATGTATAACATACCCAAAATTACCACAATCCAACTACGGATTAAAAATTATAACCCCCGCAATATATCTCAAAACCCCCGATTTGATTTTTAATACCTCCAATCCGATAAAAATATCGATAAAACACCTCAACATTAATTCCTTCATTAATAACCACATAAATAAATCCATCATTTATATTCATATAAAATAAATATTTCCTTATCATATGAATCAATAATTAATTATTCACAAATAATATTACGTAATCACATTTATGACAACCAAAACATTTCCTGTGAAAGAGGGGCTTTCAATAAGGATCTCTCCTTCATCGGCGCAATTAGGTGACCAAACCTCTCCTTAGATGTAACTTTCTAGACATTGCCAATAATGTTATCTAATAATATTATTCAAATAATATGAATTATTGATCCGATAATGGGAAATACGATGCAAATGATAATTATTGAAAACAAACAATAATATAAAATACCAACGCAAAGAATTATTGAATCAATAAAATAAAATACTAAGCAAGAATTATCGTAAAAATTATTGAGTAGTGCCATCTTACGCATTTAATCAATAATTCAACAATACTTCGTGTAATACCAAAGCTCTCATTGCAACCACGCCAGACATCGTATTTTAACCACCGGGTATTCCAACGGCCTTAATTCAGAATAATAACTACGCCGTTATTTATAACCACCCAAACTTTGTCGCTTTTCCTCATCCAATCGCTTTCCGTTATGGGGCCCACACACGGTCATTGTACATGTAATAATTTAATATTATTCCACAAGACGTAATATTCCATTAATACCAAACGAATATTCCTCACAAAATGAATATTTTATAACCACTTGCTTATTTTGAAATATTTGCGTATTTAACCCTTAACTATCCACATTAATCAAATCAACCCTTACTATTTCAAAATAATAAATAAAGAAAATTCCTTTTTATTTAAAAAAATTTCGGTCTTACAACCTCCCCTCCTTATGAAATTTCGTCCTCGAAATTGACGTACGTACCTGGTGTTTCGAAAAGGTAAAGATACCTCGCTTTCATTTTCGTTTCCAACTCCCAGTCATTTTCTCAATAGCATGGTTTCTCCACAAAACTTTAACTTATGGTATAACCCTCATACATAGGTCATGTTCTTTCCTCTACAAAATCTTGTGGTACCTCCTCAGACGTTAAGTCTTCTGGCTATCTCGTCTGGGTTCTAACTCAATAACGTGTTTCGGGTCGTCCACATATTTACGTAACATCGATACGTGAAAAACGTTATGAACACGCGTCATACTTGGTGGTAAAACGAGTCTATAGGCCACGTTCCTATTCGATCGAGAATTTCAAATGGATTAATAAATCGAAGGTTTGAGCTTTCCTCACCTCACCGATTCTCGCTTTTAAAATAACAACTTCTTGCACCTCCTTCTTCAAATTCATCAGCTCCGGTGTGTAGCTTGAACAGCTTTAACTTTATCGATTAAAGTCGATTATACTCAGATATCATCACGCATCAGATATCATCACGTGGGTACCTAGAGTTTTCATCTCCATCTCTATTATTTGTATATTATACTGAAATTAGTCTTTGACAACATCGTACTCAGACTGTATATACGATCTTCTACTCAACACGTCGCCTACCACGTTCGCTTTTCCGGGATGGCATGGTCGTAACATGTCTTGAAATGAGTCTCCTCTTGAGTTCTTCAAGCTCTTCCCACATTCCTTGCTCCATTGAATTTTGTATCTCTATGAGTCACCTACATTAATGGAATAGCGATTCGAGAATATCCTCTCCGATAATAACCAACTAAGCTTGAAAAGCTACGTATTTCGATTATCGACTTAGGTTGTTCTCAATCGTGACTCATATCCCAACCTTGGATAAGACGTCACAATGACACCTATCGCTTTCTTATCGCATCTAATATGACGTCCCCTACAGAGAGTCTCGGCTTAGTGAATTCCACAAAGGAAGTCACAAAATAAAGGCTCATGTACCAAATTCTATAGTTGAATTTTTAACTCCTCAAGTTCAATAGAGCCATTCGATATGAGATTTTAGAAATGAGTTTTGTCTACGGGTTCAAAGTCGATACAAAATTTAATATCGATCTTTGGGAGTAAGCCAATAAATTCTTCAGAAATACGTCGGGAAAAATCAATAACAACAAGAATATTATTCAAATCGACGTGTCTTTATTCAAATCCATAACATGGACTAAGAAAACTTGACATCCGTAATAAACGAATGACTTCATGGCTTGATATAAAATGTTTGACTACAATGGTTTGATTGCTTGAATTGAATAACAAAGTTGCTTAGGAATATGAAAACTAACAACCTTACAAAAGCAATCAATTTTGGCATGATGAGTAGTTAACCAATCAATCCCAAAAGCAAGTATCTTTAAAGAGATAAGGTCAACGTGTAAGGTAATGGTGCCAACTTGAATCAAACAAGAATTTTTAAACAACGGATGTAATGAAAGTTTCTCCTAACTGAGTCTCCATAAATAGGTCAAAGTCTAATTTCTCCGTAGTCAAGTTCAAACGTTGAGCGCAAGCAAGAGAGATAAAAGAATGGGTAGAACCCAGATCTAGTAAGGTATAAACTTCGCAAGAATTTATAATTAACTAACCCGTGCTAACTTCGTTCGGGTTCCTCGTATTTTGACCGGCCACGACAAACGCTTCTTCCAGAATCGTTGACTTTGACTTTCTCGGGACATCCTTTTGAGTCACCGCCTCACATGACTAGGTTTCGATATCGCATAATCTCGAAGCGATATGTCCTTCTTTTCCACAATTATAGCATACCTTAAACTGTTGTGGGCGGTTTAATGATATGTCCTCTTTCCCAGATTTGTAACATACGACCGATGGTCTTTCTCCTCCCCTTGGAACCGGTTGCCACACCGGGCGCCGACGCCTTCACATGGTCGTTGTTGAATCTCCTCTTTTAAAATCTCCTCCCAACTCGCTTCTTCTATTTTCATGGCCACGATTACCACCAGAGTGGTTACCGCTTTGTCCGTATTCTTCTTTCTCCTTTGGTTATCGTTATTTCGATGATCGCTATCTTTGGTATGATCCCGGTTATGTCCCCTCGGTTGAACGTACTCGTTATCTCGCTTCTAACAATCGAGCCCTGTTTACAACATCCGAATAGAGAGAAAATTTATGAGAAATGAGATATCGACGTATCGCGGGTTTCAAACCTCTCGAAACATCCGCGTCATAACGTTCCTCATTCTCCACCAAATGAGGTGCAAACACGGATAACTCCGCAAACTTCGCCTCGTCTTTGGGACACCGCCATGTTATTCTCGCTTCCAATCTAATAAACTCCACTTCCTTCATACGATTTAATACTTTCGTGGAAGTACTTGTCATTGAACATTTTCAAACGCTCTCCATGACATACGCCGAAAAGGCAATTGAATGGGTACGCTTCACGATTCCCACCAAGATCGCTGCTTCGCCACGGAACATAAAAGTAGCGAATGGAACTTTCGTTCTTCGATGCATCCCAAGACATCGAATATCTTGGTAATTTGCTTGACCCATGTTTCCGCCTATGATCGGATCGCTTTCCCTGCACTCGTGGTCCCAACTCTTCGAAACTGGCTGGTTTGTGACCACCGTGAAATCGCTATCATCTCCTCCTCAGTATTTTGAACACGAGTCTCCGTCTCGATTTTGCATGAATCGCAAAAAGCTTCTAAACATCCCCTCGTTCATCATCTCGCTCAAGTGGTGTTATTCATGGAGGTACATTGCCACTGTTGCACGTTCTCCTCGTTGTTAAATACATGCATCTCCACGGCCTCATTTACACCACTATTAATATTCTCATTCGACATTCTCACCATTCATGTCATAAAACAAGGGTTAATTAAGGAAATCAATCACATAATATCCCTATATCTTGACCAACTAACAAATAAGCTTAGGTAGGACACACTAGCAAAGGATTTACTCTCTTCTCCCTCCTAGTTCTATTCCCCGATCTCCGCTGGAGATCATATCCCTCAAGCTCGATATTAACCGTGACGACCCCAAAATAGGTCCATTCCATCCAACCCATTTCGAGTCGCCAAATACATGGTACGTAAACAACTACAACTTTATTATCACAACAATAAAATCGTGAGTTTAAATACAAATATTATCTTCAGATAATATTTATACTCAAATAAATCCTCATCACATTTATTGATACATTATTTTACAATAATGGTGAGGACTACTAAACAACTCTCTCTAGAACCTTCATTCCATACCCCGACTAGTACTCGCTACATTCTCGCCTCCCGAGAAGAAAAATGGAACAACAAGGAAAAGGGTGAGCTCAACTAGCCCGAAGAAGAATGTTATGACTAAGATAATATACAACAAATTATCGTTAGTCTCCAACAGGAAAAATCGATAGAATACAATAGACAACAAGTTTCGGATCAATATTCGCAATGAAATAATAATTCATAGAAGAGTTACGTAGAGAATGAAATCTACTATAATCTATGAATTTAACAATACCATCATCAATATTTTATCCTGTAACATCAATCAATATTCATCTCAAATCAAATATTCATCTTTGCACCACTGCCAAAGATATTCATCAATCGGTCCATGTTCATTTCAACACTGCTCATCTTTGCACTACAGGCCAAAGATATTCATCGATCGGTCATGTTCATTTAAACACTGTTCATCTTTGCACTACAACAGCCAAAGATATTCTTCAGAAATCATTCATCTTTGCACTACTACGTGCCAAAGATATTCTTCAGAAATCGTTCATCTTTACTACAAAGCCAAAGATATTCAATAATATCATCATTTAAGATCGAGGATGATGAAAATATTTTTAAAGAAACGAATCCAATTGAAACAAAATGACAAGGATTAAGGATTAAGGATTCGTACTTTGTTTTATCCATGTCCAACAATACCTCAAAAATAATCATAGTGGTGTAAAATTCAAGAATGATCAAAACATGGATACAATCAAAGCTAGTATCCGTAATAGATATTTTAGATTTAAAAGAAAAATTTTCATTTTTCTATGAATAGTGTCGATTCGTGAATAGTGTCAGATACGTGAATAAGGCCAGATCACGTGAATAGTAACTCCGACACCCAAAGATAGAAATTCCACAAAAAACATCTTCACGCTTCACTTAATAGTACTCGTGAATAAGAACTCGTGAATAGTAACTCATGAATAGTAACTCGTGAATAGTAACTCATGAATAGTAACCCCGACATGAAAAGGTTCCAAATTTGATAAAAGTACCAACCAATATTTCAAAGATAATGATATGAAGAATTAATATCATTTGAGAAGAAAATAACATCCTTACCTCAAAGAATCAAGATTTTCTGGAAGGAAGGTCGGAAGTGATCTTTGAATGAAACTTGTCTTGATCAATAAAGAACTCTCAAAGTATCTAAATACTCACAAAATACGCCAATAATATAGAGAGAGAAAGAGAGAAAACTTTGTTTCGGTGTGATTTTCAATTCTAACTTAGCCCTCATTTATATAGAAAATGTTAGCACCAAAGGACTTAACTCAACAACTGATGGCTTTTACTCGCTACTATTGCCACCCACCACATTTGAAATAAAATTCAGCACATTTTTTTCACCAACCACAAGTGGGGCCTACTCAATTCTAGAATTTTCCACCAAAATCAATTATAAACCTAATTTCCGAATCCGACACCTCTTAAAATTCACAACAAATCATTCGTGCATTTTCAACGGTTCAAAATTTGTGGACATATACTCAACTTATGTATGTATAACATACCCAAAAATTACCACAATCCAACGGTCGGATTAAAAATTATAACCCCATAATATATCTCAAAACCCCGATTTGATTTTTAATACCTCCAATCCGATAAAATACTGATAAAACACCTCAACATTAATTCCTTCATTAATAACCACATAAATAAATCCATCATTTATATTCATATAAAATAAATATTTCCTTATCATATGAATCAATAATTAATTATTCACAAATAATATTACGTAATCACATTTATGACAACCAGTCATTCCTCCAGAAAGAGGGGCTTTCTAATAAGGATCTCTCCATCTTGGCGTATGCAATTAGGTGACCAAACCTCTCCTTAGACGTAACTTTCTAGACATTGCCAATAATGTTATCTAATAATATTATTCAAATAATATGAATTATTGATCCGATAAAGGAGATATCAAGTTGATAATTATTGAAACAATGAATAATATAAAATACCAACGCAAAGAATTATTGAATCAA
Source organism: Panax quinquefolius (assembly GCA_020205615.1). Lineage (NCBI taxonomy): Eukaryota > Viridiplantae > Streptophyta > Magnoliopsida > Apiales > Araliaceae > Panax > Panax quinquefolius. The sequence goes on from CM035156.1 coordinate 9,690,177, forward strand.
TAAAATAAAATACTAATAAGAATCATCGTAACAATTATTGAGTAGTGCCATCTTACGTATTGCGAATCAATAATTCAACAATCTTGTCTGCAATAACACCGTGTTCTTCTTGTGGCAACCACGCCAGACATCGTATTTTAACCACCGGTATTCAACAATGCCTTAACAGAATAACTACGCTCGTTATTTATAACCACCCAAACTTTGTCGCTTTCCTCATCCAATCGCTTTCAGTTATGGGGCCCACACACGGTCGCTAATGCTGTCGCATTCGAATATTCACAGACGATGCGAATATTCCCGACAAACTAATATTCCCACAATGAAATGAATATTTTATAACCACTTGCTTATTTTGAAAATATTTGCGTATTTAACCCTTAACTATCCACATTAATCAAATCAACCCTTACTATTTCAAAATAATAAATAAAGAAAATTCCTTTATATTTAAAAAATTTGGGGTCTTACAACCATTATCTTAGAAATATTGGTTTGAACTTTTAATCAAATTTGGAACTTTTTTGTGTGGAGTTCTTATTCACGATACTGGCCTTTATTCACAAAATCTGGCCTTATTCATCGAAAAATAAATTTTTTCCTTTTCGTCCAAAATATCTATTATGGATACTAGCTTTGATTGTATCCATGTTTTGATCATTCTTGAATTTTACTTTACTATGATTATTTATGAGGTATTTTTGGACACTGAAAAATTTGAAATATGAATCCTTGATATTTATTCTTTTGTTTCCTTTGGATTCGTTTTTTTAAAATATTTTTCATCATCCTCAGTCCTAAATGATGATATTATTGAATATCTTTGGCCTGTAGTACAAAGATAAATGATTTTATAATGAATATCTTTGGCCTGTAGTGCAAAGATGAACAGGTGTTGAGATGAACATGAGTGATCGATGAATATCTTTGGCCTGTAGTGCAAAGATGAAAATTTGATTCAAGATGAATATTGATTGATGTTACAGGGATAAAATATTGACGATGGACTTTTAAATTCATAGATAATAGTAGATTTCATTCTTTACGTAACTCTTTTATGAATTATTATTTCCGCTGCGAATATTGATCTGAAACTTGTTGTCTATTATATTTTATCAGATTTTTTTCCCTGTTAAAGACTAACAATAATTTTTTCTATTTTATCTTAGTCATAATATTCTTTACTGGGCTAGTTGAGCTCACCCTTTTCTTTTTTGTTCTATTTTTCTTCTAAGGAGGCGAGAATGTAGCGAGTACTAGTCGGGGTATGGAATGATGATTGTAGAAGTTGTTTAGTAGTTCTCACCATTTTTATAAAATAATGTATCAATAATTGTGATGAGGATTTATTTGGGTATGAATATTGTCTAGAAGACAATATTTGTATTTAAACTCACAATTTTTATGATGTATTAATAAAGTTGTAGTTGTTTCTGTACCATGTTATTGACGACCTAAAATGGGTGATGTATTCCTATTTTGGGGGCGTCACATCCCCGGCAAAGGAAAATCAAGTTGATTCAACCACTCCAAGACCTCCTTTGCCCGACAGTGAGACCAACAACCCCTTCTTCTCTATCTTTTACATTGAGCTGTGTAGACATCTTTACGTAATTATGATCAAGTGGCAAGAATCTACTGCGGTTCCAAAAATTACATTTACGCCCATGCTTTTATTTGGTTGCCTTGCACATCCCCTATACACCTGGCTGGGACGGGAATGACTTCCGTGAGTTAACTTGACCACTAACCATCCCAAGATAGGAAAGTCGGTGATAGTCCATAGCAGGTGACTTCACCACAAAATTCTCGCATATCGATTTATCATACGTCCGAACCCCTGTCTCCCACAACATCTTTAGTTCATCCACTAGCGATTCGAAGGTACACATTAAGATCTTTTGTAGGACTTTTATCCCCCAAAATGAGTATAGTCAAAAACAAATATGGATCCCTCATACACATTTGTCGATTGGAAGATTATAGCGACCATAATGGTAGCCAAACCGAGTCACGGTTGGCTAAAATTATTAAATGGGCAAAAGCCATCAGTAGCCATGCCAAGCCTAACATTCCTAACTTCTTCCACAAACTCAGGATATTTTACGTCAAATCTCTTCCATTCATCTCCATCCGCTGGGTCAGTCAGCTGACCAGGCACGACATCCCTTGTTCGATGCCAATTCATATGTTGAGCTGTAAGATCCCAAATTATTAATAAATGAAATTTAAATTCCTCTATTTATTATTTTGAAATAGTAAGGGTTGATTTGATTAATATGGTTAGTTATGGGTAAAAATGCGTAAATATTTCAAATAAGAAAGTGGTTATAAAATATTCATTGTTGTTGTGGAATATTCGTTTGGTCGTGGAATATTATTACTGTCGGGGAGTATTCGTACGACGGCACAGCCTTGTGTGGCCCCAAAACGGAAAGCGATTGGATGAAGAAAATGACAAGAATAAGTTAGTTATAAATAACGGCGTAGTTGTTATCGTTAATACTGTTGAAATACTCGGTGGTTAAAACACAGTAGCACACGGTATTGCACCAATTATTGATTCTTACGTGAAGACACTACTCAATAATTGTTACGGTAATTCTTTATTCGGTATTTTATGTTATTGATTCAATAATTCTTTGCATTGTTATTTTATATTCTTGTTGTTTGATAATTATCATTACACAAGTATTTTCCATTATCAGACAATAATTCATATTATCTAAATAATATTATTGGATAACATTGTTGGCAATGTCTAGAAAGTTCTGTCTAAGGAGAGGTTAGGTCTAATTCAATTGCGGCGCAAGATGAGGAGAAATCCTTATTGGAAAGCCTCTCTATCACAGGAGCTGCACTGGTTGTCGATATTGTGATTACGTAATATTATTTGTGAATAATTAATTATTGATTTATATGATGAGGAAAATATTAATTTTATGTGGATATAAATGGAGAAAATTTTAATGTGACAATTGTTGAAAATAAATATTTTATCTTTTTTACGATAAAATAATTCATTTAAATATATTATTATATTTTTAATAATATAATAATGGTGATATTTTTACAATGAATGTAGGATATATGAGTATATGAGGAGGAGGAGTATTTTTGTTACTAAAAATATTTAAAACATGTTTTTCATGTTTGTGGACCCCATTTCTTGACTGAAATTTGATTATAGCCTATAAAATTGCTCGTTTGTGGATTTCGGTCAATTTCTGTTTGGAATTTGGAAAAACTTAAACTTACAAAGTTGTAGAAAATGAAATTTCCTATGGAAAAGGCACGTAGTTCTAATTTTTCTGATAAAAGGGCTATTTATTATGAATTATTGAAGTTCCGAAATAATTGATTTTTGGAAATTTAAAATAATTTAAATAAGAAAAACGTTTTTTGTGTTTGGTGGGCTATACAAACATGTGCAAAGTGCTGAGTTCAATTAGTAAAAGTGGGCGTAGGAAAATTTTGTAATTATTATAATATTTTATTAAATTTTCTGCTTTGGTGTTCTAAGCATTTTCCTATAAATAGGGTGCTTACGTTAGAATTGAAAATTACACCAGAAATTGAAGTTTTTTCTCTCTTTCTCTCTCTATATATTGAGCGTATTCTTGTGAGTATTTTGATACTTTGAGTGTTGTTATACGGTGTAAGTTTCTTCAGCACTTTATTAAGTAGTCCAGCCAGAAATACTATTCTTTCGAGGTAAGGGATATTATTTTTTTTAAAATGATATTATTTTCTTCAATATCATTATGCCGAAATATTGGTTTGAATTTTTAATCAAATTTGGAACTTTTTATGTAGGAGTTCTTATTCACGTATCTGACCTTTATTCCTTAATCTAAGATTATTCAACGAAAAATAAAATTTTTCCTTTTTGTCAAAATATCTATTATGAATACTAGCTTTGTTTGTATCTATGTTTTGATCATTCTTGAATTTTACTTGATTATGATTATTTATGAAGTATTTTGAACTCGGATTGTTTTAAAATACTGAATCCTTAATATTTATTCTTTTGTTTCATTGGATTCGTTTTCTTTAAAATATTTTTCATCATCCTCGGTCCTAAATGATGATGTTCTTGAATATCTTTGGCTGTAGTGCAAAGATGGTTGATTTTATTATGAATATCTTTGGTCGTAGTGTGAAGATGAGCAGTGTTGAGATGAACATGACGGTGATGAATATTTTAGTGCGTAGTGCAAAGATGAATATATGATTCAAGATGTGCATTGATTGATGTTCTGAGGGATAAAAATATCATTGATGGATTGTTAAATTTATAGATTTAGTAGATTTCATTCTCTACGTAACTCTTACATGAATTATTATTTTCATTGCGAATATTGATCTAAAACTTGTTGTTTATTATATTCTCTCGATTTTTTCCTCATTGAAGACTAACGATAATTTGTTTTATATTATCTTAGTCATAATGTTCTTACTAGGCTAGTTGAGCTCACCCTTTTTTCTTTTTGTTCTATTTTTCTTCTCGGGGAGGCGAGAATGTATAGCGATGCAGTCTGGGGTATGGAATGATGGTTATAGAGAGAGTTGTTTAGTAGTCCTCACCATTTTTGTAAAATAATGTATAAATAATTATGATGAGGATTTATTTGGGTATAGATATTGTCTAGAAGATAATATTTGTATTTAAACTCAAAGTTTTATTGTTGTATTAATAAAGTTGTAATTGTTTCTGTACCATGTATTGATAACTCAGAATGGGTGATGTATACCTATTTTGGGGGCGTCACAGTTGGTATCAGAGCTTAGGGATATGATCTCCACGGCGGAGATCGGGGAATAGAAACAAGGGAGGGAGGAGGCGAGTAAATCCTTGTTAGTGTGTCTTACCTAAGCTTATTTGTTAGTTGGTCAGTATATAGGGATATTATGTGATATATTGATTTCCTTAATTAACCCTTGTTTTATGGAAGTATTTGAGAATATCGATCGAGAATATTAATAAGCAGATAAATGAAATCGTGGAGGCGCTAACGAGGACAACGTGTAACGGTGACAATGTTCCTCCACATGAACAACACCTGCTGAGCAGATGATGAGCGATGGGATGTTTAGAAGCTTCTTGCAGTTCATGCAAAATCGATTGAGGAGACTCGTGTTCAAAATCTGAGGAGAAATGATAGTAATTCACGGGTTATCACGGATTGAAGTAGTCAAAGAGTTGGGACCACCTATAATTACGGGGAAGCGGATCCGATTTAAGGCAAAAGCGTGGGTTAAACAAATCACCAAGATATTCGATGTCTTGGGATGCGGAGAACAGAAGGTTTCATTCGCCACCTTTATGTTCGTAATGAAATGATTCTTGGTGGAAATCGTGAAGCGTACCCATCCACCAAGACTCAAGATGTATGTCTTGGGAGACGTTTGAAACTTTTCAATGACAAGTACTTTCTGAAAGTATTAAATCATATGAAGGAAGTGGAGTTCATTAGATGGAACAAAATAACATGGCGATTGTCCCAATACGAGTCAAAGTTTGCGCAGAGTTATCAAGTTTGCACCTCATTTGGTGGAGAATGAGGGCATTATGACGCGGATGTTTACGAGAGGTTTAAAACCCAAAGATACGTCAAGTATCTCATTTCTCATAAATTTTTTCTCTATTCAGATGTTGTCAACAGGGCTCAATTATTAAAGCGAGATAACGAGTACGTTCAACCGAGAGACCACAACCAGGATCATATCGGAGATAGCAGTCAACAGAATAATGATAACCAGCGGAGAAAGAAAAAGACGGACAAAAATGGTAACCATGAAAGTAGTATGCACACAAGCCAATCATGTTTGATGATAAAGCATATACATTGTAACAATCTTATTCATTTATTAATAAAAAGTATTAATTTATTAAAGGCTTTTAATTATCTACGTGATCTTTGTTTTTATAATATGTGATAAACCCATAGTTTTTAAGCAATGCTTTTAGAATAATGATGATGATCATTCTAATGAGATCTAAATTCTTAGAAAGCTTAAAACTAAAATAGTTCCCAATCATTGGATTACTAAATTGGGATTAGTGAATCCAGGATAGATTAGTACATACATCGTTCTTGCTTTCATTGGATGAGGATGATTGATCTCATGATCATTTGTGTGGAGACACTAAAGCAAGTATGTAGGTGCTTATTAGAATAAGTTCCTTTGAGCATTGGCTCGCTAAGGAATACCTAATGGAGTTTACTACTGTCGATAGGAATTCACTGTAGTGATAGTAGTACAAGTGATCCTTTGACTTGAGATCATCATAGTATCTTGTGTATGATGAGTTATACTTTGACTTATTCCTTAAAACCCTTAGGGTATATCAAAGGGTATGCTTGGGTATAATAAGTTGTACATGAAGATAATGTATGATCAATAAAGAATCTACCACTTCTATTAAAAGAAGAGAAATGTCCTATGTGATTCGATAAATGACAACCCGGTAGTCCTTGGCCAAGGCAGAATGAAATTAGAAAGGAGTTTCTAATTTGCATTATTTGGTGTTGTGCATTTAAGGATCGAAATACATATAATTAAATAACATAAGACTTGGCGGTAATTCCATGTCTTATATTTAATTGGGACATTGTATGGTGGAAGGATTGAATTATCACGGTAACTATTTACTCAAAGGTTCTTTAATGATTAATGTTGAAATCTATATTATCACGGAAAGTCGTTGATCGCTAGGGAGGCTTATCCCTATTGTATAATAAATATTATTTAAATAAATTAATTATTTAATTTATTTATTTAAATAAGATTAGAATTGTTCTAATTGATTTATTCACAACCGGTTTAATATGGAGAACCTAAAGGGTCACACCTAAAGGCTTATGCCCAAGGAATGCTACTTTTTCAAGCCAGAACTCGCATTTCTTCAACTTGGCATAAAGCTTATATTCACGAAGCTTTTGGAGTGTCAGCCTCAAGTGTTGCTCATAATCTTCACGGCTTTTGGAATAAATAAGGATGTCATCAATAAAGACGACCACAAAGTGATCTAAATATTCCTTGAATACTCGGTTCATCATATCCATGAAGGCGGCGGGAGCATTAGTCGATCCAAAGGACATGACTAGGAATTCATAATGCCCGTCTTCGAGTTCGAAAAGCCGTCTTTGGAATGTCGGTGATTCTAATCTTCAATTGGTGATATCCGGGAACGAAGATCGATCTTTGAAAAGAATTTGACTCCTTACTGGTCGTCAAACAGGTCATCAATACGTGGCAATGGATACCTATTTTTGATGGTGGCGTGATTGACTCCAGATAATCAATACAAAGTCGCATACTCCCATCTTTCTTCTTCACGAATAGAGCAGGGAGCACCCGAGGAGAAGTACTTAGGACGAATAAAGCCGATGTCTAACAATTCTGCGGTTGGGTCTTTAACTCCACGAAGTTCAATAGAGCCATTCGATATGGGGCTTTGGAAATAGGTTTTATACCGGGTTCAAGGTCGATACAAAATTCAATTTCACGCCAGGGGGTAGGCGGGAAGTTCTTGGGAATACGTCGGAAATTTATTAACAATAGGAATATCGTTTAAAAGCGGCGTATTTTTATTTAAATCGTGACATGAGCTAAGAAAGCTTGACATCCGTTTTTCAATAAGCGAATAGCTTTATGGCTTGAGATAGTAAGTGATTGATTTTAATGGTTTGGTCGTTTGAATTAGCATAATAGGTTGATTAGGAATATGAAAGCTAACAACCTTACGAAAACAATCAATTTTGCATGATAAGTAGTTAACCAATCAATCCCTAGAATCACGTCAAATGCAAGTATTTTAATGAAATAAGATCGACGAGGTAATGTGAGGGTACCGATTTGAACCAAACAAGACTTATAAGCGGTGGATGTAATGAAGGTTTCTCCCAAGCGGAGTTTCCACAGATAAGTCAAAGTCTAATTTCTCCGAGTCAAATTTAATCGATGGCGCAAGTAGGAGAAATAAAAGAATGGGTAGAACCGGTATCAAATAAAGTATAGACTTCATTTTAGAGTTTATGATAAGCTTTCCGTGATGACCTCATTCAGTTCCTTGCTCTTTGGGAGGTCACAACAAATGCTTCTCCCTTGACTTCTGGGTTTGAATTTTACGGGATGGCCTTTGGTGCCTCCATCCTAGTTAATTTGTCTTGATGGCGACAAAATCGAGCTAAGTGACCTTCTCTTCCACAATTATAACATGCTTTGATGGCATGGCGTGATTTGGATGATGTGTCCCTCCTCCGCATTTGAAGCATATGATAGGTGGTCTTTCTCCTTCCTTAACAATGGGTCTTTGGTCTTGGCGTCTTTCCATCATTGTTGAATCTCCTTTTCTTGAAATGTCCATTCTTATTGTTTTGTACGATTACCACCGAAGTGGTTACCATATCGGCTTTGTTGATTCCCTCCACGCTTGTTATTACATAGCCTCGATGACTATTCTCATTTGGTATTATAATTTTTTGCCATTTTGCTCTCTTTTAGTTGCGTTGACTCATTATCGCTCCACTAAGCGAGCCCTATTTACAACATCGAATACAAACACGGTTTATGAGAAATAAGATGTTGGCGTATCTCGACTTCAAACCTCTTAAAAACATTCGCGCCATTCTCTCTTCATTATCCACCAAGTGGGACGTGAAACCATAGTGATAACTCGCATAAATTTTGCCTCGTATTGCGACACGGTCATATTGTTTTGTTCCAACTTGATAAACTCCACCTCCTTCGTATGGCGAATACTTTCGGGAAAGTATTTGTCGTTGAGCGACTCTGGAACTTCTCCCAAGATATCTTGATGCAATTTGGTTGAGTACGCTTTACCGATTCCACCAAAGAATCCGCTTTCTCCGCGTAACATAAAAGCGTGAAAAGGAACCTTTGCTCCTCGGAGCATCCCAAGACATCAAATATCTTGGTAATCTGCTTTATCCATGCTTCCGCTTGAAGTGGTTTTGGTTCTCCTTAAACTCCGGTGGTCCCGGCTCCTTAAATTGTTTAGCGGTGGCTTAGAGAGAGTTTTCGTGTGTTTCCACCTACGTTTTGGGCGAGGAGTCGCTCTGCTTTCTTTGTTGCAGATAAATTGCATAAAGCCTCACGAACATTTGATCATTCGTCATTTGGTCGGTGTTGTTGTTTCACGTGAGGATTATCGCCTTCACGATGCACATTATCCACGATTATTGATATGTGGTGAATCAACAATCGCTGCGCTCCATTCTTTATTCTCAACATTCTCGGATGTCATTTTCGAATCTTGCCACAAAACAAAAGGTTAATTGACGTGTAACAAATTATCCCTATCTTCCGACCAACCAATAAAATATCACATAAACTTAGGTAGGTCATACTAGCGAAGGTATTCCCGTCTCTCCCCTCTAGTACTATTCTCACATCTTAGCCGGGGATCATATCCCTAAGCTCGATACAAGTTGTGGCGCCCCCAAAATTAGGTATACATCACCCATCTTGGGTGAAACACTTACATGGTATGTAATTTAAAAACAACTTATTAACATAAGCGTAGGTATACAATCTGACATATAAGCGTGAGTTTAAATACAAATATCGCTCTACTAGATATTATACAAACTCAAATAAAAAGTCCTCATTCTGATTATTATCACCTTATTTTACTGAGAATAGTGAGGACTACTAATGCTATCTTCGAGGACCATCACTCGTTTCCCAGGACTCGTCCCATTTATATTATCATTTCACGAAGAAAACGGTGAAAGAAAGGGTGAGCTCAACTAGCCCCAAGAAGAAATATTATGACTAAGATAATGCGAGAATAAATTATCAATAGTCTTGATAATGTTAAAGCGATAAAATACAATAGACAACCCGGTTTAGCTGCGGAGGAATCTTGATCCATTAAAAGAGTCAAGTAGAAAATAAAGTCTACTATCTTTTAGGTTTTAAAGGTTTTTCATCATTGTTTATAATTTGAGACTCGACTTTAATAAATATTCACATCATCGAATCGAATCACCCCTTTACTACTACGCCGAGGATATTCTTTTAGTATCACGACCACAATTATTCATGCACTACGGGCGAGAATATTTGTGTATTCATTAATGGTCATGATCATGCCAACAAGCGTCCATCAATGCACTACTATGACCCTTTGAGGATTTTTATCACATCATTTGTAACATTACGGTTATGATTATTAGAATAATCTCTGGTCATAATCATACCAAGTCCATCTATGCACTACTGAGCCACGAGATGACTTTCAAAAAAATATAAACATGAGGATGATGACAATGATATAAGAATTGATAAAACAAGTTCAAGAATTATTTTATCCGGGGAATTATTAACGTCAAATTGTCAACATGATCTTTGTTTTGTAGAGTAAAATTCAAGAATGATCGGAAGAATATTTCCATGAAAGATCTTTGGATGAAAGCGCAAATATCGAGGATATTCTACTAATTTCATGGAGTATAGAAGTCAAAGTTTTAACCATTTGGGTATAATAAAGAATGGAATAACAAAAGAAATCACCGTAAATGCGATAGACCGCATGCGAACGAGTTATTCCAACAGAATAATAAATAACGGAACCGGTGTCGGTGAAATTCACACCAAGCGAGGATGTTCAAACAGAATAATAAAGATGGAACCGATCCGGTGTAAAACACACGGATAGGATATTCCAATGAGAATAATAAAGAGCGGAACCAGTAGGTGTAAAAACACATGACAGGATGTTCCAGCGAATAATAAAGAGCGGAACCGGTCCGGTGTAAAAACACATGCATGAGGATGTTCGGAGAATAATAATAAAAGGCGGAACCAGTAGAGGTGTAAAACACACGAGCAGGATGTTCCAATGAATAATAGAAGAATGTCACCAAGTATAGGGTAAACCACTTATACAAAAGTTATTCCAATGAATAATAAGCAATGGAATAACAAATTCTCTTCATGAATAAGAAAGAATAACACCCTTACATTTGGTAGGAGATTGAATCTTTGCGGAGAAGTGTAGTAACAAAATACTCTTCTTCTTTCTCTCTTATTCTCTCTATACTTTTCTCTCTATAGCTTGAATGAATTCGTGAAAATAATGAAGCCCTAGGCCTCTATTTATAGAAGATTTCTAGCTTAAGACTCTTAGTGTGAAAAGGCAAGTGGCTCGACGAATTGGTTTGGCCTTTGTAATGTGAAACGACAAGTGGTTCGGCTTTGTAATGTGAAAGCGACAAGTGGTTCGACGTGCGGTAAAGGTAATTACTATTAATCTAAGGTAAATACTATTAGCGAAGGTAAATACTATTCACAAGGGTAATTACTATTCGACGAAGGTAATTACTTATTATTGAAGGTAAATACTATTCACAAGGGTAATTACTTATTGGCGAAGGTAAATACTATTCACAAGGGTAATTACTATTGACGAAGGTAATTCTTATCGACGAAGGTAAATACTATCGACGAAGAGACTCTTAGATGATGACATATGAGCCCCCATAAAATAATCAAACTTACCACAAATCATTTTTTTTCATCAACACATATTTAATCTTTCAACAATTATTAATCATTTATAACTCATGTCGTCTCAATTATTGATTTAATACTATAACATATTATACGGATGATCTTTGTGACAATAATTGAATCAATAATATAAGAGATATGATGCAAAGAAATTCTTGTAGCGATAATTGAGCATAGGTGAGTGACTTCTCACGTAAGCATCGATAATCAAATCTGGTGTGCTACTTGTCAACTACGGCATACATCGTATTTTTTACCACCGGGTAGTTCAGCGGTTTTAACGGTAACACCTCCGCCGTTATTTTTATAAAATATTTTGTCATTTTCTCAATCAGACAATAATTATTTGTGGGGTTCCACCAATGATTGAGCCATTTATGCGAATATTCCTAACAAAAAGAATATTCCCAGGCCCAAACGAATATTTTATAACAACTTGCATACTTTGCAAAATTTATAAATATTACCCACAACTATAACATTATATCAAATTTATTCCATAATATTCAAAAATAATATTTATAGAAAAATTCATCTTTATTTATAAAAGTTGGGGTCTTACAACCTCCCTTCTTATGAAATTTCGCCCTCGAAATAGGGGTGCGATACTGGTATGTCGAAGAGGTAAGGATACCTTGATTTCATTTTGATTCTAACTCCCAAGTCATTTCCTCAACATCGTGGTTCCTCCACAAAACTTTGACTTGAGGTATAACCTTGGGCGTAGAATATGTTCCTTCTTATCCAAAATTTGAACAGGAACCTCTTCATACGCCAAATCTTCCGCTATTTCGTCCGGTTCTAACTCAATAATATGGTTCGGGTCTTTCACATATTTACGTAACATAGATATGTGAAAAGCGTTATGAACACGAGACATATTTGGCGGTAAAAGCGAGTCTATAGGCCACGCGATTCCTACTCGATCGAGGATTTAAAATGGACCGATGAATCGAGGGTTAAGTTTTCCTCTCTTTCCAAATCTTGTAACTCCTTTCCATGGAGCGACTCTTAACAAACACATGATCTCTATATCGAATTCCACGTCCTTTCGATGAAGATCGGTATAACTCTTTTATCGATTTTGTGAGGTTTTTTATCGTTGTCGGATCGTTTGAATCTTTTCCGTAGATCACGTACCAACTCCGGCCCCAACAACGTTGCTTCACCCACCTCATCCCAAAGATCTTGGAGAGCGACACTTTCTTCCATACAACGCGCTTGAATGGAGCCATGCCGATACTTGCTTGATAAGCTGTTGTTGTAGGAAAACTCCACCAATGGTAAGAACTTGTCCCAACTCCCCTTGAAATCAAGGACACGAGTCTTAATAGATCTTCAAGAGTTTGAATAGTCCTCTCCGATTGTCCGGTAAAATCCCGAGGATGATATGCCGAAAGCTAAATCGTGAAAGTCTGTGCCCATAGCTTTTTGCAAACTAACCCAAAATCGTGAAGTGAATCTTGGGTCTCGATCGAAACTATGGATACCAAAGATACCATGCGATCTTACAATCTCGTTTATATACATCTGAGCAAAGCGTTCAAGTGTATAAGTTTTCTCGTATCGGTAAGAAATGAAGCGAGACTTGGTCAACCTATCAACAATGACCCAAATCGCATCAATGCCTTGAGAAACCTTAGGAAGGCCAGAACTTGAAATCCATGGTAATGTGCTCCCACTTCCATTACGGAATTTCAAGTGGTTGCAATGGACCTTTTGGTACTGATGATGCTCGCTTTAACTCGTTGACAAGTTAGACACCTTGAGATAAACAGCGCTATCTCTCTCTTCATATTGCTCCACCAAAATGTATAGCGAATATCATGATACATTTTGGTACTCCTGAGATGGATTGCAAATGGTGTGTTGTGTGCCTCTATCATGATATTATACTATAAATCGGGGTCGTTAGGAACACAAAGTGCGGAGTTGACTCAAGTATTCCTTCTTCATCGATTCTTGCTTCCGTAGATAAAGCACCTTCTTGCACTTTCTTCCTCATACGCATCGACTCAAGTGCGTAGCTTGAGCGACTTTAACTTTATCAATTAAAGTCGGTTCTACTCGTATACTCGCTATCATCACATCGTCCACAGAGTCTTTAATTCTATCTCCATCCTTTGCAAGTCACACAAAATGGGCCTTTGCGTTGACAATATCGCGCGTTTGGTACCACGTTCGCTTTTCGAGGATGGTATTGGATGGTATGATCATAATCTTTCAGCAGATTCAAAGCCCAGCGTCGTTGTCGCATGTTGAGTTCCTTTTGAGTGAAGAAATATTTGAGGCTTTTATGATCCGTAAAGATCTCCACTTTCTCCCCATACAAGTAATGCCTCCAAATTTTAAGTGCAAGATAATACCGCTAACTCTAGATCATGAGTAGGATAATTCCTCTCATATTCTTTGAGTTGTCGCGAGGCATAGGCTATTACTTTTCCATGTTGCATGAGAACACATCCCAACCCTTTGTCCAGAAGCATCTTTTTGTAGATGACAAATCCCTCAGAGCGAGATGGTATTGTCGAGCAGTCTTTGAAATAAGTCTCTCTTGAGTTCTTGAAAACTCTTCTCACATTCTTCGCTCCAACCGAACTTTGTATCTTTAAAGTCGGTGAGTCGATGGAATAGCGATTCGAGAAAATCCTTCCACGAATCTCCGATAATAACCAAATTTAAGCCGAGAAAGCTACGTCTTTGATCCTTCGATTTAGGTTGTTCCCGACTTTGAATAGCTTGATCTTTCTTTGGGTCAACGGATATTCCATGACTTGATACGCGTGCCCAAGGAATGCTACTTCTTCAAGCCGAACTCGCATTTCTTCAACTTGGCATAAAGCTTATATTCACGAAGCTTTTGGAGTGTCGACCTCAAGTGTTCTTTCATGATCTTCACGACTTTTGGAATAAATAAGGATGTCATCAATAAAGGCGACCACAAAGTGATCTAAATATTCCTTGAATACTCGGTTCATCATATCCATGAAGGCGGCGAGGAGCATTAGTCAATCCAAAGGACATGACTAGGAATTCATAATGCCCGTCTGGGGAGTTAAAGCCGTCTTTGGAATGTCGGTGATTTCTAATCTTCAATTGGTGATATCAGGAACGAAGATCAATCTTTGAAAAGAATTTGACTCCTTGCTGTTGGTCAAACAGGTCATCAATACGTGGCAATGGATACCTATTTTTGATGGTGACGTGATTCAACTCCCGATAATCAATACAAAGTCGCATACTCCCATCTTTCTTCTTCACGAATAGAGCAGAGCACCCCAAGGAGAAGTACTAGGGACGAATAAAGCCGATGTCTAACAATTCCTGCGGTTGGGTCTTTAACTCACGAAGTTCAATAGAGCCATTCGATATGGGGCTTTGGAAATAGGTTTTGTCTGGGTTCAAGGTCGATACAAAATTCAATTTCACTTTCTCGGGGTAGGCGAGGAAGTTCTTGAGAATCGTCGGAAATTTATTAACAATAGGAATATCGTTTAAAAGCGGCGTATTTTATTTAAATCGTGACATGAGCTAAGAAAAGCTTGACATCCGTTTTTCAATAAGCGAATAGCTTTATGGCTTGAGATGAGTAGTGATTGATTTTAATGGTTTGGTCGTTTGAATTAGCATAATAGGTTGATTAGGAATATGAAAGCTAACAACCTTACGAAAATAATCAATTTTGCATGATAAGTAGTTAACCAATCAATCCACAGAATCACGTCAAATGCAAGTATTTTTAATGAAATAAGATCGACGAGGTAATGTGAGGGTACCGATTTGAACCAAACAAGACTTATAAGCAGTGGATGTAATGAAGGTTTCTCCCAACGGAGTTTCCACAGATAAGTCAAAGTCTAATTTCTCCGAGTCAAATTTAATCGATGGCGCAAGTAGGAGAAATAAAAGAATGGGTAGAACCCAGGTATCAAATAAAGTATAGACTTCATTAGAGTTTATGATAAGCTTACCGTGATGACCTCATTCGGATTCCTTGCTCTTTGGGAGGTCACAACAAATGCTCTCCCTTTGATTTCTAGGTTTTGAATTTTTACGGGATGGCCTTTGGTGCCTCCATCCTAGCTAAATTTGTCTTGATGGCGACAAAATCGAGCTAAGTGACCTTCTCTTCCACAATTATAACATGCTTTGAATGGCATGACGCAGATTTGGGTGATGTGTCCCTCTCCTCCGCATTTGAAGCATATGATAGGTGGTCTTTCTCCTTCCTTAACAATGGGTCTTTGGTCTTTGACGTCTTTCCATCATTGTTGAATCTCCTTTTCTTGAAATGTCCATTCTTATTGTTTTGGCCTCGATTACCAAGAAGTGGTTACCATATCTGGCTTTGTTGATTCCCTCACGCTTGTTGTTACGCCTCGATGACTATACCATTTGGTATTATAATTTTCTTAACCGCTCTCTTTTAGTTGCGTTGACTCATTATCGCGCTCCACTAAGCGAGCCCTATTTACAACATCCGAATACAAACACGGTTTATGAGAAATAAGATGTTGGCGTATCTCCCGCTTCAAACCTCTTAAAAACATTCGCGCCATTCTCTCTTCATTATCCACACGAGTGGGACCTTAAACCGTGATAACTCCGCAAATTTTGCCTCGTATTGCGACACGGTCATATTATTTTTGTTCCAACTTGATAAACTCCACCTCCTTCGTATGGCGAATACTTTCGGGAAAGTATTTGTCGTTGAGCGACTCTGGAACTTCTCCCAAGATATCTTGATGACAATTTGGTTGAGTACGTTTACCGATTCCCACCGAGAATCCGCCTCTCGCCGCAACATAAAAGGCGCGAAAGGGAACCTTTTGCTCCTCGGAGCATCCCAAGACATCAAATATCTTGTAATCTGCTTTATCCATGCTTCCGCGAGAAGTGGTTTTGTTTCTCCTTAAACTCCGGTGGTCCCAGCTCCTTAAATTGTTTAGCGGTGACCACCGAGAGTTTTCCGTGTTTCCACCTACGTTTTGGACGAGAGTCGCTCTCTTTCTTTGTTGCATAAATGCATAAAGCCTCCGAACATTTGATCATTCGTCATTTGGTCGGTGTTGTTGTTTGCGTGAGGATTATCGCCTTCGATTTGCACATTATCCACGATTATTGATATGTGGTGAATCAACAATCGCTGCGCTCCATTCTTTATTCTCAACATTCTCGGATGTCATTTTCGACATCGCCACAAAACAAAAGGTTAATTGACATGTAACAAATTATCCCTATCTTCTCGACCAACCAATAAAATATCACATAAACTTGGGTAGGTCATACTAGCGAAGGTATTCCCCGTCTCTCCCTCCTAGTACTATTCTCACATCTTAGCCAGGATCGTATCCCTAAGCTCGATACCAACCGTGGCGCCCCAAAATTAGGTATACATCACCCATCTTGGGTCGACACTTACATGGTATGTAATTTAAAAACAACTTATTAACATAGCATAGGTGTGCAATATGCTATCGACATAAAGCGTGAGTTTAAATACAAATATCGTCTACTAGATATTATACAACTTCAAATAAAAAGTCCTCATTACAGTTATTATCACACTATTTTACGAATAGTGAGGACTACTAATCTTATCTTCGGGACCATCACTCGTTTCCCCGACTCGTCCCATTTATATTATCATTTCACAGAGAGAAACGGTGAAAGAAAGGGTGAGCTCAACTAGCCCAATAAGAAATATTATGACTAAGATAATGAGAATAAATTATCAATAGTCTTGATAATGTTAAACCGATAAAATACAATAGACAACCGGTTTAAGCTGCGGTGAATCTGTAATCCATTAAAAAAAGTCAAGTAGAAAATAAAGTCTACTATCTTTTAGGTTTTAAAAGGTTTTTCATCATTGTTTATAAATTTGAGACTCAACTTTAATAAATATTTCACATCATCGAATCACCCCCGCACTACGGCCGAGGATATTCTTTAGTATCACGACCACAATTATTCATGCACTACGGGCCGAGAATATTTGTGTATTCATTAATGGTCGTGATCATGCCAACAACAAGCGTCCATCGATGCATTACTACTAATCGAGGATTTTTATCACATCATTTGTAACATTACACGGTCATGATTACAAGAATAATCTCACGGTCATAATCATACCAAGTCCATCTATGCACTACTGAAGCCCTGAGATGACTTTCAAAAAATATAAACATGAGGATGATGACAATGATATAAGAATTGATAAAACAAGTTCAAGAATTATTTTATCCGAGGAATTATTAACGTCAAATTGTCAACATGATCTTTGTTTTGTAGAGTAAAATTCAAGAATGATCGGAAGAATATTTCCATGAAAAGATCTTTGGATGAAACGCAAATATCAAGGATATTCTACTAATTTCATGGAGTATAGAAGTCAAAGTTTTAACCAACTGGGTATAATAAAGAATGGAATAACAAAAGAAATCACCACGCATGCGATAGGCGCATGACGAGTTATTCAAGCGAGAATAATAAATAACGGAACGGTCGGTGAAATTCAACCAAGCGAGGATGTTCCAAATGAATAATAAAGATGGAACCGGATCCGGTGTAAAACACACGATAGGATATTCCAATGTAATAATAAAGCGGAAACCAGTGGGTGTAAAACACATGACATGATGATGTTCCAGCGAGAATAATAAAGAAGCGGAACCAGTGGGTGTAAAACACATGAGCATGGATGTTCAAACAGAATAATAATAAAGGCGGAACCAGTCAGGTGTAAAACACATGAGCAGGATGTTCCAGCAGAATAATGTGAAGAATGTCACCAAGTATAGGGTAAACCACTTATACTGAAAGTTATTCCAAGAGAATAATAAGCGATGGAATAACAACAGTTCTCTCTTCATGAATAAGAAAGAATAACACCCCTTACATTTGGTAGGAGATTGAATCTATGAAAGTGTAAGTAATAAAATACTCTTCTTCTTTCTCTTATTATCTCTATACTTTCTCTCTCTATAGCTTGAATGAATTCGTGAAAAATAATGAAGCCCTAGGCCTCTATTTATAGAAGATTTCTAGCTTAAGCTTTTCTTAGTGTGAAAAAAAGCAAGTGGCTCGAGCGGTGGTTTGGCCTTTGTAATGTGAAACGACAAGTGGTTCGGACGCTGTAATGTGAAACGACAAGTGGTTCGGACGTCTGGTAAAGGTAATTACTATTAACGAAGGTAAATACTATTGACGAAGGTAAATACTATTCACAAGGGTAATTACTTATTGACGAAGGTAATTACTATTGAAGGTAAATACTATTCACAAGGGTAATTACTATTGGCGAAGGTAAATACTTATTCACAAGGGTAATTACTATGTGAAGGTAATTACTATTCGATGAAGGTAAATACTATCGACGAAGAGACTCTTAGATGATGACATATGAGCCCCCATAAAATAATCAAACTTACCACAAATCATTTTTTTTTCATCAACACATATTTAATCTTTCAACAATTATTAATCATTTATAACTTGTCGTCTCAATTATTGATTTAATACTATAACATATTATACGAGATGATCTTTGTGACAATAATTGAATCAATAATATAAGAGATATGATCGTGAATTCATCAAGTAATAATTGAGCATAGGTTGAGTGACTTCTCACGTAAGCATCGATAATCAATCTGAGTGTCTACTTATCTTAACTACGCCGTATTCTGTATTTCTTTTACCACCGGGTAGTTCATTCAGCGGTTTTAACGGTAACACCTCCGTAGTTATTTTTATAAAATATTTTGTCATTTTCTCAATCCGACTAATAATTACATTGTGGGGTCCACCAATGATTGAGCCATTGTATGCGAATATTCCTAACAAAAGAATATTCCCCACCAAACGAATATTTTATAACAACTTGCATACTTTGCAAAATTTATAAATATTACCCACAACTATAACATTATATCAAATTTATTCCATAATATTCAAAAATAATATTTATAGAAAAATTCATCTTTATTTATAAAAGTTCTGGGTCTTACAATATATATATAATATTCTTAATAATTTTATTATTAAAATAAAAGTTTATTTTAATTTTAAAATAAAATTTTATTTTAATTTTAAAATAAAATTTTATTTTAATTTTAAAATAAAATTTTATTTTAATATTAAAATATAAAGTTTATTTTAATTTTAAAATTAGAATTTCATGCTAACTAATTAGAGTTGGAATTGGATTCCATGATAACTAATTGGAGTTGAAATTGGATTATATTTTTCCTTAAATAAAGGAGTTTATTTAGATATGGAATAAGATTTCATATTATTCAAAATAAAGGAGTTTATTTGTGAATAGGAAAGAGAATCCTAATTTTCTTAAATAAAGGAGTTTATTTAAATATGGAATAAAATTTCATATTATTCAAAATAAAGGTGTTTATTTGTGAATAGGAAAGAGAATCAAGTGTTTCCTTTAATAAATGTGTTTTTTTTACATGGAATTGGATTCCATAATTAATTAAAATAAAGGAGTTTATTTTGATTAAAATAAAATAGTTTATTTTATTCAAAATTGGATAAATTAAAATAAAATAGTTTTATTTTGATTTAAATTTGGATTAAAATAAAGGAGTTTATTTTGTTTCAAAATTAGATTTTATACTAACTAAAGTTGCCCATTAAATGATATCAATATATATATTAAATGTTTATTATTCATGAGATGAATGTTATTTATTGATGCATATGATGATGTGTATGATAATAAATGGAATTGATTATGGACTATTGACGATGTGATTGGATTTTATTTTAGTTGGATGCATGAATGTATGGGTTTTATTAAATGGGGTCTGCGTACCTCGTCTTCTCTAATTTTTCTTAATGTAAATTTTATCTCTCTCCTATGTACTTCCCCTTGACTGTTGATCAAGGTTTCTATTTATTTTAAATAGTTTTGTAATAGGAATAGTTAGAATTATTTTGAAGAATTGGCGATCGAGGGACAAGAAAGCGTGAAGATCCGTTTGTGTAATGGAGCCGGGTTTAAATGTAATAGTTATATTTAAATATTAATTCTTCGCACCCTAGGGTTTGACCTTTTGGTTCACTTGGTGGCTCTAGTGAACCAAACTAGAATAAAAGTCCATAATCAATCCGGGTAGAATATAGTATTCTATATGTGCATGCTTTTATATATATATATATATATATATATATTATATATTATGCAAACATGCTTCGCATGTTCATTAATATGACGCGTATTTTATATATATATGTAAATGCTGCCGCTAAACAAGATGAGATAAATTTATAACAAACCCCTCAATTTTTTATATTAAGTCCTAAGCGTTCAAAGATATTTGGGATATCGAGCGTCGCTTTCTACAACATGATAAAATTAATAGAGTATTAAATATTTAATATGAGTTTGTTGTGTCACCACAAGGCAAGTATTAAGTATTTAAGATGTTAATTTATCACATTTGATGCTTATAAAGAAAATTGAACAATATTGTTTTGTTGTGTCACCACAAGGATGATATATTTTCTTTTTGAATATATGGAGTGCTAGGGTCGGACTTAACTTGGATAATTTTGATTCTGGATGTGTCACCACTTGAACAAAATAATCTAAGAGGCAAAAGAAAAGGAGTTCATAGTTGATGTAATTGACAAAAGTTGTCTACTATTTATTTATATATAGTTTATTGTGTCACCACAAGGCTATATACATTTCAAATGGGATCTTTATTCTCACTAGCAAATCTTTAATTATATTTTTCTTAGAACTATATAAGTGAGGTAATATAGTTTGAAGAAAATAGTGGGAGATACCAATTTAAAACAAGACCTAAATTATTTTGGTAATTAATAAAAGAATGTATGTTAAAATGTTGTTAAATACAAATTCATTTACAAAATTTTACAATGTCTTAATTACTATCCTGCTTGAAACATATTAGATGTTATTTAAGCGGGACAGTATTAAATGGATTGGTTAAGGAATTTGAGAATAGTTCATAGTTGAAAAGCTATCTTATGTCCATAATACGCCTATCCTCGCGCAATGGTTGTAGACAATGCCTACGAGGAAGAGATTGCTACTTTTAGAAAGTGGCAAGATGATGCATGATTGGCTCGATGCATCATGCTCGCATCCATGAGTGCTTGAGCTTGTACGTCGAGATGAAACTATGGATGCTCCTACTATATTTCCGTACATCAAGTAGTTGATGGTGAAAGAAAGTAATCTTGATAGATATCGAGATATCTAAGGAGCTCTTACGATCTAGAATGGCCAATGGCACTATAGTACAAACAAAAGTTCTTAACATAATCAATTTGATTGATCAATTAGACAACTGGTTTTGTCATGGATGGAGAGTTGAGCCAAGATTTGATCTTGCACTCACTCTCGGACTCGATTCACAATTGTTGTGAATTTTTCATACAAACAAGCTAGATATCGACCGTTGATTTGCTTAACATGTTGAAAAATGATGAGAGTCACTTTCAACCAAGAAAGACCAAGTCTTCTTGGTAGGGGCCAAAGGATCTTCCAAAAGAAGAAAGATTCAAAGAAGGTAAATAGAAAAGGAAAATAAAGGATAATAAGAACAAAGCGATACGGATAGCAAAGGAGTTCGCTTCCACTACAATAAGCCGGACCTTTGGAAAGAAAGCTGAGAAGCATCTTACGAGGTTAACAAAGAAGCTTAGTGAAGTTTGGTTATAAATACAAATTTATTCATGATTTGAAATAAATTTTCTTTAAGTCGATGTTCTACTTGGGTATTGGATACCAACTTTGGTTATCATAAATATAGATTTATGAAAGGACCAAGCAGTAGAAAGCTAAACAAATATAAGTAATCTATGTGTGAGAAATGAAGCAAAGGTTGCAACATTAGCCATAGAAACTTATAGTTTAAGATCCTTTACTACGCAAATCTATTAAGTCAATACGTTGTTATTGTATTCCAGTTCTCGTTGAAAACATTATTTCCATTTTATTGTTGGACAATGAAATCTTTGGTATTATATTTAAGAACAATTGTTGTTTTATTTATAATAATAATGTTTTGTATAGAAATCGAAAGATTACTTAATGGATTTTGTATACTTGACTTTACGTGAAAAATTATTTTGTAAATTGAACAAACTAGTATAAGAAAAGGAGATGATCATTCAAAGAGTTGAATGTGTGTATTTGCTAAAATACAAGTGTGAATTATTTGAAAGGTTCAAAGAATTCTGAAGTGAAACAAATTGGCAATGTATTAAGATTCTTTGATTAGATCAAGGAATAATTACTTGTGCAACAAGTTTCTAGATCATCTCAAATGGTTTTCTCATAATGGACACATCATCGATACGTAATAATTGATTGATGTATACGAATGAAAAATCGTACCTTGTTGGACATAGTGCGGTCCATAATGATTTTACCGATATTCCGGTATCCTTACGGGATAACGCCCTAGAAATGGGCTGCATATCTACGAAAAGGTAACCTCAAAATCCAACCCCAAGACTCCATAAAAGTTATGGATAGGGAGGATTCTAATCTTAAGTATGTTAAAATAAGGGGTTGTCAACTTATGTGAAAAGGTTTCAAAGGATAAGCTTGGGACAAGATTTGACAAGTACAAATTTGTGGGACATCCTAAAGTAAGTTTATGGTATATGTTTCTATAATCCTACTTAGCAAAAGGTGTTTGTTATGAAACACGCGCTTCTAAGATAAAGATGTTTATCATTGAAGGGGCTAGTGGGAGGATAATAGATCTTGAAGAGTTCAATAACCACAAAACACTATAAGTCAAATAAAAGGAACCTGTAGATAGACCTATTGTACCACAACCGAATCGTAAATCTGGAATAGTATCGAAGATACCTAGGAGGTATGGATTCATCATGGATGATGATGATGAGGTACGTATCATAGAAGATGATGATCTAGTTACATACGATGATGTATGAGTTGTAGACACTCAGAGAAATGGATTGAAGCAATCTTCTTAAAAATGGAACATTCATTTTGATATGATAATCAAAAGAGTTTGATTTTATCAAAAACAAGAATGAACTTAGTGTGTACAAAAGGGTCGATTGGGGGCGTCGTATGAAATTTCTAGTATTATATGTTGATATACTACGGATGAGGAATGACATACCAATGCTACAATCAGTAAAGATAAAGTTGTCTAAACATTCCTCCATGAATGATTTGGGAAGAGAATCGTAATTGAGGATAAAAATCTATATTGATAGATTTAAAAGGATGCTCGACTTAACCCAAGGAACGTATATTCATTTGATGCTAAAGTTTTTTAGCATGATAAACTCCATGGGATGTCTCATGTTGATGAGCCCTTGGAGTGTATCTCTCTTAATAGTCCCCACAGACTCCCGAAAAGAGAGGTGGCATGAGTGACAATCATGTATGCAATGAAATGTACGAGACGATGTTGATCGATCATATTATGGAGAAGTTCACTATGAGTCGGTGAAAAACATCTTAAAAGTGCTTACTTAGGCACTAAGGATGTGATCATATTCATGGTGGGTCTAAATTAAAACTAGAGGGCTTAATGACTCAAGTTTTTCGAGATGAGACCAAGATGATGAAAAATCCACTTTAAGGTAAAAGCGTTATCTTAAGCGGTGGTGCGAGTTGAATTGGAAAGGTTCCAAACGACAAAAGAGTTCTTTGGTTTAGTGATAAAGACAAAGTATATAGCTATAAATGAAGCGCTGCAAGTTGATTGTTTGGATTAAAAGTTCATTCTGAGAACTAGGAATAGTTCTAAGTCTCATCTTGGATCTAAACATGTGTTGTGGCACTTTCATTTGATTATTAGAATCATTGAAAGATGGGAAATCACTATAGAGATAGTGGACTCTCATGAACAACATTACATATCCATTAACTAAAGCTTATCCAACAGCAGGATAATCGTCACTTAGAAGAAGAGTATGAGATACCATGACGATTGGCTTTAGTGCAAGTGGGAGATTGAAAGTAGTATGCACACAAGCCAATCATGTTTGATGATAAAGCATATACATTGTAACAATCTTATTCATTTATTAATAAAAAGTATTAATTTATTAAAGGCTTTTAATTATCTACATGATCTTTGTTTTTATAATATGTGATAAACCCATAATTTTAAGCAATGCTTTTAGAATAATGATGATGATCATTCTAATGAGATCTAAATTCTTAAAAAGCTTAAAACTAAAATAGTTCCCAATCATTGGATTACTAAATTGGGGATTAGTGAATCCGGATAGATTAATACATCGTTCTTTGCTTCGTTGGATGAGGATGATTGATCTCATGATCATTTGTGTGGAGACACTAAAGCAAGTATGTAGGTGCTTATTAGAGAATAAGTTCATTGAGCGTGGCTCGCTAAGGAATACCTAATGGAGTTTAACTTGTGCGTCGATAGGAATTTCTGTAGTGATAGTAAGACAAGTGATCCTTGGACTTGAGATCATCATAGTATCTTGTGTATGATGAGTTATACTTTGACTTATTCCTTAAGACCCTTAGGGTATATCAAAGGGTATGCTTGGGTATAATAAGTTATACGTGGAGATAATGTATGATCGATAAAGAATCTACCACTTCTATTAAAAGAAGAGAAATGTCTATGTGATTCGATAAATGACAACCCGTGTAGTCCTTGGGTTAAGGCGAATGAAATTAGAAAGGAGTTTCTAATTTGCATTATTTGGTGTTGTGCATTTAAGGATCGAAATACATATAATTAAATAAAATAAGACTTGTGATAATTCCATGTCTTATATTTAATTGGGACATTGTATGGTGGAAGGATTGAATTGTCTTTGTAACTATTTACTCAAAGGTTCTTTTATGATTAATGTTGAAATCTATATTATCCGGAAAGTCGTTGATCATTGGGGAGGCTTATATCCTATCAGTAGAATAATTATTATTTATTTAAATAAATTAATTGTTTAATTTATTTATTTAAATAAGATTAGAATTGTTCTAATTGATTTATTCACAACCTAGGTTTAATATGGAGAACCTAAAGGGTCACATCATAAAAGGAAGAATAATTATTTAAGAAGTTAATGGCATAATCGTAATAATATGTTATGTATATTTAATTTAATCTATGGTGATAGAATAAATTAAATAGCTTAATATTTAATATTTAATATTTTAGAAATATTAAATATAAATTAATAAGATGAGTCTTATTAATATTATTACAATTATTATTATTATTTTAATTTCAAAAGAGTTTAGGAATTAATTTAATATAAGTACTCTCATTTATTCCTAATTGGATTAGGAAGGAAAATTAGTTAAAGGAATTTAATTAATTATCCCTAATAAGATTAGGAGCCCCTTTATTTAAAAGGGTTTAATTAAATAATACCTTATTTTAATAGGGTTACTTGATATCTTTATAAGAGAGAGTCTTATATCGGATATTAAGACTACGTTATAATTCAATGGTTGGAGAGTACGCTCCTTCTATAGAGATAGAAAAACTAGGGTTTAGCCAACCACCCATCTTCTTGAATCCTTCTTCTTCCTTGGTGGAACACCTCAGAGGCCAAACACTTGGGTGGCTAACGTTGATCAAAGGAAGGAACCAAACCCGGTGGATTCAAGTTGAATGCGAAAAGGATTGGAGGTGAACTTGTAC
This sequence comes from Panax quinquefolius, assembly GCA_020205615.1. Classification (NCBI taxonomy): domain Eukaryota; kingdom Viridiplantae; phylum Streptophyta; class Magnoliopsida; order Apiales; family Araliaceae; genus Panax; species Panax quinquefolius. The sequence goes on from CM035156.1 coordinate 9,716,399, forward strand.
ACGAGGAAGCTCGGATCTTCAAGGGTATGTTTCTTATTCATCTTTTCGTTTAATTAATAATATGCATAAAGGGTGATCCGGGTATATGGTTTGTAAAATTTTTAAACTCTGATTTTTACACGTTTCCGCTTATTTATGCAATTTGATTGCGTTCTTGAATATTACAAACCTAACAAACCACTCTAGTGGTAGTCATGGCCATGAGAATAGAAGAAGCGAGTCGGGAGGAGATTTTAAAAAGAGGAGATTCAACAATGACCATGTGAAAATGACAGCACTAGCAGCAGCTGGTTCTAAGGGAGGAGAACGACCACAGGTCATATGCTACAAATGCGGGAAAGTGGGAGATATCAGCCTAAATTGCCCATAACAGTTCAAGGTATGCTATAATTATAAAAAGGAAGGACATATCGCTCAAGATTATGACGATAAGCGAAACCTAGTTCAAGTGAGGGACGGTGACTCAAAAGGTCGTCGTAAAAGTCAAAGTCAAGCGGTTCTAAGAAGGCGTTTGTCGTGGTGGTCAAAATGCGAAGAACCCAAATGAGGTGATCATAAGTAAGCTAATCATAAATTCTTGTGAAGTTTATACCTTACTAGATACCGGTGCTACCCATTCATTTATCTCTCTTGCTTGTGCTCAACGTTTAAACTTGACTCCGGAGAAATTAGACTTTGACTTATCTGTGGAGACTCCGTTAGGAGAAACTTTCACCACATCCACTGTTTATAAATCTTGTCTAATCCAAGTTGGTACCATCACCTTACCTGTTGACCTTATTTCTTTAAAGATACTTTCTTTTGATGTGATTTTAGGGATTGATTGGTTAACTACTCATCATGCCAAAATTGATTATTTTCGTAAGGTTGTTAGTTTTCATATTCTTAAACAACCTGTTGTTCGAATTCAAGCAACTAAACCATTAAAATCAATCACAGTCATATCTAATCATAAAGCTATTCGTTTATTAAAAAATGGATGTCAAGCTTTCTTAGCCCATGTTATGGATTTGAATAAAAACACGTCAAATTTGAATAATATTCCTATTGTTATTGACTTTCCGACGTATTTCAAGAACTTCCTTGGCCTACCCCGAGCGTGAAGTTGAATTCTTTATTGATCTTGAACCTGAGTACAAAGCCCATTTCTAAAACCCATATCGAATGGCTCCTATTGAACTTCGGGAGTTAAAGGTCCAATTACGAGGAGTTGTTGGACATCGGTTTCATTAAATCTAGTACATCTCCTTGGGGGTGCTCTGTTTTATTTGTAAAGAAGAAAGAGCGGGAGTATGCGACTTTGTATTGACTATCGATAATTGAACCATGTCACCATCAAGAATAGGTATCCACTACCTCGTATTGATGACTGTTTGATCGATTGCAAGAGAGCACAATTCTTTTCAAAGATCGATCTTCGTTCGGATATCATCGGTGAAGATTAGAACCGAGGATATTCAAAGACCCGCCTTCGAGAACTCGAGACGGGCATTATGAATTCTTAGTTATGTCTTTTGGATTGACTAATGCTCCTGCGGCTTTCATAGATATGATGAACCGAGTATTTAAGGATTGTTTGGATCAGTTCGTTGTTGTCTTTATTGATGACATCCTCATATATTCTAAAAGTCGTGAAGATCATGAGCACCATTTGAAGCTGGTACTCCAAAGGCTTTGTGAAAATAAGCTTTATGCCAAGTTGAAGAAATGCGAGTTCTGGCTTGAGGAAGTAGCATTCCTTAGGCACGTGGTGTCAAAACATGGAGTATCTGTTGACGGGGAAGATTGAAGCAATACAAAGTTGGGAGCAACCAAGCGGTGGACCAAGCACGTAGCTTTACGGGCCTAAATGGTTATTATCGGAGATTCGTGGAAGTTTTCTCGAATCCCTACTCCATTAACTTCGCCTAACTTTCGGAAGGATATAAAATTCGATTGGGCGAGGAATGTGAGAAGAGTTTCCAAGAGCTTAAGATGAGACTTATTTGGACTGTTCTAACAATACCATCCGGTTCGGATGGATTTGTTACCACTGTGATGCTTCGGGCAAAGGGTTAGGATGTGTTCTCATGCAAGCGTGGGAAAGTCATAGCTTATGCCTCATGACAACTTAAAGAATATGAGAGGAATTATCCTACTCATGATCTAGAGTTGGCATCAGTTGTTTTCGCGCTAAAGATCTGGAGGCACTATCTATACGGGGAGAAAGTGGAGATATATTTAGATCATAAAAGCCTCAAATATTTCTTCACCCAAAAAGAACTCAACATGCGGCAGCGACGTTGGCTCGAGCTATTGAAAGACTACGACCACACTATTCAATACCATCCTGGAAAAGCGAACGTGGTAGCTGACGCATTAAGTAAAAGATCATACGCGGGAACGAGTGCGATGTTGTTAACACAAAGGCCCATTTTGTGTGATTTACAAAAGATGAGAATAGAATTCAAGACTCCGGGGACCCATGCAATGATGTCAAGTATACGTATAGAACCAACTTTAATCGAGAAAGTTAAAGTTGCTCAAGCCACAGACCCGGAGCTGATGATTATGAAGAAAAAAGTACAAGAAGATGTTATTCCAGAAGCAAGAATCGATGAAGAAGGAATACTTCGAGTCCACTCCAGACTTTGTGTTCCTAACGATTCTGATTTAAAGTACAAGATCATGATGGAAGCACACAATACACCATTTGCAATTCATCCTGGAAGTACTAAAATGTATCGTGATCTTCGACATACATTTTGGTGGAACAATATGAAGAGAGAGATTGCAAAGTTTATCTCGATGTGTTTAACTTGTTAGCGTGTAAAAGCGAGCATCAAGTGCCTAAGGGTCCATTGCAACCACTTGAGATTCGAAATGGAAGTGGGAACATATTACCATGGATTTTGTTACGGGTCTTCCCACCGTTTCTCAAGGCATAAATGCTATTTGGGTTATTGTTGATAGATTAACCAAGTCTGCATATTTCTTGCCGATACGGGAGACTTATTCCCTTGAACGTCTTGCTAATATGTATGTAAATGAGATTGTGAGGTTGCATGGCATGCCAGTATCCATAGTTTCGGATCGTGACCCAAGATTCACTTCAAGATTTTGGGTTAGCTTGCAAAAAGCTATGGACATGGATTTACGATTCAGTTCGGCATACCATCCTCAAAGCAGACGGACAATCGAGAAAGATTATTCAAACTCTTGAAGATCTATTAAGACTCGTGTCCTGAGACTTCAAGGCGAGTTGGGATAAGTATTTACCATTGGTGGAATTCTCCTACAACAACAGTTATCAGGCAAGTATAGGTGTGGCTCCATTTGAAGTATTATATGGATGAAAGTGTCGCTCTCCAATATGTTGGGAAGAGGTGGGTGAAGCAACATTGTTGGGACCCGAGTTGGTACGTATGACTACGGAAAAGATCCAAATGATTCGACAACGTATACAAATTGCACAGGATCGACAAAAGAGTTATGCGGATCTTCATCGAAAGGACGTGGAATTTAGTATTGGGGATCACGTATTGTTGCGTGTAGCTCCATGGAAGGGAGTTACAAGATTTAGGAAACGAGGAAAGCTCAATCCATGATTTATTGGTCCATTTCAGATTCTTGACCGAGTAGGAAATGTAGCCTATAGGCTCGCGTTACCTCCAAGTATGTCTCGTGTTTATAATGTTTTTCACATATCTGTGCTTCGTAAATATGTGAAAGACCCGAACCACGTCATTGAGTTAGAACCGGACGAGATAGCCGAAGACTTAAGATACGAGGAGGTACCTATTAAGATCTTGGATAGGAAGGAGCATGTCCTACGCACAAAGGTCATACCACAAGTTAAAGTTTTATGGAGGAACCATGCTATAGAGTAAATGACCTAGGAGTTGGAAACGGAAATGAAAGCGAGGTATCCTCACCTTTTCGAAACACCAGGTACGTACGTCAATTTCGAGGACGAAATTTCATAAGGAGGGGAGGTTGTAAGACCCCAAATTATTAATAAATGAAATTTAAATTCCTCTATTTATTATTTTGAAATAGTAAGGGTTGATTTGATTAATGTGGTTAGTTGTGGGTAAAAATGCGTAAATATTTCAAATAAGCAAGTGGTTATAAAATATTCATTGTTGTTGTGGAATATTCGTTTGGTCGTGGAATATTCTTACTGTCGGGGAGTATTCGTACAACGGCGCAGCCTTGTGTGGGCCCCATAACGGAAAGCGATTGGATGAAGAAAACGACAAAAATAAGTTAGTTATAAATAACGGTGTAGTTATTTACAGATTAATCTTGTTGAAATACTAAATTGGTTAAAACACGATGTAGCAGCATTATTGCACTAATTATTGATTCTTACTTAAGAAGACACTACTCAATAATTATTACGATAATTCTTATTCAAAGTATTTTATGTTATTGATTCAATAATTCTTTGCATTGATTTTTTATATTATTGTTGTTTTGATAATTGTCATTACACGGTATTTTCCATTATCAGACAATAATTCATATTATCGAATAATATTATTGGATAACATTGTTGGCAATGTCTAGAAAGTTACATCTAAGGAGAGGTTAGGTCATCTAATTGCATGCGCCATAAGGAGAAATCCTTATTGGAAAGCCCCTCTATCCAGGGCGCACAGTTTGTCGATATGATGATTATTCGTAATATTATTTGTGAATAATTAATTATTGATTTATATGATGAGGAAAATATTAATTTTATGTAGATATAGATGGAGAAAATTTTTAATGTGACAATTGTTGAAAATAAATATTTTATCTTTTTCTGATAAAATAATTCATTTAAATATATTATTATATTTTTAATAATATAATAATGGTGATATTTTTACAATGAATGTAGGATATATGAGTATATGAGGAGGAGGAGTATTTTTGTTACTAAAAATATTTAAAACATATTTTTCATGTTTGTGGACCCCATTTCTTGACTGAAATTTGATTATAGCCTATAAAATCTCTCGTTTATGGATTTCGGTCAATTTCTATTTGGAATTTGGAAAAACTTAAACTTACAAAGTTGTAGAAAATGAAATTTCCTATGGAAAGGACATGTGGTTTGAATTTTTCTGAAAAAAGGGCTATTTATTATGAATTATTGAAGTTCGAAATTCTAAAATAATTGATTTTTGGAAGTTTAAAATAATTTAAATAAGAAAAACATTTTTTGTGTTTGGTGGACTACACAAACATGTGCAAAGTGCTGAGTTCAATTAGTAAAAGTGTGCGTAGGAAAATTTTGTAATTATTATAATATTTTATTAAATTTTCTGCTTTGTTGTTCTAAGCATTTTTCTATAAATAGGGTGCTTAGGTTAGAATTGAAAATTACAATTTAAACTGAAGTTTTTTCTCTCTTTCTCTCTATATATTGGCGTATTCTTGTGAGTATTTTGATACTTTGAGTGTTCTTTATCTGATTGTAAGTTTCTTGAGACTTTATTGCATCGTAAATTAAAAGTACTCTATTCTTTCGAGGTAAGGGATATTATTTTTTTAAAATGATATTATTTTCTTCAATATCATTATCTTAGAAATATTGTTTTGAATTTTTAATCAAATTTGGAACTTTTTGTGTCTGAGTTACTTATTCACGATACTGGCCTTTATTCATGTATACTGACATTATTCACAAATCTAAGACTATTCATCGAAAAATAAAAATTTTCCTTTTCGTCCAAAATATCTATTATGGATACTAGCTTTGTTTGTATCCATGTTTTGATCATTCTTGAATTTTACTTCAGTATGATTATTTATGAAGTATTTTTGAACTCGGATTGTTTAAAGTACGAATCCTTAATATTTGTTCTTTTGTTTCATTGGATTCGTTTTCTTTAAAAATATTTTTCATCATCCTCAGTCCTAAATGATGATGTTACTGAATATCTTTGGCCTGTAGTGAAAAGATGGTTGATTTTATTATGAATATCTTTGGTCGTAGTGCAAAGATGAACAAGTGTTGAGATGAACATGACCAACTGATGAATATCTTTGGCCTGTAGTGCAAAGATGAATATATGATTCAAGATATGCATTGATTGATGTTACGAGGATAAAAATCTTTGTTGATGGGTGTTAAATTCATAGATACTAGTAGATTTCATTCTCTACGTAACTCTTCTATGAATTATTATTTTCCACTGCGAATATTGATCTAAAACTTGTTGTTTATTATATTCTCTCAGATTTTTCCGTGTTGAAGACTAACGATAATTTATTTTATATTATCTTAGTCATAATGTTCTTTACTGGGCTAGTTGAGCTCACCCGTTTCCTTTTTGTTCTATTTTTCTTCTCAGGAGGCGAGAATGTAGTGAGTACGAGTCGGGGTATGGAATGATGGTTATAGAGAGAGTTGTTTAGTAGTCCTCACCATTTTTGTAAAATAATGTATAAATAATTGTGATGAGGATTTATTTGGGTATAGATATTATCAGAAGATAATATTTGTATTTAAACTCACAGATTTTATTGTTGTATTAATAAAGTTGTAATTGTTTACATACCATATATTGACAACTCAGAATGGGTGATGTATACCTATTTTGGGGGCGTCACATAAGCCGTCTGAGGCGACATGAATAGCCACTCGAAGTCTCGGCCATGCAAGTGGAAAAAGTACCGTAAGATTTTCACGGGAACATGTTTCTCCTTTCCCCACGTTTTGTAACCTTGTAGCGCGATAAGTCGCATATATCACACTTGTCCCTTATCTTTGTCCTCCCATAGTATAATATGTAATCCTCGCCACAAGCATCGATTTTACGATACCTATATTTAACCCTCGACCATCTTCTTCGCCGTAATAATTCGCAGGAAGAGTATAATCCTTGGGTAAGAACTGTCCAATTATAGCGAGCAAATCGTTGAAACCTCTCTCACTACAGTGGTGCTCATTCTTGAAGTGTAAGAGCTTCGTCACTGCAGAAATCTTGGTGTTCGTATCATTTCCCGGATACAACGCGACCCCAGATTCAGATAGCAACTTGTAAAAGGTAGCAGCTGTATCATTTGGCACTTGCTTCGCACTGCTTGAAGAAGGTTCATATTCAGCCTAGTCAATAGTAGTAGGGCCATAAGCATCAACCAACATCTCAACTGGATCATAGTTTTCGACGTATGAATCCCGTGGATTTGGTTGTTCCACAATATTTTCAATCACTTCTGATTCCCCGTGATGAGTCCATACGAAGTACCCATCTACAAATCCACGAGAAAATAAGTCGAATTTAATCTCGTCGACTTTCTTCCAAATCAGATTTTTACACTTCACACATGGGCATCGCATCTTCCCGTGCGGATCATCTGTATGTTCTAGTGCTTTGTTCAAGAAATCTAAAACCCCAACATGATAAGCTAAGACTAATCCCTCCCATCACTTTGGGTATCCTACGGTACATCCAACTCCCGATTCGGTGACATTTTTAACTACTACGGAAATCGCATTAAGTTAATTTGGATATTCATGCGTGAATTAGATTTACCTAGTATCTCTGTGTCGTGGGTAAGGCTTCTATCCCATTATTGGATGTGTCTCAAATCCACTAGTGCAAACACGTTGAGTATGTTTCATGAGTTTCAAGAAAATTTCTAAGCAAAGAGACTCCCCATGGTCTCCAAGCACACTAATTAGACTAAGATAACTTAATCTAAGTATGCACTCGGAAAATATGTAGAGATAACAATGATTAATCCTCAAAATAACAAAAAATGTACTTAGTTTCAGTATTGGCACCTACTTTAAGTGAGAGACATAACATCCAATAACATGATCCCAATGGGGACTATTCGACATTCACCCCTATTGAGTGTATGTCAAGCGGGTTTCTAAGTTTCAAGGTATAAATACATATATAATTGAAAATGCTACTTAATTTATTGAAAATTATGGCAAACTACACAAATGCTACTTAGTTTATTGAAAATTATGGCAAACTACACAAATGCTACTTAGTTTATGAGAATTTATGTGGAATCTACTTGAAGCCAACACTGGAAAAAAAAAGGGTCGTAGTTCTGCTGTGTCTATACTTTCGAATAATAAAGTTAATTAATTATCAGAACATTCCTCATTTTGTTCCATCATATGAGATGACAACATCCAGAAGGAGTTCCATTAATTATTGAACAAAGTTTCAGTTTTAAGCAACCCTTCAGATGAACAAATGATCACCTCTGCTTAGAATGAATCATTTCACCGTATGGGTCAATCATGATATGAGCGACTTCTCACCACTCCAATTCCTCAAATGGATAGTTCTCATTCAAGAAGTGAGGCGTTGCATGAGAACTACCCATCCGAGGAATTTGTGGTGAGAAGTCGCTTATATCATGGATTGGACCCATATGGGAGATGATTCATTCTATGGGAGAAGTGATCGATTCGATCATTTAGAGGGTTGTTTAACCTAGAACTTTGTTCAACAACTCTTGGCACTCCTTGGGATGTTGCCATCTCATATGATGGAACAAAGGAGGAATGTCTGCAGAATTCAATTACCTTTATTATTCGAGTAAAGGACACAATTAGAACTACGACCTTTTTTTTTTAATTACATGAGAACCGGTTTGAAAGTACTATTAAATGCAATCGCTATGTCGAAACACTGCATACAAGAAAGAGTACATATATATATGTAGGGAAAGTATTATTGCATTTATATATATAGTTTATTTTGTTAATGATAATAAACTAAGTAAGTGGTACTTAGTTTATGAGAATTGTTATTGGAATCTATAGAGACGCATCTTCTTGTTCGACATTCACTCCTACTTGTCAAACGGGTTTCTAAGTTTTATATTATAGTACATATATGTATATATATACATATAATACTTGATTGTTGAGTTTATTAAAAATTATGGCAAACTAAGCAAATGCTACTTAGTTTATTTTGCCAATGAAAAACTAAGTAAGTGCTACTTAGTTTCTGAGAATTGTTATTTGGAATATATATGAAGACTACTATTAAATTATTTTATTTTATTTTATAAAATTTAATTGTATTTATTATTGTATTTTATTTTATTTTAAATTTAAATTAATTTAAATTATAAGTACTTAAATTAAATTAAATTTATTTTATTACATTTTTAAATTTTTAAATGTTTTTTATTAAATTTAATTTATTTATTAAATTAAATCAAATTTGTTTTGTTTTATTCAATTTAATTTAATTAAGTATTTTATTTTATTTTATTTTATTTTGTATTATAATATATTATCTAATTTTTAAAATTTATTTAAGTTTATTATTATATTTTCTTTTATTTGTTTAATTTTTTAATTAATATATATATATATATTTTTAATTTTTAAAAATTATATTATAGTATATTATATTATCTTATTTTTAAACTTCACTTGTAAATTTTTATAATTTAAAATTTTTATTTAATTAATTATTAAATTTTATATTAAATTAATTAAATAATGCATAAATATATTTGTAGGGCCCACAAAATTTTCAATTGCAGATTTCGCAGATATTAGTTAGAATTACGTGGGAAATATCAAATATCACATTCTTAATTATACACCCGACATACATATATTATGATCCAAACACTGTAATTGTTATGACCCAAACACTGTAATTGCACAAATAAATCACAATTTCAGCAACATGCATTTACTTGCAAAATTGAAGTCAAATAATGTGACGCCCCCAAAATTAAGTATACATCACCCATCTTGGGTAGTCGGATACATGGTACGTAATTTAAATACAACTTACTAATATAATCGTATGTATGCAATACGACATAAAGCGTGAGTTTGAATACAAATATTGTTCTACTAGATATTATACAAACTCAAAAGGAGTCCTCATTACAATTATTATCACCTTTATTTCACGAGAATAGTGAGGACTACTAATGCTATCCTCCGGACCATTACTTGCTCCCCGACTCGTCGGCTATATTCTCATTTCACGAAGAAAAAAGTGAAAGAAAGGGTGAGCTCAACTAGCTAAGTAAGAAATATTATGACTAAGATAATGCGTAATAAATTATCATTAGCCTTCACAACAAATGTTAAAGCGATAAAATATAATGAACATCAAGTTTAACTACAAATGAACCAAAGAATCCATTAAAAGAGTCAGTAGAAAATAAAATATACTATCTTTTATGATTTAAAAGGTTTTTCATCATTTGTTATAAATTTGAGACTCAAACTTTAATAAATATTCCACATCATCGAATCACCCCGCACTACTGCCGAGGATATTCTTTAGTATCACAACCACAATTATTCATGCACTACTACGGACGAGAATAGTTGTGTATTCATTAATGGTCATGATCATGCCAACAATCGTCCATCAATGCACTACTACTGACCCATCGAGGATTTTTATCACATCATTTGTAACATTACGGTCATGATTACACCGAATAGTCTCGGTCATAATCATACCAAGTCCATCTATGCACCATCTGAATACGAGATGACTTTCAACATAATATAAACATGAGGATGATGACAATGATATAAGAATTCAATAAAACAAGTTCAAGAATTATTTTATCCAGAATTATTAACGCCCAAATTGTCAACACGATCTTTGTTTTGTAGAGTAAAATTCAAGAATGATCGGAAGAATATTTCCATGAAAAGATATTAGATGAAACGCAAATATCAAGGATATTCTACTAATTTCATGTAGTATAAGTCAAAGTTTTAACTTATTTGGGTATAATAAAGAATGGAATAACAAAAGAAATCACCGTGCATGCGATAGATCAATGTGAGGCGAGTTATTCCAACAGAATAATAAATAACGGAACCAGTCCGCAGTAAAAACGCATGAGCGAAGATGTTCAGCAGAATAATAATAAAAAGCGGAACCCGGAGTTCGGTGTAAAACACATGCATGCGAGGATGTTCCAATGTAATAATAATAAAGAGGCGGAACCGGTCAGGTGTAAAACACATGCACAGGATGTTCCAGAATAATAATAATAAAGGCGGAACCCAGTGGGTGTAAAAAAACACATGCAGGATGTTCCAGCAGAATAATAATAAAAGGCGGAACCAGTCGGTGTAAAAACACATGCATGCAGGATGTTCCAATGCAGAATAATAGAAGAATATCACCAAGTATAGGGTATCACAGATATATAAAGTTATTCCAATGAGAATAATAAGAAATGGAATAACAACAGATTCTCTTCATGAATAAGAAAGAATAACACCCCTTACGAGTACAACAAATAATATTCCCTACCTTAGAAGAATGAATATTGGAAAAGTGAAGTAGCAGAATACTTTTCTTATTTCTCTCGATAGTTTCTCTCTGTAGAGTTCAATGAATTCGTAAGAAATAATGAAGGAATGAGCTTTTATTTATAGAAAAAACCGAGGGTGGTTCTTGGTCTTAACGAAGGGTCAAAATGACTCTTGGTAATATGAAGAGACAACTACTATTTGTGAAGGGTAATTAACCTTTGGAACAATCAAGAGGCGGTTAACTCTTGGTAATATTGAAGGACAACTACTATTTGCGAAGGGTAATTACTATTGACGAAGGTAAATACTATTGAAGAAGGTAATTACTATCGACGAAGGTAAATACTATTGATCGAAGGTAAATACTATTCACAAAGGTAATTACTTATTCACAAAGGTAATTACTATTGGCGAAGGTAAATACTATCGACGAAGGTAATTACTTATTCACAAAGGTAATTACTATTCACAAAGGTAATTACTATTGACGAAGAGACTCTTAGATGATGACATATGGGCCCATTTATAAAATAATCAAACTTACCACAAACATTTCATAATGAGACTCTTTATATACATGAGGATTGAATAAATATTACCACAAATCATTTTATTTTTAATCAACACATTTTTAATCTTTCAACAATTATTAATCATTTATAACTTGTCGTCTCAATTAATAATATAACATATTATCTGGATGATCTTGTGACAATAATTGAATCAATAATATAGGAGATATGATGCGATGAATTATGTATGCAATAATTGAGTATAGCTAAGTGACTTCTCACGTAAGCATCAATAATCAATCCGTGTCTTTCTTATCTATTCTACGCCGTATTCTTGTACTTTTACCTTACGGGTAGTTCAAGCGGTTTTAACGGTAACACCTCCGTAGTTATTTTTATAAAATATTTTTGTTATTTTCTCAATCCAACAATAATTACATTGTGGGGTCCACCAATGATTGAGCCATTGTGCGAATATTCCCTAACAAAAGAATATTCTCAAAAACCAAACGAATATTTTATAACAACTTGCATACTTTGCAAAATTTATAAATATTACCCACAACTATAACATTATATCAAATTTATTCCATAATATTCAAAAATAATATTTATAGAAAAATTCATCTTTATTTATAAAAGTTCGGGTCTTACAACCTCCTTCTTATGAAATTTCGCCCTCGAAATTAGGGTACGCACTGGTATGTCGAAGAGGTAAGGATACCTTGATTTCATTTTGATTCTAACTCCCAAGTCATTTCCTCAACATCGTGGTTCCTCCACAAAACTTTGACTTGAGGTATAACCTTGGAGCGTAGAGAATATGTTCCTTCTTATCCAAAATTTGAAGCAGGGAACCTCTTCATACGTCAAATCTTCCGCTATTTCGTCTTGGTTCTAACTCAATAATATGGTTGGGTCTTTCACATATTTACGTAACATAGATATGTGAAAAAGCGTTATGAACACGAGACATATTTGGCGGTAAAAGCGAGTCTATAGGCCCACGATTCCTACTCGATCGAGGATTAAAATGGACCGATGAATCGAGGGTTAAGATTTCCTCTCTTTCCAAATCTTGTAACTCCTTTCCATGGAAGCAACTCTTAACAACACATGATCTCCTATATCGAATTCCACGTCCTTTCGATGAAGATCAAGATAACTCTTTTGTCGATTTTGTGAGGTTTTTATACGTTGTCGGATCGTTTGAATCTTTTCCGTAGTCATACGTACTCAACTCCGGTCCCAACAACGTTGCTTCACCTACCTCATCCCAAAGATATCTTGAGAACAACACTTTCTTCCATACAACGCTTGAATGGAGCCATGCCAATACTTTGTTGATAAGCTGTTGTTGTTGTAGGAAAACTCCACCAATGGTAAGAACTTGTCAACTCCCTTGAAATCAAGGACACAGAGTCTTAATAGATCTTCAAGAGTTTGAATAGTCTCTCCATCGTCCGTCCGTCCTCGAGGATGATATGCCGAAGCTAAATCGTAAGTCTGTGCCCATAGCTTTTTTGCAAACTAACCCAAAATCGTGAAGTGAATCTTGGGTCTCGATCGAAACTATGGATACTGTAAGCATACCATGCGATCTTACAATATCGTTTATGTACATATCTGAGCAAGGCGTTCAAGTGTATAAGTTTCTCATATCGGTAAGAAATGAGCAAACTTAGTCAATCTATCAACAATGACCCAAATCGCATCAATGCCTTGAGAAACCTTAGGAAGACCCGTTAACGAAATTCATGGTAATGTGCTCCCACTTCCATTCCGGAATTTCAAGTGGTTGCAATGGACCTTTTGGTACTTGATGCTCGCTTTAACTCGTTGACAAGTTAGACACCTTGAGATAAGCAAAATATATCTCTCTCTTCATATTGCTTCCACCAAAATGTATGAGCGAATATCATGATACATTTTGGTACTCCGAGATGGATTGCAAATGGTGTGTTATGCGCTCCATCATGATATTATACTTTAAATCGGTCGTTAGGAACACAAAGTCCGGAGTTGACTCAAGTATTCCTTCTTCATCGATTCTTGCTTCCTAAGACATAAGACCTTCTTCAGACTTTCTTCCTCATACACATCACCTCAAGTCCGTAGCTTGAGCGACTTTAACTTTATCGATTAAAGTCTGGTTCTACTCGTATACTCGCTTATCATCACATGCATCCCCGAGTCTTTAACTCTATCTCCATCCTTGCAAGTCACACAAAATGGGCCTGCGTTGACAATAACGCACTCGGACTTGATATGATCTTCTACTCAATCGTCACTACCACGTTCGCTTTTCCAGGATGGTATTGGATGGTATGATCATAATCTTTCAATAGTTCAAGCCAACGTCATTGTCGCATGTTGAGTTCCTTTTAAGTAAAGAAATATTTGAGGCTTTTATGATCCAGTAAAGATCTCCACCTTCTCCCCATACAAGTAATGCCTCCAAATTTTAAGTCAAGAAGACAACACCGCTAACTCTAGATCATGAGTAGGATAATTCCTCTCATATTCTTTGAGTTGTCATGAGGCATAAGCTATAACTTTTCCATGTTGCATGAGAACACATCCCAACCTTTTGCCGGAAGCATCATTTGTAGATGACAAATCCTCCGAGGCGGATGGTATTGTAAGCAGTCTTTGAAATAAGTCTCTCTTGAGTTCTTGAAAACTCTTCTCACATTCTTCGCTCCAACCGAACTTTGTATCTTTTCGAGTCACCGAAGTCGATGGAGTAGCGATTCGAGAAAATCCTTCCACGAATCTCCGATAATAACCAAATTAAACCGAGAAAGCTACGACTTCGATTCATCGATTTAGGTTGTTCCCGACTTTGAATAGCTTCAATCTTTCTTTGGGTCAACCGATATTCCATGACTTGATACCACGTGCCCAAGGAATGCTACTTCTTCAACCATAACTCGCATTTCTTCAACTTGGCATAAAGCTTATATTCACGAAGCTTTTGGAGTGTCAGCCTCAAGTGTTGCTCATGATCTTCATGGCTTTTGGAATAAATAAGGATGTCATCAATAAAGACGACCACACAAAGTGATCTAAATATTCCTTGAATACTCGGTTCATCATATCCATGAAGGCGGCAGGAGCATTAGTCAATCTAAAAAGGACGACTAGAATTCATAATGCCCGCATCGAAGAGTTAAAAGCCGTCTTTGGAATGTCGTGGTTCTAATCTTCAAATTGGTGATATCCTAACGAAGATCAATCTTTGAAAAGAATTTGGCTCCTTGCAATGTTGGTCAAACAGGTCATCAATACGTGGCAATGGATACCTATTTTGATGGTGACATGATTCAACTCCGATAATCAATACAAAGTCGCATACTCCCATCTTTCTTCTTCACGAATAGAGCAGGGAGCACCCCAAGGAGAAGTACTAGGACGAATAAAGCCAATGTCTAACAATTCTGCGGTTGGGTCTTTAACTCCACGAAGTTCAATAGGAGCTATTCGATATGGGGCTTTGGAAATAGGTTTTGTCACAGGGTTCAAGGTCGATACAAAATTCAATTTCACGCCTGGGGTAGGCAGGGAAGTTCTTGGGAATACGTCGGAAATTTATTAACAATAGAAATATCGTTCAAAACTGGCGTATTTTTGTTTAAATCATGTGACATGAGCTAAGAAAGCTTGACATCCGTTTTTCAATAAACGAATAGCTTTATGGCTTGAGATACCGTGATTGATTTTAATGGTTTCGTCGTTTGAATTCGCATAATAGGTTGATTAGGAATATGAAAGCTAACAACCTTACGAAAACAATCAATTTTTGCATGATAAGTAGTTAACCAATCAATCCCTTAATAATCACGTCAAATGCAAGTATTTTTAATGAAATAAGATCGACGTGTAATGTGAGGGTACCGATTTGAACCAAACAAGACTTATAAGCATTGGATGTAATGAAGGTTTCTCCCAATGAGTTTCCACAGATAAGTCAAAGTCTAATTTCTCCGAGTCAAATTTAATCGATGAGCTCAAGTAGAGAAATAAAAGAATGGGTAGAACCCAGGTATCAAATAAAGTATAGACTTCATTAGAGTTTATGATAAGCTTACCCGTGATGACCTCATTCGGGTTCCTCGCTCTCCGGGAGGTCACAACAAACGCCTCCTTTTCAGACTTCCGGTTTGATTTTTTTGGAGCGGCCTTTGGTGCCTCCATCCTAGTTGAATTTGTCTTGATAGAAACGACAAAATTGAGCTAAGTGACCTTCTCTTCCACAATTATAACATGTTTTTGGACGACATGGCGGCGCATTCGGATCGATGTGTCCCTCTCCTCCGCATTTGAAGCATATGATAGGTGGTCTTTCTCCTTCCTTAACAACGGTCTTTGGTGTCGACGTCTTTCCATCATTGTTGAATCTCCTTTTCTTAAAATGTCCATTCTTATTGTTTTGGCCCCGATTACCACCGAAGTGGTTACCATATCCGCCCATTGATTCCCTCCACGCTTGTTGTCACCGCTCACGATGACTACTCTAGTTGGTATTATAATTTTTTAAATTCGCTCTCTTTTAGTTGCGTTGACTCGTTATCGCGCTCCACTAATCGAGCCCTATTTACAACATCCGAATACAAACACGGTTTATGAGAAATAAGATGTTGACGTATCTACGCTTCAAACCTCTTAAAAACATTCGCCATTCTCTCTTCATTATCCACCAAGTGGGGACGAAACGTGATAACTCATGAGTAGTAGGTCATACTAGTGAAGGTATTCCCTCTCTCCCTCCTAAGTACTATTCTCACATCTTAGCGAGGATTATATCCCAGGCTCGATGCAATTAATGTGACGCCCCAAAATTAGGTATACATCCCCATCTTGGGTAGTCGATATGGTAGTGTAATTTAAATACAACTTACTAATATAAGCGTAGGTATAATAATCGAATATAAACCATGAGTTTGAATACAAATATTGTCTACTAGATATTATACAAACTCAAAAGGAGTCCTCATTACAATTATTATCACACTATTTCACGTAATAGTGAGGACTACTAATGCTATCCTCTCGGACCATTACTCCGCCTCCCCGGCTGCGTCTCAAATTTATATTCTCATTTCACAGAGAGCGGTGAAAGAAAGGGTGAGCTCAACTAGCTCAAGAAGAAATATTATGACTAAGATAATGCAGAATAAATTATCATTAGCTTTCAACAAGTGATGTTAAAGCGATAAAATATAATGAACATCAAGTTTAACTACAAAGTGAACCAATGAATCCATTAAAAGAGTCAGTAGAAAATAAAATCTACTATCTTTTATGATTTAAAAGGTTTTTCATCATCGTTATATTTGAGACTCACTTTAATAAATATTCACATCATCGAATCACCCTGCATTACGGCCGAGGATATTCTTTAGTATCACGACCACAATTATTCATACACTACTGACCGAGAATAGTTGTGTATTCATTAATGGTCATGATCATGCCAACAAACATCCATCAATGCACTACTACCAACTTGAGGATTTTTATCACATCATTTGTAACATTACGGTCGGCCATGATTACACCGAATAGTCTCTCAAGTCATAATCATACCAAGTCCATCTACGCACTCTGAAGCCATGATGACTTTCAACATAATATAAACATGAGGATGATGACAATGATATAAGAATTCAATAAAACAAGTTCAAGAATTATTTTATCCAGAATTATTAACGTCCAAATTGTCAACACGATAATCTTGTTTTGTAGAAAGTAAAATTCAAGAATGATCGGAAGAATATTTCCATGAAAAGATATTAGATGAAACGCAAATATCAAGGATATTCTACTAATTTCATGTAGTATAGAAGTCAAAGTTTTAACCATTTGGGTATAATAAAGAATGGAATAACAAAAGAAATCACCGTGCATGCGATAGGCCAAGACAAGCGGAGTTATTCCAATGAGAATAATAAATAACGGAACCGTGTCCGGCGAAACGCATGCAGGCAGTGATGTTCCAACGAGAATAATAATAAAAAGGCGGAACCAGGTCAGGTGTAAAAACACACGCATGAGGATATTCCAGAATAATAATAATAATAAAGAGCGGAACCAGTGGGTGTAAAACACATGATGAGGATGTTCCAACAGAATAATAATAAAGGCGAAACCGAGTCAGGTGTAAAAACACATGATGAGGATGTTCCAATGAATAATAGAAGAATGTCACCAAGTATAGGTAGCATCAGCGTATACAAAGTTATTCCAATGAATAATAAGAAATGGAATAACAACATTTCTCTTCATGAATAAGAAAGAATAACACCCCTTACGAAGTACAACAAATAATATTCCCTACCTTAGAAGAACCGAATATTGGAAAAGTGAAGTAGCGAGAATACTTTTCTTCTTTCTTTCTATAGCTTCTCTAGAGTTTCAATGAATTCGTAAGAAATAATGAAGGAATGAGATTTCTATTTATAGAAAAAGCGAGGGTGTGGCTCTTTGAGTGTAACGAAGGGTCGAAATGACTCTTGGTAATATTGAAGAGACAAACTACTATTATTTTGAAGGGGTAATTAACCTTTGGAACACCGAAGAGGCAGTTAACTCTTGGTAATATTGAAGGGACAACTACTATTTGCGAAGGGGTAATTACTATTGACGAAGGTAAATACTATTGAAGAAGGTAATTACTATTGACGAAGGTAAATACTATCGATTGAAGGTAAATACTATTCACAAAGGTAATTACTTATTCACAAAGGTAATTACTATTGACGAAGGTAAATACTATTGTGAAGGTAATTACTATTCACAAAGGTAATTACTTATTCACAAAGGTAATTACTATCGACGAAGAGACTCTTAGATGATGACATATGGCCCCCCCCATAAAATAATCAAACTTACCACAAACGCCTCATAATGACTCTTTATATACATCAAGGATTGAATAAATATTACCACAAATCATTTTATTTTTAATCAACACATTTTTAATCTTTCAACAATTATTAATCATTTATAACTTGTAAGTCTCAATTAATAATATAACATATTATACGGATGATCTTTGTGATGATAATTGAATCGATAATATAAGAGATATGATGCAACAATTATTTGTAGAATAATTGAGTATAGCTAAGTGACTTCTCACGTAAAGATCAATAATCAATACCGCAGTGTCTACTACGCAACCACGCGATATTCTTGTACTTTTACCACCGGGTAGTTCAACAATTTTAACAGTAACACCTCATAGATATTTTTATAGAAAGATAATTTTATGTTTTCTAACTTACGACCATACTTTCGTTGTAGGGTCCACCAATGATTGAGTAGTCATACCGAATATTCCAAACAAAAAGAATATTCCCCGACCAAACGAATATTTTATAACAATTTGCTTACTTTGCAAAATTTATAAATATTACCCACAACTATAACATTATATCAAATTTATTCCATAATATTCAAAAATAATATTTATAGAAAATTCATCTTTATTTATAAAAGCTGGGGTCTTACAAATAATCCCAATTTGCAAAACAGTTTACAGCATGACTTTCGCAAAATCAACAACTCTAACAAAATAAATTTCATAACAGAAATGAACCCAATTTCAGCAAATTAAAATATAAAACCCAATTTCGATCTGATAAGAACTCCAAAATTATTCTCAAGAACACATGAATTAAAGGAGGAACATTTAGGATTTCTTACCTTGAATTAAAGAGAGAGAAACGAGGAAGAGAAAGGAGGAGCTAGGAGCTACCAAATGACGTGGCCAGATTCGGTGGTAGAGGTAGAATAGGGAGGCGGTGGTGGTGTGATGGTAGAAAATTAGTAGTAGTAATCGGGCCACAGCCAAGGGAGATGAGAGGAGTGGGAAGTCCAGGGGGGTGTGGGAGACCAGGGAGAGAGGGAGTGGGGTACTGGGAGGCGGTGTGGGGCCGAGAGACACAGGGGGAGCAGTGGGGAGCAGTGGTGAGGGAGGGGGGCCAGGGTGGTGGATGGGTGTGGGTGTGGGTGTGGGTGTGGGTGGGTGTGGGTGTGGGTGTGGGTGTGGGTGGGGGCGGGGTCGAGGGATGAGAGAGGCTAAGGAATAAGGAGAGTGAGAGAGAAATGAGAGAGAGATCGGATAAATCGGCGTGTGAAATGAAAAGCGCGAAGGTGAAAAGTTTATATTGTTATTTCGGTGAGAATGTACGCCGATAATAAGTCCCTCGAAGATAACCTAAATTCGACGAAATATCCCTCGGAAATAACGTTTATTCGTCGAAATTACTTTTCGCGGTGGCTCGAAATTACTTTTCGCGGTGGCGCGAAATTTGGCGCCAACTGGAGAGTTCTAAGGTCGACGGAATTCTGTCAAAATTATGGTATTTTCGAGGGACTTATATCCGACGTATTATTCCCTCGGACATAATCCTATTTCGATAGAATATAATCCGTCTATTATCGTCCGTCGAAATTATGGCTTTCTTGTAGTGTATGTGACTGTGGTATGTAATCTGTGATCCGGTTATGACGACGATTTTTTAGGCTATGAAAACGCGACGGGTGAACCGTTGTCGTAGTGTGACTGTGTATATACATATAGCCCTATTATAATAGTGTTATAATAAACTAGTGTTATATTAAATTTTATATTAATGTCATAACACTATTATTATAACGGCAACTAAAAATATTCAGTATGCTAGTTTTAATAGTATACAAGTTACACACTTCATCTCTATAGTCCACAGGAAGTAAAGTATTGAGCGGCTAACAAAAAGTGTATCAACTGCTATTGATTTCCAAATGTGAGGAGGAAATACAAGATTCTCCCATCTCTTCCTTAAATATAAAGTCGATCAGGAAACTACCAAGAAAAAGAAACCCAAAATTCTTCTGCCACAGGTGGTCGCGCAGTGTCACATTTCAAAAGAGGCCTGCAAATTGACAAAAGGGAACCACACTTTTTCATTTTCATATTTGGCTTTGAAAGCAACATCTTGTTTACATAAATATTAAAGCTTTTTAATTAGTCCATATCTTTGTTTTCAGCTCCGATCCCTCTCTTAATTATAATAGTCCATACTTGATTTGTTCTAATTCAGATGGAAATAAACAACTCAGAAGAGCGACAGTGCTGTAGTAACTGGCAGGTAATGTCACCCGAAATTGTGGAGATTGACGAGGAAAAAAAGAGTAGCATAGGCAGCAGAGATGAAGGGAGTGCAGATGTTTTTGTTGCTGTTGGCAAAAATGATTTGGATGTGATTAGATGGGTTCTTAATCATGCCGTCCTTCCAGGAACTCGAGTTTTTCTTGTGCATGTCTTTTCTCCCATCGCCTACATCCCAACGCCCGGTAACAACTCATACCTCTTACTAGTACTTTTTTTGCAAATTTATCCCTATGCGTTCATTGCCTGCCCCCAACTAGTTTGGGATAAAGTTAAGTTGATTTCTTCTATGGGTTTGTTAAAAATTAATTCTGAGGTGATCAGCACAACTCAACTCTTGAAATGAGACCTTAATTTCTATGGGTTTGACACCTTAATTACTTCCTCGACTCAACTCTTGAAATGAGATTTTTTTAATGAACTTTGTCAATGTTTTTTTTTCCTTCTTGTGATAGTTGGAAGGCTATCAAGCAGCCAATTAAGCAAAGAACAGGTGCAAGTCTATATTAATGAAGAGAATAACAGGAGGAGGAACCTCCTGCAGAAATATATTAACCTCTGTACAGATGCCAAAGTGCGTGAGTTTACATATGTTGACAATATTCTGTCCCAATATCTGCACAAGAAGATTGTTTATGCTTTTGATTACAGGTTGGTGTGGACACAATGCTTGTTGAGAGCAATGCAGTAGGCAAAGCAATCCTAGATCTTATTCCAGTCATTAACATTACCAACCTTGTCATGGGAACTAAACGCCCTCCTTCCACGAGGTATTACAGGGTACTTGTCATCGTCAGTTTTTTTTTTAAAAAGCGTTACCAAATTCATCTGCCTGCTGTTGTTGCTTAATTTTTCATGACTATAACAAAACTAGTGATGGGGTGTTAGTTTTTCTCCATTATGCAGCTTGAGCTCAGTTAATAGTGGTAATGTTTTCTTTCTAGGCTATTAAAGAAAGGAGTGGGGAAAGCAGAATATGTTCAAAAGAGTGCTCCAGATTATTGCAAGGTCACGGTTGTTTGTGATGGCAAAAAGGTCCAAGTAGCAGGGCCGGTTCCTTCTGCTCTTGCATCCAATCACCAGAAATCAAAAACTGCTCAACAACCCCAAAGAAATTTCTTCCACTGTATATGCTTTTCACCAAAATTCAATTGAAACTACTGGTGTCTTATTTCTAGTATATGCGTATCAGAAGTAGTATTTACTTTAGGACAGAAAATGATATATATATTGCGACAATCTTTTTTGTTGCAAGTAGACACATTTACAAATTACCTATATATCTGCATTTATTTGTATATTTATGTTTTGTCCACATTTTATAGAAGAAAAACTTACTTGAGACGCCCATTTTATAGAACGTACGAGCTATGTACTAATTTCACAATTTGTTGTGAATCAACATTTATTTTGGTTTCGATATTTTATTTGGTAGTTTGAGCATTACCTTTGTCCTTTGGTATTATATATTAGTTGGCTTCAACGCTTATTTTGTTATTTTTTAAAAATTAAAATGTTTTAAGTATTTTTTTATATAAAAGATTTGAAGTATAATTGTGAATGTTATCAAATATATATACATAAATTTCAAGTTGGTATTTGTGTTATATCTATCTAATAAAATACAAATGATTTTGAATTTTTCGCTCACTCAATAAATCATCTGGGCCGTTCAAAGTTTGAGATAAATTCCACCGTTCATACAGTGTCGGAGGCACGGGATCCAGCTAGTATATATATATAGAGCAAGGATCAAGAACATTCTCTTTTTCTAGTATTTCTTCTTAAATAACATTCTTTTATTAAAACTACGTCGTTTTGGAGATTTTTAAAAGAGAATGGTCCCACTTGCTTTCCTTTTATTTACAAAAATGTCACCCGCGACCCCACTTATTTTTTAAATGAAACTCCAAAACGACGTTGTTTTAATAAAAGAGTATTATTTAAGGAAGAATGATAGATAAGGAGAATGCTCTTGATTCATATATTTGTTATGAATAAAAATGGACGTACACCATCTATACCATATCTTCCAAATATTAACGAATGCGGCGTTCGCTACTAATAGCGGACGGAGTGTTTGCCCAAATATGACAATTATAAACAATCTACTAGTAATTACGAGTATTTTTAAATACCGATCTCATAAAAATCGACATCCGCTACTATTAGTAGCAGATCCTAATAAGAATAAGGGATTGACTTTATTAACTCGGGTTTAGGGTTTATTAACCATGTTTTAGGGTTTATTCACTCCTTTTTAACTGGATAACCCTATTAACTTGTGGTTAATAAACTCTGATTAATAAATCTTAAATTCTAGTTAATAAACTTAAAACCTAGATAATAATCCTAAAATCTAGTTACTAAAAGTTAATAAACCTAAACTTGTGGTTAATAAAAATGTAGTTATGAAACTAATACGTTGGACGCACAGTATTTCTATTAACTCCTTTTTAACTAGATAACCTTATTAACTTGTGGTTAATAAACTCTGAATAAATCATAAATTCTAGTTAATAAACTTAAAACCTAGTTACTAAACGTTAATAAACCTAAACCCTGGTTAATAAAAGTGTAGTTATGAAACTGATATGCTGGACGCATAGTATTTCTAGTAGACAAATTGTTTTTATTACTGAAATAATTGACTTTTAGTTAACTTTAGGGATATTTTTGTTAACACTCCGATTTTAGGGGTATTTTTATTAACACTCCGTCCTCGAGTAATACTATCGAACGCTGCATTTCCCAGTTTAATATCGATCGTTGATTTTTGAAACGAATGTATGCTTATTTTTGGTCCATAACAAATACATATTATATATCATTACCGTGTATATATATATATATTTGCACAACGACTTGGGTAAGACAAGTTCATAATATTTTATTAAATTGAGATATTTAGGTTTTAGATTCGATTTTCATCTAGATGAGTTTATTTTCTTTCGTTATGATTTTATGGGAAGCTTAGTTTTCTCTTTATGTGAATTTTGTTTGTAATTTTTTTTTCTCTTTAAGTAAAGTTTAATTGATTCTTGATAATGCAGTTATGAATTATATTATGTTTCCAAAAAAGAGACTCTAAAAAAATATGTATGTAAAAGTAGCATTAAGTCTCATACGAATCAGGATCTCTATGATAATTTCTCTGTGAGGATCTTATGAGAGTTTTATTGTGGGGTTGATAACACATTAAAAAGGAGATCCAATGGCTCACAATGTTTTGATAAGAATTTTTTTTTTACAAATTGACAGAAAATTAAAAGCCACCAAATGCGTTTATTTTTACATATAATTTTTTAAAATTTCTTGATAAAATTTGTGAGTCGTTGGATCTCTTTTTTAATATGTTGTCAACCCTATAATAAAATCTTGACAAGATCCTTAGAGATAAATTCTCACAGAGGATCCTGATTCGTCTCATACACACGAAAATAAGTATGAACTTCATATAAGAAAATCACAATTTTTTTATTTAATAAAAAAAATTCTGTTAAACTTTAAATTTAAATTGAAAAAATATCTACTTTCTTTTTTAAAAAAAGAAAAAGAAAAAGAAACTATTTTGTGGAACATAACTATATAATGTGGTCGTTTCCCAACAAAACAAGTAAAAAGGGATTTCAGAGGATAAAGGAAGAAGAAAAAACGATTTTTACATCCATATCTCTTCTCTAAAAATCTGTCCCCTTTTGTTTTGCTTCCAAACCCTAACCTTAAGGTTAACCTCCTCCTTATAGCCAGAAAACATTGAATCAATCTCTATGGCGAACATGTTTAACTCTTATGACAACAGATTCGCCGACCCTGCATCCTATCGTCAACGCCGAAGGTACCTCAAAAGTCCTCTCTCTCTCTCTCTCTCTATGGATCTGTGTTAAACCCTTGCGCATGTATACATACTTTCGTGTATTTGTTCTAGCTTAATTTTGTTTTGCTGTGTCAAATTTTAATGCATTTTGTACATGTATTCTAGTGATCTAATCGGGCCACCACCTTCGGTGGCACCACCTATGATGGGTAGCGGCGCCCCGGACTATAGCCGCGGGGTACCTTCTCCTTATGGTGTGGCAGAACCAGGCGGTGTAAGAATCGCCGGATCCGGAATCGGTACTAGAGGCGGTTTTAGTGGGTACCCGCCTTTTCAGCCTGGAGTTGGAAGTGGGTTTGATATTGGTCGAGGTGGCGGTGGAGGAGGAGGGAGAGGCAGAGGGTTTAGTGGTAGAGGTGGTGGTGATGGTAGAATGAGCAATGGTACTCTAGGGGCTCGCAGAGGTGATCTAACTCATGGAGGTGGAAGGGGATTTGATTCAGCTCGTGGCGGAAGTAGAGACGGTGATAGGAGTTTTGGTGGACGGAGCAGAGGAAGAAGTTCTGATGGTGGTAGAGGTGGTGGTAGGAGTTTTGGCAGTGGCCGGGGTGGAGGGGGAAGGGGCTTTGATGGAGGCCGTGGTGGAGGGAGAGGAGGTAGACATGGTGGGTCAAGGGGAGATTTGGATAATATTGCTCTTCCAAAACAAGATTTTGGAAACTTGGTTCCATTTGAGAAGAACTTTTATATAGAGTGCCCATCAGTGAGAGCAATGACTGAGCAGGAGGTTTTGCTTTATCGTGCCAGGCGGGATATAACCGTGGAAGGTCATGATGTTCCAAGGCCAATCCGGTTGTTTCAAGAAGCAAATTTTCCTGGTATTATTAGAGGACACTTGATCAATTAATATATTTGCCTATATAATTCAAAGTTTCATGTTATAATTAGCTGACTTATCCTTTATGGTTTGGTAGATTACTCTCTTGAGGTTTTTGCTAGACTGGGCTTTGTTGAGCCAACACCAATTCAGTCTCAAGGTTGGCCAATGGCTTTAAAAGGAAGGGATTTAATTGGCATCGCGGAGACTGGGTCTGGAAAAACTTTGGCATATTTGATGCCCGCACTGATTCATGTCAGTGCACAGCCTCAACTGAGTTAGTACTCTTTCTCATATTTGTTTGGATGACTTTCCTCCTTTCTTTTCAATCTATTTGACATAACTATATTTCAAAATGCAAACACATTTTAGTGCAAGGTGAAGGCCCCATTGTACTAGTATTAGCTCCTACAAGAGAATTGGCTGTTCAGATTCAAGAAGAAGCTGTGAAATTTGGATCACGCGCGAACATTAGAAGTACTTGCATATATGGTGGTGCCCCAAAAGGACCTCAGATTCGTGATCTTCAAAGAGGTGCATGTAGTTTTTATGAGAACTTAGCTATTTGTAAAATTAAGTAAGGATAAACCGCTTAAGTTGAGAAAATAAGAATTCGACATTATTCTATGATAGGTGTTGAAGTTGTCATTGCTACTCCTGGTCGACTGATTGATATGTTGGAAGCTCAACACACAAACTTGAAAAGAGTGACCTACCTTGTGTTGGATGAGGCTGATAGAATGTTGGATATGGGGTTCGAGCCTCAAATACGGAAAATTATTGCCCAAGTATGAAATTCTTCCATTCCGATTAGTTACCTTATTTGACTCAAACTATGCTGAATTGAAGAACTTCATTTTGGTTATTATACCATTTTTTCTGCTATTTTGACATCTAACAGTACCACAGCAACATAGGACAATTCCCTTTCGAAAGTTAGAGCCTTTATCAACTTTTGATTTCTTGAAATACCTGAGCTGCGCAGGAGGAGGCCTCTGGTTTTGGAAATTTTATGCATATTGTGATAACTTGAGTCTAGCTGAAATATATAATTCTCATATTGAGTAAATCAGCTAAAGTAGTTGTATTAATGATACAAATTAAAGAAGATATGACATTTATCAGGAAATTCTGCTGTTCAGGCATATTACTTGCATTTTACTTATCAAAAAATATAACTTGTACTTTATTTGCAATGTGCATAAGGTTTATATAATTTTAAGCTTAGTAAGATTTCACATTACACTTTGGTACTGTGAACAACCATGAAGATTGTCTTGTTGCTACTGCAAGTTCTTTTGTTAATATTATTTTTCATTGACAAGGGAGCTCATCTAAGCATGATTCCAACCATGAACTGAATGGTCTTTGAATCTGAAAGTTGGCTGTATTTAATTTTTTATTTTGATTGCTATACAAGGAGATGATGTGCAGTCAACCCCTGATGCATACCTTGAACTATGATCATTCTGGTCACTTAACTTTATGTCGCACTTCGGTATTTTTACTTGATCATTTGAGTACATTGTCTAATTTCTTTAAGCAACTTTAATTGTGATTAAAAGCATCATCGCTTATTATTGGTCATATATGATAATATCTTTAGTCATTTACTCGGTTGGGCTCAGAATATGAAGTTTCAATCAATAATGCATATTGTTCTTATGTGATAATTTGAGGAGGCTTTACTACCGTTGCGTAGGCATTTACACTTGCTTCAATTTTTATGTAATTGGTAACACTGAAATCAATATATTACTCTACTTCGATTATTAGTAATAATTTGGTGATGTTGAAATCAGTATAGTAAAATCAATATATTTCTAGCAGTCTAACTTTGATGAGTGATGAAATATGCCTGTGCAATCAATATGAATTATTGACTGTCCGTTGTATGAGCCTTGTTTCATTGTTAGATTGGTTTTTGTTTGGGTGCTTTATACATCTTATTGTTGAATCATTTGGAAGAAGAGCTTTACAGCTGAGTTTTGAAGTTGATTTAATTATACAGATACGACCTGATAGACAAACATTGTATTGGAGCGCTACCTGGCCAAAAGAGGTGGAGACTTTAGCAAGGCAGTTCTTACGCAATCCATACAAGGTTTTATGCTGTACGCCTTTACTAATCAATAGGATCTGTGAATTTAAGTGTTATACACAAATTGTAGTTGATTTATTCTTATTTAGTGCTCTTTCAATTATTTGGGCTTTTAGGTAATTATTGGTTCCCCAGTTCTGAAAGCTAATCAATCAATAAACCAAATTGTTGAAGTGGTAACAGAAGTGCAGAAGTACAGCAGGTAACATGTTGACTTGTAAATGGAAGATAACTTTTGTCTTGAAAAAAATTGATCGCTTATCGAGTATTCCTGCAGGTTGATTAGACTGCTCAAAGAAGTGATGGATGGAAGTCGAATTCTAATATTTGTTGAGACAAAAAAAGGATGTGATCAAGTAACTAGACAGCTGAGAATGGATGGATGGCCGGCTTTATCCATTCACGGTGATAAAAGCCAGGATGAAAGGGATTGGGTTTTGGCTGAGTTTAAAAGTGGCAGGAGTCTTATAATGACTGCCACTGATGTTGCTGCGCGTGGTCTTGGTAGGATCACTGTGTGTTAGGATTTTTAAGTCTATTCACTTGGTCTATAAATGAAAATACACGAGTCTGCCGGCTGCTGTCCACCCGAGATAATAATTTGTGGTTTGGGTGCAAAATCGGGGTAGGAGGTACCTCCATTGGCAGAGGCTGTTAAATGTGAATGATTCTGTTAGCCTCTGGGCTCATTCTCCAGCTGCCTGATGGATTTACATGCTAGAGTTGAAGGAATTTTAAGCTCCACTGTTTTATTTAATATTCCCTCCTATTCAAAATATAGGATCAATATTGACTATAAACATTTTCAAATTCAAAATTGATTTCAATCTGGTTAGTTGTTGTCAGTAATATTATGAATATTATAAGCTATTTGAAAAATACTACTAATTACGAGATTCATTGTTATCAAAACTTGAGTGAATCAGGTAAACTTTAAATTTGAAAATGACTCGAATTGACTTTTACAAAGTGAATATTGATCAAAATATTTGGGAAAGGAGGGAGTAATATTGTATTGGTGTAGTCCAAATCCCTAACCTCTCTGTTTACCTCTAATGCAACAACTGTCATAACTTAAGTTGGACAAACATTGTAGTCTAGTGGATGGCCTATGTTGTTGTGGGTCCTTCACAAAGGATTGGTTATGAATTTTATGATTGCATTAAGGGTCAATAGAGAGAAAGTATATGGAGAAGATCCATATACTACACCGAGGTCACCATGGGGCTATGGTTCGTAACCTATTGCTTGTCATTTGGGCAAACAGAAAAGTACTAGAATCTCTCTTAAGATGCATCTTCTTGATACTCTGCAACTTTTACGGCTCGTGTTAGGCATGCACACAGGGACCATGGATTCACACAGGTGGTATGATTGTACAAATTGGATTTGTTATTATTAATTTCAGGCTAGTTCTAGGTTAAGAAATCTCTGTTTTCCCTTGTTATTTTGAGGTAGACTTTTGGGGAATATCATTTAATGGGCTTAGAATCTCTCTTAAGGTGCATCTTCTTGATGCTTTGTATCTTTTGCAGCTCATGTTACACATGGACACGGGGAGCATGGTTTCACACAGGTGGCTATGATTGTACACAGTGGATTTGTTATTATGAAATTCAGGCTAGTTCGTCTAGGTTAAGAAATCTCTCCATTTACCTTTGTTATTTTGATGTTCACTTGTGGGAATATCATTTAATGAGCTTAGATATGGGGAAATAGAGAACACTTTGGAAGCTGTGTGCTGTATTTTCTGAATTGTGTCGGCTACTATTGGTGTGTCTAAGTAACATGTTTGTCGTGATTGCTGCCCATCCACGGTTATGGAGCTTGTTCTTGTGACAGCCCGGTTGACTCGTACAAGCTTATTCATTGATTGGGTATATTGGAAGTTGGTGGTGGAGCTGCTCCTTATCCCTGCAAGTTTAAGGTGGGCACATTTATGTGATGAATGTGTTATCTTATATTGATCACTCGGATCTTAGGACTGCAGGGATAAGGTTGCCATTGCTTTTTCCTCTTCTATTATATGATATCCTGATTTTGTTTCCTTAACTTACCCCTTTTTTATTGTAGATGTGAAAGACATAAAATGTGTGATCAATTATGATTTTCCATCAAGTCTTGAGGATTATGTCCATAGAATTGGCCGTACTGGTCGAGCAGGAGCGAAGGGAACTGCGTTCACATTTTTCACACATTCAAATACCAAGCATGCCAGAGATCTCATTAAGATCCTGCAAGAAGCAGGGCAAGTTGTTCCAGTACCTTTGTCTTCGTTGGCTAGGTCCTCTGGTTCGAGCCTAGGAGGTAATATTTTTTTTTGTACTGAATTACAATATACATGATCTATGCTATAAGCTGACTGGCTGACTCTTCTTTTATGTATTCTTTATTTTCCTTTTGATTAGGTAACTTCCGGAATAGAGGAGGAGGAGGAGGAGGAGGCTATGGTAATCGAGGTCAGATATCGGGATCTAATACTATTCCTCTTGGTGCAAAGATGCATTGGTAGTTTCGCGTAGCAAGACAAGACTACTTTGACATTTGGTGGGAACTTAACTATTGTTGTTGATATATCCTATCCATTCAGGAGGAGAAGTGGATATGTTTTGTCTGATAGTATTTTGGGTAATTAGGAAACAGCGATGATATTGTATTTTTGATGTAAATTAGACCGACTGTTCTTATTCTCCTCGCTGCTATGACTTAATGACTATGACCGACTGCTATAGTAATAGCTCTCCCTTCCTTCTTCAATTAGTAACGGCAACCTTTCAGTATTTCTTCATTCCTCTCGAGTTAATAGTAGTAGAGCTGCCCGAAATAAAGATCGAAATTGATTCAAGGGTTACTAGATTATAATTTTCTCTTCTTTTTTTTTGGCATTCTATGCTTTATTATGATATTATTATTATTTTTAAATGTTTACATTTGTTTTTTTGCAAGTGAAGGCCATGCATGATTTTTTTATTTTTAAAATATAATTAAATACATGAAAATAGAAAAGCATTTTGATATTTAAAAGAAGCAAGAAGGGCAAAATGGTAAGACTAACAATAGTCCACCTCCGATCCTCATTTAATAAATTAGCCCAAAACCCTTTCTACCCTGTGCTCCAAGACCCCTAACCACCGCCGATAAGGCTCCGGTGATTGACGTCACCCAACTCGGTTACTTTATGGGGAAGGGCGTTTTGCCGGCATCGCAGCCAATCGTTGAGAAGGCAAAGACTGCTGAGAAGAAGATTAAGGAGGCTGGTGGCGCCGTTATGCTTACGGCATAGGTTTGCACTTAGAAAGTGTTATTATTATTGTTTTACTTTTTGAATGGTTACTGTTAGTAATGGTATTTCTAAAGTCTAGGGTTGTGTTTTGAATATTATCATGGATATCTTACATTTTTGTTTTAATTAATCGCTACTTGATTTAATATATTTTCCGTTTTTTTAGTATTGGAAAATGCTTTAGACCTATATAGCTATTTGGGTAACGGTTATGTTGCTGAACTAAATAATCAGTTCATTTTTATTGTTTTAGTATCCTGTTGTTTGAATGCATATGTTGGTATTTTCTTTGTTGAATAACAACAGGTGTTTTGATTTTATGGAATGACAATTGGGTGTAGTTTCATTAAATTGATTTAAAGTTCAATTTGTTATTATGAGTGATTTATTTGGATTTAAGTAATTGTTATTATGAGTGATTTATTTGGATTTCTACTTGACTCTTTTAATGGATTGCATGTTCCGCTGCAGTTAAACTTGATGTCTATTATATTTTATCAGTTTAACACTGTTGAGGACTAATGATAATTTATTCTGTATTATCTTAGTCATAATATTTCTTCTTGAAATTTAGTTGAGCTCACCTTTTTCTCTTTGTTCTCTTGAGGAAATGAGAGCGTGGCGGGAGACTAGTCGGGGAGCGGAGTGATGGTCCGAGATAATTGTCTTAGTAGTCCTCACTATTACATTAAATAGTGTGATAATAAATGTAATGAGGACTAAATTGAGTGTGGATATTGTCTAGATGACAATATTTGTATTAATACTCACAGCATGTATTTTGTCGTATTTTACACGACTGTTGTATAATCAAGTTGTATTTGAATTTATTACCATATATTTGGCGACTCAAGTTGTAAGAAGAGAAAGTCGTAATAATAGTTTATCAGTTTTTAATATAAACTTTTTCTCATTTCTTCAACTTCCAATAAAAATTGAGTAAAAAGATGAGAGTATATGTGGAAAAATATAATAAAAATAGTTATAAATATAAAAATAAAATATTTATTGTGGAACCATCTAAAAAGGAAATTAGGACGTGGAGGATATAAAAATATTTTTATAGAAATATATATTTAATTTTAATACGTAGGGGGAGATGGGGGAACTTAACAGCGTGTACCATTCAAAACTGTTTTTTTTTTGGACTAATAATAATAATAATAATAATAATAATAATGAGATGTTTTAAATTTAAAAGTGATGTAATTCAGTTTATTGTCTAAAATTAAATAAATTTATAATAATTATTAATTTAATGTATATGTATATTTCAAAGTGGAACCAATATGATATGTCATGGTTGGTGCTTGACATAAAGATAAAGGTCCATTGTAGTTGATGGTCTATTTGTATATTGAATTAATAATTCTTTAACGTTGCTGGGAAGCATTTTAAATATTTAATGGTAAATGGTAAGACCTCATCAACCCACAATTAGGCCCCATTTCTTTTCTTCACTCCATCTCAAACTTGTAAGTGAAAGAAAAGGATCCAAATTATATAAATTATAAATTATGCTTTAGTTGTTGGAACTTGGAAGGAAGCATAAAAAGATTTATTTATTTACACACACACGTTCTATTTAATATTATATAATTTTTTTTTTAATATTTATGGATAATTCTAAAAATGACATAATATAATATATTAAGAGAGGAATGATGTACAATAACTTATTCACTCCTTATTAAAGGTTTAAACACTCGTGCGAACCAAAATTGAAAGTGATCCATAATTATTGACCAAAATATATGTGGTAATTACTTTAACTAGCCAAAAAAAACTTTATCCTCAAAAAATGCTTTTCGTAGAGGTTGGTGGGAAAGGTAAACTAACTTTAGTTAAAAAATTATTATTATTATTATTATTAAGTGGATGTCTAATAGGTTCCATCACATGACATCCACCTTCAAAAGGTTGACTATTCCATGAACATTGGCACTGATAGCCTGATAAGACGTAGAAAATCAGTATCAAAGAAAGACACTGTGTTATGTAATTCTGAAAAAAAATATATATATATATATTCCATTGGAAGTAAGTAATTAACCCTTTTTAACTCTGATCAAAAGTAAATAACTTTTTCCTTTTTTTGATATGAAAAAGTATTTCACTTTTAAAAGGATTGGTTGAGATTAGCGCTAAGCTATTGATCTGCTTTACACCTGCTTATCACTAATATTCGACCACTACCTATTTTATTTTATTTTATTAATAACTTGTTTCTTCTTTTTAAGAGGAAAAAAAAAAAATATATATATATAGATCGGTGGAGGGCGTGTGACATTATATTATATTGAAGGAAACTGTTATTTTTATATGTTAAAATGATATTTCTATATAAGTCTCTTTCATATTTCATATGAATGTGGGATCCACTCACTATTCATGCGAGATGAGTTATGTGAAAATATTAATTTTTTAATATAAAAATATTGATTCCCTATATTGAATCATGGATATCAAGATTCGACCCCTCTTGGCTGCAAGTGTGGCTTCAAACACTTCTTTGTTTGATCACAAATAATTTGTGGATATATGTTTTGGAATGTGATAAATTGTGAGTTTTTCTTAAAATAATGGTGTGTGTGTGTATATATATATATATACTTTTTGTGCTTTACTCCAATTTATACAAATAAATTAAATTTGTTTAGCTCATAAGCTAGGTGGTCAATTGGAATATGAGTTATGTCAATCATTTCATCAATTATCTAAAAAATGGTTGTATTTTAATCTAGTAGTTTCTAACTGAATTATCATAATTTGTCAATGCTAGCATCTAATTGCACCTACACCTGTCAATATAAGTAGTTAATTGTTGGGTCAAACCATATTAACTGGAACCAAATGAGTTGGTTAATCATTTTTATTTATTCAGGTTGGTTAAAGTTTGAACCCATATTTTTAAACAAATATAGTTAATTAACTGGTTAATCATTTTTCAACCTATATTCTATTCAATTGTACTTCTCTCTCTCTCAGTAACCGCACCAAATACGATTATATTTTTTTTGAGTGGGTGAGGGTAGAGGGTGGGTGTAAGACCCCAACTTATTATTAATGAAATTTAATTTTCTCTATTTATTATTTTGAAATAGTAAGGGTTGATGTGATTAATGTGGATAGTTAGGGGTAAAAATCATAAATATTTCAAAATAAGCAAGTGGTTATAAAATATTCATTGTTGTCGGGGAATATTCGTTTGGTCGTGGAATATTCAGATGTCGGGGAATATTAAATGACGAGTAGCTTGATCATGTGTGGGCCCCATAGCTGAAAGCGATTGGATGAAGAAAGCGACAAATATAAGTTGGTTAAAAATAACGGCGTAGTTATTACAGATTAATCTTTGTTAAAATACTCGGTGGTTAAAACACAAGAAGTATTGCGGTATTGCACCAATTATTGATTCTTACGTAAGAAGGCCTTTACTCGATAATGGTTACGATAATTCTTATTCGATTATTTTATTGAGTTAATAATTCTTTGCGTTGATATTTTTATATTCTTTGTTGTTTTGATAATTGTCATTACACGGTATTTTTCATTATCGAAGCAATAATTCATATTATCTGAATAATATTATTAGATAACATTATTGGCAATGTCTAGAAAGTTACATCTAAGGAGAGGTTTGGTCACCTAATTGCGGCGGTGAGAAGAAATTCTTATTGGAAAGCCCCTCTTTCCTCTGAGGCGCGCGGTTGTCAATATTGTGATTACGTAATATTATTTGTGAATAATTAATTATTGATTCATATGATGAGGAAAATATTGATTTTATGTGGATATAGATGGAGAAAAATTTTAATGTGACAATTGTTGAAAATTGAAATTTTATCTTTTACGATAAAATAATTCTTTTAAATATATTATTATATTTTAATAATATAATAATGGTGATATTTTACAACGAATGAGGGATATATGAGTATCACGAGGAGGAAGAGTATTTTTGTTGCAATAAATGTTTAAAACATGTTAAACATGTAAATTGGACCCCATTTATTGGTGAAATTTGATTATAGCCTGTAAAATCGTCCGTTTGTGGATTTCGGTCAATTTCTATTTGAAATTTGGAAAAACTTTCTTCTGCAAAGTTGTAGAGAATTGAATTTCCTATAAAAACTCATGAGATTCGAATTTTCTGATGAAAGGGCTATTTATTATGAATTATTGAAGTTCCAAAGCTCCGAAATAATTGATTTTTGGAAGTTTAAAATATTTAAAATTAGAAAAACGTTTTTTCTTACTTTTTCTAGAATGTGGCATGTGTTTGATGGCTGAAATCAGATTCTAGGCATGCGTAGGAAATTTATATAATTATATTATTAATTTATTAAATTTTACTGCTTTTGGTGTTCTAAGAATTTCTATAAATAGGGTCTTGGGTTAGAATTGAAAATCACACCGAAGCTGAAGTTTTCTCTCTCTATATTATCGGCGTATTCTTGTGAGTATTTTGAGTATACTTTGAGTATTGTTAGGCGGTTGCAAGTTCCTTCAAAGACTTATATCCCAGTATTCCAATTTAGAAATCTTAATCTTTCGAGGTAAGGGATGTTATTTTCTTCTCAAATGATATTATTTCTTCAATGTCATTATCTTTGAAATATTGGTTGGAACTTTTTATCAAATTTGGAACTTTTCCATGTGGGAGTTCTTATTCATGAGTTCTTATTCATGAGTTCTTATTCACGATTCTTATTCACGAAAGTACTATTCAGTGAAGCGTGAAGATGTTTTTTTGGGAAATTTCTATCTTTTGGTGTCTGAGTTACTTATTCACGTAGAGCTAAGCCTTTATTCACGTATCTGACCTTATTCATTTAGAAAAATAAAATTTCTTCTTTTTGTCCAAAATATCTATTACGGATACTAGCTTTGATTGTATTCATGTTTTGATCATTCTTGAATTTTACACCACTATGATTATTTTTGAGGTATTTTTGAACATGGATAAAACAAATACGAATCCTTAATCCTTAATCCTTGTCATTTTGTTTCCTTTGGATTCGTTTCTTAAAAAAATTATTTTTCATCATCCTCGGTCTTAAATGATGATATTATTGAATATCTTTGGCTGTGTAGTGCAAAGATGAATGATTTCTGAAGAATATCTTTGGGTACAGTAGTGCAAAGATGAGCAGTGTTTAGATGAACATGACTAAGTGATGAATATCTTTGGCTGTAGTGCAAAGATGAATATTTGATTCGGATGTATATTGATTGATGTTACAAATAAAAGATGAGCGATGAACTTTTAAATTCATACATAGAAGATAGTAGTTTGCATTCTTTACTTAACTCTTCTAATGAATTATTATTTCATTGCGAATATTGATTTAAAATTTGTTGTCTATTGTATTCTATTAGATTTTTTCCTGTTGAAGACTAACGGTAATTTGTTGTATATTATCTTAGTCATAATATTATTTTCTTGGGCTAGTTGAGCTCACCCTTTTCTTTTTGTTCCATTTTTCTTCTCGAGAGGTGAGAATATAAGCGAGTGCAGTGGGGTATGGAATGAAGGTTTTAGAAAGGATTGTTTAGTAGTCCTCACCATTTTTGTAAAATAATGTATCGATAAATGTGATGAGGATTTATTTGAGTATAGATATTATGCAGAAGATAATATTTGTATTCAAACTCACAGTTTCTTGTTGTAATAATAAAGTTGTAGTTGTTTACGTACCATGTATTGTGACTCGGAATAGGTGATGTATACCTATTTTGGGGGCGTCATGATTGGTATCGAGCTTAGGGATATGATCTCTGGCGGAGATCGGGGAATAGAACTAGGAGGGGAGAGCGAGTAAATCCTTCGCTAGTGTGTCCTACCTAAGCTTATTTGTTAGTTGGTCGATATATAGAGATATTATGTGATATATTGATTTCCTTAATTAACCCTTGTTTTATAGCAAAGTATTTGAGAATGTCAATTGAGAATATTAACAATGGAAATGAGGCCAGGTGGAGTCGCTTTGTACTCACCAACGAGAGAGAGCGTACAACAGTGGCAATGTTTCTCCCGTGAACAACACCCTTGAAAGCGAGATGATGAGCGAGGGATGTTTAGAAGCTTTTTGCGATTCATGCAAAATCGGACGAGGAGACTCGTGTTCAAAATCGAGAGGAAATGATAGCAATTCACGGGTTGTCACAACCCAAGCGATTCAAAGAGTTGGGACCACGAATTTAAGGGAAAGCGATCCGATCATGGCGGAAACATGGGTCAAGCAAATTACCAAGATATTCGATGTCTTGGGATGCACGGAAGAACAGAAGGTTCCATTCGCCACCTTTATGTTAAAGTGGGCGGCGAGACTCTTGGTGGGAGTCGTGAAGCGTACCCATCCAACCGCACTTTTCAAAGATGTCTTGGGAGAGCGTTTGAAGCTATTTAATGACAAATACTTTCACGAAAGTGTTCGTCGTATGAAGGAAGTTGAGTTCATCGATTTGGAACAAAACAACATGGCGGTGTCTCGAGACGAGGCAAAGTTTGCAGAGTTATCGAGTTTGCACCTCATTTGGTGGAGAATGAGGAGCGTATGGCCGCGGATGTTTCGAGAGGTTTGAAACCCGACATACGACAATATCTCATTTCTCATAAATTTTCTCTATATTAGGATGTTGTTAGCGAGGGCTCAATTGTTAGAAGCGAGATAATGAGTATATTCAACGAGGACCACGACGAGGATCGTGCGAGAGATAGCAATCAAGCGGAATAATGATAACCGGCGGAGAAGAAAAGACAGACGGACAAAAATGGTAACCACTCTGGTGGTAATCATGGCCATGAAAATAGAAAAAGCGAATCGGGAGGAGATTTTAAAAAGAGGAGATTTAACAATGACCATGTGAAGGACAGCGGTCGGCGGCAAGAATCGGGTTCTAAGGGAGAGAAACGACCACCGGTCGTATATATGCTATAAATGCGGAAAGAGGGATATATCGGTCCAAACTGTCCACAATGATTCAAGGTATGCTATAATTGTGGAAAGAAAGGACATATCGCTCGAGATTATGACGTTGCGAAACCTAGTTCGTGAGGGACGGTGACTCAAAAGTATCCCAGAGAAAAGTCAAAGTCAACGATTCCGGAAGGCGTTTGTTGTGGATGGTCAAAATGCGAGGAACCCAAACGAGGTGATCACGGGTAAGCTATTTATAAATTCTTCTTGAAGTTTATACCTTACTTGATCACTGGGGCTACCCATTCATTTATCTCTCTGCTTGTGCTCAACGTTTAAACTTGACTCAGGAGAAATTAGACTTTGACCTATCTGTGGAAACTCCGTTGGGAGAAACTTTCATCACATCCTTTGTTTATAAATCTTGTTTGATTCAAGTTGGCACCATCACCTTACTGTTGACCTTATCTCTTTAAAGATACTTGCTTTTGATGTGATTTTAGGGATTGATTGGTTAACTACTCATCATGCCAAAATTGATTGTTTTCGTAAGGTTGTTAGTTTTCATATTCCTAACCAACTTTGTTATGCGAATTCAAGCAACTAAACCATTAAAATCAATCACCGTCATATCTAATCATAAAGCTATTCGTTTATTGAAAAAGCGGATGTCAAGCTTTCTTAGCCCATGTTATGGATTTGAATAAAGACACGTCAAATTTGAATAATATTCCTGTTGTTATTGACTTTCTGACGTATTTTTCGAAGAACTTCCGATTCTACCCCGTAACGTGAAGTTGAATTCTTTATTGATCTTGAACTTTGGTACAAAGCCCATTTCTAAAACCCCATATCGAATGGCTCTATTGAACTTCGGGAGTTAAAGGTCCAACTACGAGAATTGTTGGACATCGGTTTCATTCGTCTAGTACATCTCCTTGGGGTGCTCTGTTTTATTTATAAAGAAGAAAGGCGGAGTATGCGACTTTGTATTGACTATCGGAATTGAACCATGTCACCATCAAGAATAGGTATCCTCTACCTCGTATTGATGACTTGTTTGACCGATTTGCAAGGGCACAATTCTTTTCAAAAATCGATCTTAGTTACGGATATCATCGGTGAAGATTAAGAGCGAGGATATCCAAAGGCGCCTTTAGAACTTCGAGACGGGCATTATGAATTCTTAGTGATGTCTTTCGGATGACTAATGCTCCTGCGGCTTTCATGGATATGATGAACCGAGTATTCAAGGAATATTTGGATCGATTCGTTGTTGTTTTATTGATGACATCTTCATATATTCCAAAAGTCGTGAAGATCATGAGCACCATTTGAAATTTGGTACTCCAAAGGCTTCGTGAAAACAAACTATATGCCAAATTAAAGAAATGCGAGTTCGGCTTGAGGAAGTAGCATTCCTTGGGCACGTGGTGTCGAAACATGGAGTATCTATTGATCCGTGAAGATTGAAGCAATACAAAGTTAGGGCAGCAACCAAGTCGGTGATCAAGACGTAGCTTTTGGGCTTAATTTGGTTATTATCGGAGATTCGTGGAAGGGTTTTCTCGAATCGCTACTCCATTAACTCACTAACTTTCGGAAAGATATAAAATTCGTTTGGAGCGAAGAATGCGAGAAGAGTTTCCAAGAGCTTAAGAGGAGACTTATTTTAAGACTGTTCTAACAATACCATCTGGTTCGGATGGATTTGTTATCTACAATGATGCTTCGTGCAAAGGGTTAGGATGTGTTCTCATGCAGCGTGGGAAAGTCATAGCCTATGCCTCACGACAACAACAAAAGAGTATGAGAGGAATTATCCTACTTATGATCTAGAGTTGGCGGTGATCGTTCAGCGCTAAAGATATGGAGGCACTATCTATATGGGGAGAAAGTGGAGATATATTCGGACCATAAAAGCCTTAAATATTTCTTCACTCAAAAAAGAACTCAACATCGCGGCAATGACGTTGGCTCGAGCTATTGAAAGACTACGACCACACTATTCAATACCATCCTGGAAAAGCGAGCGTGGTAGTGACGCGTTGAGTAGAAGATCATATGCGAGGAGCGAGTGCGATGATGTCAAGTATCGCATAGAGCCAACTTTAATAGAAAAAGTTAATGTTGCTCGAGCCACCCGACCCTTGAAATGATGCGTATGAAGAAGAAAACAAGAAGGAGCTATTCCTAAGCGAGAATTGATGAAGAAGGAATACTTGAGTCCACTCTAGACTTTGTGTTCCTAACGACTCGATTTGAAGTACAAGATTATGATGGAGGCACACAATACACCATTCGCAATCCATCTGGAAGTACTAAAATGTATCGTGATCTTGAC
The DNA here is from genome assembly GCA_020205615.1 of Panax quinquefolius. Lineage (NCBI taxonomy): Eukaryota > Viridiplantae > Streptophyta > Magnoliopsida > Apiales > Araliaceae > Panax > Panax quinquefolius. The sequence continues at coordinate 9,756,679 of CM035156.1, forward strand.
ATACATTTTGGTGGAACAATATGAGAGAGAGATTGCAAAGTTTATCTCAATGTGTTTAACTTGTCGGCGTGTAAAGGCGGAGCATCTGGTACCTAAGGGTAAGATTGCAACCACTTGAGATTCCGAAATGGAAGTGGGAACACATTACCATGGATTTCGTTCTGGGTCTTCCTACGATTTCTCAAGGCATCAATGCTATTTGGGTTATTGTTGATAGATTAACCAAGTCTGCTCATTTCTTGCCGTCATGGGAGACTTATTCACTTGAACATCTTGCTAGTATGTCGTGAATGAGATTGTGAGGTTGCATGGCATGCACTGTATCCATAGTTTTGGATCGTGACCCAAGATTCACTTCAAGATTTTGGGTTAGCTTGCAAAAAGCTATGGGCACGCAGTTACGATTTGGCCGCATACCATCCTCAAGCGGACGGACAATCGAAAGGACTATTCAAACTCTTGAAAATTTATTAAGACTCGTGTCCTAGACTTCAAGAGGCGGTTGGGATAAGTATTTACCATTGGTGGGAATTCTCTTACAACAACGGTTATCGACAAGTATAGGTGTAGCTCCATTTGAAGCATTATATGGACGAAAGTGTCGCTCTCGGTATGTTGGGACGAGGTGGGTGAAGCAACAACTTTGTTGGGACTGAGTTGTAATGCGTATGACTACGGAAAAGATCCAAATGATTCGACAGCGTATACAAAGCGGCACAAGATCGACAAAAGAGTTATGCGGATCTTCATCGAAAGGACGTGGAATTTAGTGTGGGGATCATGTATTGTTGCGTGTTGCTCCATGGAAGGAGTTACAAGATTTGGGAAGAGAGGAAAGCTCAATCCACGATTTATTGGTCCATTTCAAATTCTTGACCGAGTAGAAAATGTAGCCTATAGACTCGCGTTACCTCAGAGTATGTCTTGTGTTCATAATATGTTTCACATATCGTACTTCAGTAAATATGTGAAAGACCCGAACCACGTTATAGAAGTCGAACAGGATGAGATAATAGAAGACTTAACGTATGAGGAGGTACATCAAGATCTTGGATAGGAAGGAGCATGTCCTACGCTATGAAAGGTCATACCACAAGTTAAAGTTTTGTGGAGGAATCATGCTATAGAGGAAATGACACGGGAATTGGGAAGCGAAAATGAAAGCGAGGTATCCTCACCTTTTCGAAACACCAGTACGTCACGTCGATTTCGAGGGACGAAATTTCATAAGGAGGGAGGTTGTAAGACCCCAACTTATTATTAATGAAATTTAATTTCTCTATTTATTATTTTGAAATAGTAAGGGTTGATGTGATTAATGTGGATAGTTAGGGGTAAAATACGCAAATATTTCAAAATAAGCAAGTGGTTATAAAATATTCATTGTTTTCGGGAATATTAGTTTGGTCGTGGAATATTAAATCTGTCGGGGAATATTAAATTTACAAGCAGTGACCATGTATGGCCCCATAACGGAAAAGCGATTGGATGAAGAAAAGCGACAAATATAAGTTGGTTAAAAAAAATAGCAGGCGTAGTTATTCACAGATTATCTTGTTAAAATACTGGGGTGGTTAAAACACATAGAAGATACCAGTATTGCACCAATTATTGATTCTTACGTGAAGGCACTACTCAATAATGGTTACGATAATTATTATTCGATATTTTATTGAGTTAATAATTCTTTGCGTTGATATTTTATATTCTTTGTTGTTTTGATAATTGTCATTACACAAGTATTTTTCATTATCGAAGCAATAATTCATATTATCTGAATAATATTATTAGATAACATTATTGGCAATGTCTAGAAAGTTCATCTAAGGAGAGGTTTGGTCACCTAATTAATTGCGCCAAAGTGAGAAGAAATTCTTATTGGAAAGCCCCTCTTCACAGAAGGCGCACAGTCATCGATATTGTGATTACGTAATATTATTTGTGAATAATTAATTATTGATTCATATGATGAGGAAAATATTGATTTTATGTGGATATAGATGGAGAAAAATTTTAATGTGACAATTGTTGAAAATTGAAATTTTATCTTTTTACGATAAAATAATTCTTTTAAATATATTATTATATTTTAATAATATAATAATGGTGATATTTTTACAACGAATGAGGGATATATGAGTATACGAGGAGGAAGAGTATTTTTGTTGCAATAAATGTTTAAAACATGTTAAACATGTAAATTGGACCCCATTTATTATTTGAAATTTGATTATAGCTTGTAAAATCGCTGTTTGTGGATTTCGGTCAATTTCTATTTGAAATTTGGAAAAACTTTCATCTGCAAAGTTGTAGAGAATTGAATTTCCTATAAAAACTCATGAGATTCGAATTTTCTGATGAAAGGGCTATTTATTATGAATTATTGAAGTTCAAGCTCAAAATAATTGATTTTTGGAAGTTTAAAATATTTAAAATTAGAAAAACGTTTTTCTTACTTTTTCTAGAATGTGGCATGTGTTTGATGGCTGAAATCAGATTCTAGGCATGTGTAGGAAATTTATATAATTATATTATTAATTTATTAAATTTTACTGCTTTGGTGTTCTAGCAATTTCTATAAATAGGGTCTTAGGTTAGAATTGAAAATCACACCGTAAGCTGAAGTTTTCTCTCTATATTATCGAGCGTATTCTTGTGAGTATTTTGAGTATACTTTGAGTATTGTTAGGCGGTGCAAGTTCCTTCAAAGACTATATATCCATTATTCCAAATTTAAAAGTACTAATTTTTCGAGGTAAGGGATGTTATTTTCTTCTCAAATGATATTATTTCTTCAATATCATTATGCTGAAATATTGGTTGGAACTTTTTATCAAATTTGGAGTGGGAGTGGGGGGTAAGGGTATATACATAATCACATAATATTATTATTTTGGGGTGGGGTGGGGTGGGGAGGTGGGGTGGGGTGGGGTGAGGCGAAGGGGTATATACATAATCACATAATATTATTATTTTGGGTTGGGTTGGGGTGGGGTGGGGTGGGGTGAGGGTAAGGGGTATATACATAATCACATAATATTAGTGTCAAATCAGGTCTTCATGAAACCCATAACCCATAATAATATTAAAATGGTTAATATGGTTTTTAACCATAACCATATGGTTCCAACCCACATTATCAATATTAAAAATGGTTAATATAGTTTTAGTTCTTAAATGGAACCATAACCATATTTTAAAAACCAAAACCAACTCATAACCATATTTTGCCAGATCTAATTGCACCTCGCATCTTTTCTTTCTCCTACCATGGTTGGGCCTAAAAGAAAAAGATGGTGCACATCAACTCACTCCTGAATGCACTGGGGGTGATGTGAGGGGTGTATCTTTAAATAAAGAGAGATATAATTTCGATTGACAGACGTATAAACTGAATCAGGATTATTTGTGAAGATTTCTCTGTGAGGATCATATGAGGGTTTTATTGTGGAGTTGACAACACATTAAAAAGGAAATCCAACGGCTCACAACGTTTTGATAAGAATTTTTTTTACAAGTTGACAAAAAATTAGAAGCCACCAAACGCGTTTATTTTTACATATAATTTTTTAAAATGTCTTGATAAAATTTGTGAGCCGTTAGATCTCCTTTTTAATGTGTTGTCAATCTCACAACAAAATTCTCACAAGATCCTCACAGAGAAGTCTTTACAGAGAATCCTGATTCGTATAAACTAACTTTAAAATATTGTTATAGTTCAAATAAAAAATAAAATAAAATAAATGTCACCTTAATTTCAGTAGAGAAATTTCACAAGTATAATATGGGTTGAAAAATGATTAACCAATTAATTAACTTTATTTGTTTTAAAAATATGGGTTCAAACTTTAAGCAACCTGAATAAATAAAAATAGTTAACCGACCTATTTGTTCCAGTTAATATGGTTTGACCCAACAGTTAACTACTTATATTGTCAGGTCTACTCACATAAAAAATAGTCAAATAATACTCGTATACACTGTGTATAATATACATGTATATCGTGGATTTTCGCCTGACATGTGGAGCTCGCAACATGCATGTGTATGTGATCATTTGTTTATGTGATAATAGCATTATTTTTATAATAATAAGCGAATAGGAAAAGCTGAGAGAAAAGTCCGTGACACGTGGACTTCATTAAGGGATGATGATAAAGTCTTTTTTTCTACGTTCAAATTTGATTGTCCTTTATGAAATTGGTGACCATAAAACGCTTTAAAAATTTATCAATTTTATTCTTATACAGCACCCAAGACCCAAGTACATCATCATCATTATACATACAAAATGTAGGCCTATCTATCTCTCTGGATTGTTTGATTCATTGATCGAGACCTTTTATCTTTGTTCCCCTACTCAACTTATCAATTTTTATTTCTGTGCATAACTTGTGTGAATATATAAGACTAAACTCACCTTTTAAAAAAATTAATTTAAAATATTTTTAAAATAAAATTGAAGCGATATATATATATATATATATAAATTTTGTAATTAATAATACATAGTGATACAACTTTTTTATTTAGTCTAAATCAATTAACCTTCATCCTCGTTTACTCTAATATTGTTGAATATGTTTCAATAATTTTATATAATATTTATATTACTAAGAAAATTGAGATTTGTTTTGAAGTTCTTGGACTATAAGCACAAGGACATTGCAAGATAAGTGATAGGCAATGTCCTCCACCACATTCACCATTAAAAAAAATAAAATAATACTAGGTTGAAGTCCAAGTATTTTTTTTAAAAATCCAATATAAAAAAAAAAAAAAAAAAAAAACAAATCTGCATGAAGAATGTGGGTCCAGGTAGTAGTAGTAGGGGTGGGGTGGGGTTGGGTTGGGTGGGGATGGGATGTATGAACTTCCCTATGTATGGTATCCAAACATAAACATTAATTATTCTCTACCGGTGGTACGTACTTGCAAGTGGTTATATAATTAATTACTACATGTGACAAAAACAAAAATCATTTCAGCACTAAAAAAATATTACTACTACTACTACAACTCTGTTTCTATCTATATAGGAGTATTTTAGATCTGGATGAGCTCTTATCGAATTTTTAGTCGAATGAGTACGAATCGAATTCGAAGTATTTATTCATTTTACAACCTTAATTTTTATGCCTTTTTATTCTGTGGCTTAGCTAGCTAGTATGCAAGTTTCATGCTTTTATTTATGTTCAACTGAATGCTTAATAGTATGCAAGTTTCATGCTTAAGTTTTTAAAATAATAAATTTTATAATTATTAGTATTTTTTAAATACTTTGTAATATTTATAATTATATTGACATAAATTAATTGAATTCATTTTGATTTTGAGTTTAAAAATATTTTAAATTATATTTTTTAAAAATTAATATTAATATTATAATTTAAAACGAAGAAAAAAGAAGTATATTTTAATTGCACACTAGTACATATTTAAGAACAAGATTGTGCATTTGGAATTTAGGATTTATACTATAGGTGATTTTTCTGACAAAGGCCACGTAGTAGTAGTGGTAGTGGTCGGACCTTCTTCCACGTTTTCTATTTCTATTTCTTCTTTCTCGTACGTTCGTTCTCAAAAAGAAAATAATTTAACTCATTTTCTTGTCAACTTAACTGTCTCCTAAACTGATTGAATTTGCACATTCTTGATGAATGATTTTTTCTTCAAATTGGTTTGTCAAAATAAAATAATATATATATATATATATATATATATATATATAAGTATGCATTTAATCCTAAATTAAATTAAAATGTTCAATTAATTATTACTAGTTGATAATAAAATTGTAATTAAATCTTTAGTTTAAATAATGATTTTAATAATTTATCGTAGACATCATGTTAAAAAAATAATGCATAATTCAGTAATTATTTTTACTCGTGAGTGTCTAATAACACTAATTAAATAGTGATATTTGAGTTTAATTGGAATATACTAATTCCTAATAATTTTTTTTGCGCTAAATTAAATTGATTATAGTAATATTTGAGAAAGAAAACCTACACTATATATTTCAATTACTTAATTTAATAGTGGTATTTTCAAAAAATTAATAAAATTATTTATGTGTATCATCATTTATGTGTATTTATATATAAGAATAGAAGAATAGATGAGTTATCAAATTAAGTGAGTTAACTCACTTAATTAATTAAGAGTGGACTCAACGATTTTTTTAATTGATTTAATTTAATAATGTCATCATTTATGTATATTTATATATAAAGTATTGAAGTATTGATTACTTGTAATAATTACGTGGAAAAAATCAAATTTAGATGGGGATTGGATTGAATGTGCGACTTTTTTTTGTTATGAAATATTCCTGGGCTAAAAGGGAAATAGCAATTGGGATGTTAATGAGAAGAGATTTACACTTGTTATCTGGATAAAACAAGTGCAGATATTTATTATTTTTTAAAAATTCTACTATTTTTAAAAATTAAGTTAGTTACATTATTTTTAAATTTAAAATAAATAATAATTAATTTTAAAAAATCAAACTAAAATTTAATTTTAAAAGGAAAAGAATATACTACATTGTTATTGGGCTATGGCAGGGCGGAACGATAATTTATAAGATGACAAACTTAATAATGCGATAAAATTAAGTGTTTTAATTATTTCTGGGTGCGGGAAGGTGAGATTATAATGTGATATTGTTTGTTCGGATAGACGTTGACACATTAATTTATTGAAGTATGAGTCAGTGCCTTGAATGATAGTACTAATCTGGTTTCTATATATATATATATATATATATATATATATATATAGCGAGGAGGATAAAGTCGATCACTTTATCTTATTTATCATCCGCTAAATTTTTAATGATTTAACCCGAATGACGATTTCGATCATACAAATAGTTGCCTCATACTTTTAACGACGGACAACATATAAGCGTCATTAAAAAGTATAGACGGTTGTATTAGATGATCAAAATCGTCACGTCCCGTCGTCGTCATAAAAAGAGATGAAAGAGGGGGACCGATCATATAGAGACGGATGAGATAAACGCATGGGTCAAATCGATAAAAGAAAATGGCAAGTGAAATATATAAAGTGTGAGTTTTAATATCCGGACCGTGTATATATATAGGACAATGGTACTTCTCGAAATTCCATTTTTTTATTTTTTATTTTTTTTCTTTTAAAAGTGTTTTTAATGTTATAAATTTTAGATCAATTTTATCCCACCCATTAACGGACATGCCACCTAACTAACATGACTGACACATAGATATTTTTTGGTTACTAAGTATAACTAACAATTCATACGTAGAAAGTTAAGAAAGTAGTTAACGATTCAAATCAAATATATTTATCCCAATACATGTGCTCATTAATTCTTTCTTATTATTATTGTTGTTGTTGTTGTTATTATTATTATTATTATTATTATTTATTACTATTATTATTATCATTGGGGTTTTAAATTCAATTTTTAAATCTTTTTAACAAGATATATTATAATTAATGATACCTTTTATATAATTTATAATCATTATAATTTACTATGTAAAATTAATCAAAATTCATTTTTAAAATACCTCAAATAATAATAATAATAGTAATACCGTCTCCGTTACAAAAAGAGAAAAAAACCCAGCATTAGACCACCACTACTCCACCATCAAAACCATCGCCTCTCCTTGCACTACCATAGAACCATCAAAATCTACACTTCACCAATATAATCAGCGGCTAACTACCGTCGTTCACAATTAGATCTAGTGCCTAACCTATTCAATCTCACACTGTCATTAAAAAATTACTCAAATTAAGATCTCAATTGAGTTTTCGATCTGAATATACCCCACTCCAATCTATCATCAGGAGGTAAACCCATTCATTCTCGCCCGAATCAACTGAGTCTTCTCCTTCTCCTTCTCCTTCTCCTTCTCCTTCTCCTTCTCCATTCCCCTCGTCGCTGATTCCTCTACGAAATTCACCGTAATTGGAAGTTGGACAGGAGTCCGGTCGCAAATATAAAAAAAAATGGTTGAAGGAAGTGGCGGTTGAGAGAGAGGTGAAACCCTTTTCGTCATTTCAAATCTATAACCATTTTCGTAATCTGCATAAATAATTTATGAGGGCTTTTTAAATTTATCATCATCACTTTCTTAATTTCAATTCATCCACCAAACATTAACAGAGCATAGATCAAGAACAACAATAAGAGAAGAGAGAAAAAAATATTTTAATAGTGTACAAACTTAAAGAATAAGAAGAAGAAGATGGATTTTGAATTTTCAATCCTTAAAGTGAAGAACAAATGGTCACTATGATATGAAACAAATAGTCACTTACAACGCCAAAAAATGTTTTTTTGGTTTTTAGTTTTTTTCCGCTTGAATTTTTGGGTTAATGGTTATGAGAGCCTCAAATGTTTTTATAGGTGTCAACTCAGTCATAAAAAATGTCCACCTATCGGTCACATTAGTCTAGATGGCATATCCGTTAACGAGAGGGGCATAATTGACATAAAATTTATAACGTTAAGGGCACTTAAAAAAAGTTTAGGGTGGAAGTGAGATTTTGGAAAAATTATCAGAGATTTTTTTGGACCTTTGCCCTATATATATAGAGTTCTATTCCACAGTCAAAATTAACTATCGACATTATTCCACCTAAAAAATTTGTAGCCGTTCATTCGAGATTAATTTTTGCATAGGCTTGGTCGCACCTCCTAGATGCGGCCAGTGCAACTCCTTCTTACGACCAACTAATGACTATTATGTGAGACCCCAAAGTTTATGAATAAAGATTTAAATTTCTCGAAATATTTTTTTTGAATATTATGGTGTGGATTTGATATAATGTTATAGTTGTGGGTAATATTTATAAATTTTGTAAAGTATGCAAGTTGTTATATTATATTCGATTGGTCGGAGAATATTATTTGTGTCGGAGTATATTTGTACGACGACACAATCATTGGTGGACCCCACAACGGAATTATTGTCGGATTGAAAAAATGACAAAAATATTTTTATAAAAGTACAGGAATACGCGTGGTTGCATAGTAAGCTGCAGTATTGATTATTGACGCTTACGTGAGAAGTCGTTCGGGTTTTGTTCAATTATTGCTTGAAGAATTGTTGCGATAAGAAACTCACTTTAATTGATTAAATTATTGTTGATATTTTATATATTATTAAATCAATAATTGAGACGACGAAGTTATTAATATTATTATTTGCAATATTAACGATGTCTGTAAGTTACATCGAGGAGAAGTTTGGTCACCTAATTGCGGCGTCGATAGTGGAGAAATCCTTATTGAAAAGCCCACTCTTTCCAGGAAATCATATGGTGATTAATAATAGTGAATTATAATAATGATGATGAAGTTTTGTTTTATTAGTATTATTAATGTAATAAAAGCGGAAAAACTTTTTATATAAAAGCAGAATGCTTTTATAAAATTATTCGTTTTATTAGACTATAAATAGAATATATTATATACTATTACGTAGTAAAATCTTTTTTATATAAAATGTAATACTTTCATAAAGTTATTCGTTTTATTAGATTATAAATAGAATATATTATATTTTATTTAAAAGATTTTGTTTTATTAGAATATTTTATAGTAAACCAATCTGATCAGTCTCGTTTAAAAAGTAAATCAATCTGGACCGTTCAGAATTAGTTCTTATTCAGGTCAATTCTCCTATAAATGAAGCTTATTCCTTTATTATTTCTTTAATTCACTTTGAAACTCTAGAGAGAAACTATGAGAGAAAGAAGAAAAGTATTCTCGCTACTTACTACTCCAATATCCGGTTTGTTCTAAGGTAGGGGATATTATTTATTGTACTCGTATGGGTATTATTTCTTCAGTATTCATGAAGAGAACTTACATTATTCCATTTTTTTTTATTACATTGGAATAACTCGTATACATGATCTACCCTATAAACTTGGTGAAATTCTTACATTATTCCATTCTTTATCATTATGTTGGAATAACTTTTATACATCTGAGTCTGCATATGGTGAAATTCTTACATTATTCCATTCTTTATTATTCGCGGAACATCCACATGCGTGCGTTTACGCATGACTTGGTTCCGATTATTTATTATTACATTGGAATATCCTCGCTTCGGTCAATTTACGCTTTGACTGGTTAGATTATTTATTATACATTGGAACATCCACATGCGTGCACGCATGACCGGATTCTCGTTATTTATTATTCTCATTGGAATAACCTCGTCTCGTGTGATCTATCGCATGCCTGGTGATTTCTTTTGTTATTCCATTCTTTATTATACTCAGTTGGTTAAAGTTTTGACTTCTATACTCCATGAAATTAGTGGAATATCCTTAATATTTGCGCTTCATCCAGTATCTTTTCATGGAAATATTATTCTGAACATTCTTGAATTTTACTCTACAAAGAAATATCATGTTGACAATTTGGACGTTATTAGTTCGTGGATAAATTAATTCTTGAACTTGTTTTATTGAATTCTTATATTATTGTCATCATCCTCATGTTTATTTTATGTTGAAAGTCATCTGTGGCCTGTAGTGCATAGATGGACTTTGTATGATTATGACCGAGGATTAATCGATATAATCATGGCCAAGTAATATTACAAATGATGTGGTAAAAGTTCATCGTGGCCGTAGTGCATTGATGGGATGGTTGTTGGCATGATCATGACCATTGATGAATACACGAATATCCTTGGCCCGTACTGCATGAATAATTTATGGTTGTGATACTAATGAATATCCTTGGCCGTAGTGCAGGGATGATGTGGATTATTTATTAAGCTGAGTCTCAACGATAAAAGTGATAAAAAAAAACCTTTTTAAATCATAAAAGATAGTAGATTTTATTCTCTACTTGACTCTTTTAATGGATTGTTTGTTCCGCTGCAGTTAAACTTGATGTTTGTTATATTTTATCAGTTTAACATTGTTGAAGACTAATGATAATTTATTCTGCATTATCTTGGTCATAATATTTCTTACTGGGCTAGTTGAGCTCACCCTTTCGTTCATTGTTCTCTTCAGGAATTGAGAACGTAGCCGGGACTAGTCGGAAAATGGAGTGACGGTCCAGATGATAGCATTAGTAGTCCTCACTATTCTGTTAAATAGTGTGACAATAAATGTAATGAGGACTCCTTTGAGTGTGAATATTGTCAGATGACAATATTCTTATTAAAACTCTCAATTTATATTTTGTCGTATTTTACACGGTTGTATTATTAAGTTGTATTTGTATTTTTTTTTTACGTATATCGACGACCCAAGATGGGTGATGTATACCTATTTTGGGGTGTCTCGATTAGTATCAAAGCTTAGGATATGATCCACAAATTTGAAATGTGAGATAAGAACTAGGAGGGAGAGACGTGAAATTCTTTCGCTAGTATGACCTACCTAAGTTTAATTGGTATTTAATTGGTCGGTCAGAGTATAGGGATAATATGTGATATGTTAATTAACCCTTGTTTTGTGGCAATGATTTGAAAATGACATCAGAGAATGTTGAGAACATCAATGGAGCACAGGAGAGACCGTTGAGTCTCCATGGATCAATAATCGGGATAATGTGCATTAGGAAGGCGACAATCCTCGTGCAAATAATAACACCGACTCGGATGATGAACGATGGAATGTTTAGAGGCTTTATGCAATTCATGCAACATCAGGCAAGAGCGGCTCTATCCAAAATGAAGGTGGAAACACCTGGCAACTCTCGAACTGGCCACCGCTAAGCGATTCAAGAGCTGGGACCACCGTAGAGTTTTTGGAGAGCCAAAATCACTTAAAGGCGAGACGTGGATAAAAGCAGATTTGCAAGATATTTGATGTCTTGGGATGCTCCGAGGAGCAAAAGGTTCCCTTTGCCACCTTCATGTTGCGAGCAGATGCAGATTACTGGTGGGAATCTGTAAAGCGTACTCAACATGCCGCATTGAAGATGACTTGGGAGAAGTTCCAAGAATTATTCAACGACGAGTACTTTCCTGAAAGTATTCGTCACATGAAAGAGGTAGAGTTCATCAAGTTGGAGCAAAATAACATGTCTGTGTCGCAATACGAAGCCAAGTTCTCCGAGTTGTCCCGGTTTGCGTCCCATTTAGTTGATAATGAGGAGAGAATGACACGAATGTTTCTAAGAGGTTTGAAACCCGAGATACGTCAATATCTTATCTCTCATAAACTGTGTTTGTATTCAGATGTTGTTAATAGGGCTCAGTTATTAGAGCGCGATTATAAGTCAACCCAACCAAAAGAGAGCAGCCAACAAAATGATAATACCAGTGATAGCAGTCATCGAAGCGGTGATAATAAGCATGGAGGGAATCAGCATGCCAGAAATGGTAACCACTTCGGTGGTAATCATGGCCAAAATAATTAGAATGGACATTTCAAGAAGATGAGATTCAATAATGATGGAAAGACGTCAGCACCAGTACCCGTTGTTAAGGAAGGAGAACGACCACCTATCATATGTTTCAAATGCGGAGGGGAGGGACCCATCAGTCCAAACCGCGCGATGTCGTCCAAAGTATGTTATAATTATTGAAGAGAATGTCACCTAGCCCGATTTTGTCGTTCACCGAAGACAAGTTCAGCTAGGATGGAGGCACCAAAGGCGGATACGGACAAAACAAAGTCGGTGGTTTCAGGAAGAGCGTTTTTCGTGACTTCTCAAAAAGCGAGTGACCCGAACGAATTTAGCACGGGTTAGTTAATTATAAATTCTTGCGAAGACTATACCTTATTAGATACCGGTTCTACCCATTATTTTATCTCTCTTGCTTGCGTTCAACGTTCAAATTTGACCCCAGAGAAGTTAGACTTTGACTTATTGGTTGAAACTTCATTAGTAGAAACCTTCGTTACCTCCACTATTTATAAATCTCGTTTGATTCAAATCGACACTTTCACGTTACCTGTCGATCTTATCTCTTTGAAAATACTTGCCTTTGATTTGATTTTAAAAATCGATTGGTTAACTACTCATCATGCTTTTCGTAAGGTTGTTAGCTTTCATATTCCTAACCAACCTATTATGCGAATTCAAGCAACCAAACCACTAAATTCAATCATTGTCATATCAAGCCATAAGTAAAGAGCCCCGATCCTTTCATTGTTGACTTCCTTGTGTGGAATGCACCGAAGCCAGACTTTCTGTAGGCGACGTCGTGAATGACGATGGCAAGTTGATAGGTATCAATGTGACGTACTATCTAAGTCATGGATGAGAGTTACAGTTTTGAATGATATTTCTATTGTTAATAAATTTCCTAACGTATTCTTGAAGACTTCTTAGCCTACCCTAGAGCGTGAAATCGAATTTTGTATTGACCCCAGTACAAAACCCATTTCTAAAACCCTTAAATATTCTTCAACTAAAACAAACGTATCATGCGCCAAGGACATTGGCTCAAGCTGTTGAAGATTACGATCGTACCATTCAATATCATTGTAGAAGAGAGAACGTAGTAGCTGACGCGTTGAGTAGAAGATCGTATGCGTTTACGAGTATGATGTTATTAACACAAAGATCCATTTCGTATAACTTACAAATGATGAAGATAGAGTTAAAGACTCTAAGAACCCACATGAAGATAACAAATATACGAGTAGAATCGACTTTAAACGATAAAGTTTAAGCCGCTCAAGCTACACACCCGAATCTTATGAATATGAAGAAGAAGGTTCAAGAAGGCGTTATCTTTACCATCGATTAAATTGGCCCATTTGAAATCCTCTATCGATTAGGAACTGTGGCCTATAGACTCGTTTTATCGCCAAGTATGTCGCGTGTTCATAACGTTTTTCACGTATCGTTGTTAGTAAAAAAAAACTTAGTCTTGGGGGACTTTGGAGCCAAATTTTGGAATAATTAATGAATCTGAAAAATTATGAAATCATGGGGGGTTTTATAGATCATGTTACAAACTTTCCATAGCCTCAAAAACGAACTAATTCCAATAACGGATGAAGAAGTTATGAAGATTTGAAGTATGTGCGTCAAAAGTTGCAAAATTTAGAAAATTGGAGCTAAATGTCAAGGGTTGAGCGCCTAGGCACTAGGCTCGGCGCTTAGATTCTGCTCTTGGGCGCCTAGGCACTTGCCCAAGGCCAAATCTGGGCGCCTAGGAGCTGGTCAAGTGTTAAGCCAAAATCTGTCCGGACGTCCTTTAGTAAATTGGGCATAACTTTTTTATATGAACTCCGATTGAGGTGATTCAGGATGATTCGGCAAGATAACGAGTATACTAATAACTTTCTTTCTTTATATTTTGAGATTTGAGGTCGATATCAAGGCCTAAAATGGCTACTTTAGGGACTGATGTGCATTCAGAGGCAATCGAGGAGGACAAAGGCACGCACGTATATCTAACGATGTAATGTTTTCGACGATAAATGTATTCAAGGTTATACCTCAAGAGTTGGAATATGAAATGAAGTCAAGGTATCCACACCTCTTGGCATACCGTGTACGCACGTAAATTTCGAGGCGCTTAAATTTTATAAGGAGGGAGATTGTGAGACCCCAAAGTTTATGAATAAAGATTTAAATTTCTTGAAATATTTTTTTTGAATATTATGGTGTGGATTTGATATAATGTTATAGTTATGTGTAATATTTATAAATTTTGCAAAGTACGCAAGTTGTTATATTATATTCGATTGGTGGGGAATATTCTTTATGTCGGGAAATATTCAGATAACGGCACAATCATTGGTGGACCTCATTAACGGAATTATCATCGGATCGAGAAAACGACAAAAATATTTTTATTAAAATAACTACGAAAGTTTTACCGTTAAAAACTGTTGAACTACTCGGTAGTAAAAGTACGGGGAATACGTGGTTGCGTAGTAGACACGGTATTGATGATTATCGATGCTTACGTGAAGTCACTCACCTCGGTTTATTCAATTATTGCTTGAAGAATTGTTGCGATAGTATCTCACGTTAATTGATTCAATTATTATCGATATTTTATATATTATTAAATCAATAATTGAGACGACGAAGTTATTAATATTATTATTTACAATATTAACGATGTCAGTAAGTTACGCTTGATGATGAGAGGTTTGGTCACCTAATTTGGCGTCAATAATAGGAGAAATCCTTATTGAAAACCCCTCTTTCACAGGAACGACACGGTCGATTAATAATGTGAATTATAATAATGATGATGAAGTTTTGTTTTATTAGTATTATTAATGTAATAAAATAGAAAAGCTTTTTATATAAAGCAGAATGCTTTTATAAAGTTATGCGTTTTATTAGACTATAAATAGAATATATTATATTCTATTATGCATAGTAAAATCTTTTTATATAAAACTGTAAGACCCCAACTTTTTAATAAAGATGATTTTTCTATAAATATCATTTTTAAATATTATGGAATGAATTTGATATAATGTTATAGTTGTGGGTAATATTTATAAATTTTGCAAAGTACGCAAGTTGTTATATAATATTCGATTTGTCGGGGAATATTCGTTTTAACAGGGAATATTCGTACGACGGCACAATCATTGGTGGACCCCCACAACCGAATTATTGTCGGATTGAGAAAATGACAAAAATATTTTTATGAAAATAACGGCGGAAGTTTTACAGTTAAAATTGTTGAGCTACTCGGTAGTAAAAGTACATTAATACGCGTGGTTACATAGTAGCACACGGAATTGATTATTGATGCTTACGTGAGAAGTCACTCAGTTTTGTTCAATTATTGCTACGAAGAATTCTTTGCGTAGTATCTCACGTTATTTGATTCAATTATTGTCGATATTATATATATTATTAAATCAATAATTGAGACGACGAAGTTATTAATATTATTATTTGCAATATTAACGATGTCTACTAGTTCTGCCAAGGAGAGGTTTGGTCACCTAATTGCGCGCCAATAGGAAGAAATCCTTATTGGAAAGTCCCCTCTTTCCTGAGAACGACCTGGTCGATTAATATTGTGAATTATAATAATGATGATAAATGTTGTTAAAAATATTGAGATGATTTTTATAAAGTATTTGATGTTATTATATGGACCCCCATTTACCCATTTTCAAAATAATCGGTAGAAAATTATTTAATATAATAAAGGTGGGGCCCACATGTGGGGGCCATGTGTGGAAGAAATGGTTGAAATGAAAATGGGGTGGGGGTGAGGAAACGTATTTGGGTGGGAATTGTTATTATATATATATATATATATATATATATATATTATATTTTGTTTTTGGTTTTTTACTTAATTTGATTGAAATTTTAGTTGCTTGCAACATTGGTAAGCATCCGTGAATGAAGTAATGCATCAGTCAAGCATCCGTGAATGAAATAATTATTGCATCCGTGATTTTTCCTTACATAGTGCCCCTTCAATTCTCCTATAAATAAGATGCTTAGTTAGAATTGAAAACACACCAGAAATTCAGAGAATTCTTCTTCTATAATCTTGAGCGTATTTCTTTAGTGTTTTAAGAAGCTTTGAGCGTAGTGCAAGTTTTCTTCAAGAATATCCTCGCCCTACCGGTCGGAATACTCTTCATTTACGGTAAGGGGTATTATTTCTTTCGTATTCATGAAGAGAACTTCTGTTATTCCATTCTTTATTATTCTATTGGAATAACCTGTATACGCGGGCTATGTGACGCCCCCAAAATAGGTACACATCACCCATCTTGAGTCGCCAAATATATGGTAATAAATTCAAATACAAATTGATTATACAACAGTCGTGTAAAATACGACAAAATACATGATGTGAGTATTAATACAAATATTGTCATCTAGACAATATCCACACTCAATTTAGTCCTCATTACATTTATTATCGCACTATTTAACAGAATAGTGAGGACTACTAAGACACCATCTCGGACCATCACTCCGTTCCCCGACTAGTCCCGGCTACGTTCTCATTTCCTGAAGAGAACAGTGAAAGAAAGGGTGAGCTCAACTAGCCCAGTAAGAAATATTATGACTAAGATAATCTGTAATAAATTATCATTAGTCCTCAGCAAGTGTTAAACCGATAAAATACAATAGAAATCAAGTTTAGCTGCAGTGATGAACATGCAATCCATTAAAAGAGTCAAGTAGAGAATAAAATCTACTATCTTTTATGATTTAAAAAGGTTTTTCATCACTTTTATCGCTGAGACTCAGCTTAATAAATAATCCACATCATCCCTGCACTACGGTCAAGGATATTCATTTGGGTCACGACCACAAATTATCCATGCACTACAGGCCAAGGATATTTGTGTATTCATCAATGGTCATGATCATGCCAACAACTGTCCATCAATGCACTTCGGGCCAATGAGGACTTTTACCATATCATTTGTAACATTACGGTTATGATTACACCGAATAATCCCTGGTCATAATCATACCAAGTCCATCTATGCACTACAGTGCCACGTACAGATGACTTTCAAAATAATATAAACATGAGGATGATGACAATGATATAAGAATTCAATAAAACAAGTTCAAGAATTAATTTATTCAGAACTAATAACGTCAAATTGTCAACATGATACTTCTTTGTAAAGTAAAATTCAAGAATGCTCGGAAGAATATTTCCATGAAAAGATCTTTGGATGAAGCGCAAATATCAAGAATATTCCACTAATTTTATGGAGTGTAGAAGTCAAAACTTTAACCAACTGAGTATAATAAAGAATGGAATAACAAAAGAAATCACCATGCATGCGGTACTTCAGACAGTATAAAAGTTATTCCATCGAATAATAAATAACGGAACTCAGTCAGCGTGAATACGCATGCCATGCGAGGATATTTCCACAGAATAATAAAGAATGGAATACAACAGAAATCACCATGCATGCGGTTCTTCAGATAGGCAAAGTTATTCCAATGTAATACTAAATAGCGGAACCAAAGTGGGTGAAATTCACACCAACAGGATGTTCCAAAGAATAATAAAAAGACGGAACTAGGTCCCGCAGAAAACACGATACATGATATTCCAATAGAATAATAAAGAGGCGGAACCGGTCAAAACAGAAAGCATGCATACAGGATATTCTAACAGAATAATAATGACGGAACTGTGTCCCACGTAAAGATGTATACATATGATATTCCAAATGAATAATAAAGATTGGAATAGAAAAGAATTTCACCAAGTATAGGGTAGCTCACAGATACAAAAGTTATTCCAATGTAATAATAAAGATGGAATAATAGAAGTTCTCTTCATGAATACAAAAGAAATAATACCTCACTTACCGTAAAAGAAACTTGATATCGGAGTAATGAAATAGCAGAATACTTTTCTTCTTTCTCTCTATAGTTTCTTTCTCTATAGTTTCTCTCTCTAGAGTTTTAGTGAATTCGTAAGAAATAATGAAGGAATGAGCTTCTATTTATAGAAGAATGGAATAAATAGTAACCAATTCATGAGCGGTCAGATTGATTTATTTTTAATCGGATGGTCCATATTTAAAGCAAAATCTTTAAAATAAAATATAATATATTCTATTAATAATCTAATAAAACGAATAACTTTTAAAAAGATTTTACTATGCAAACACTATGCAAAACACTATCCATAATAAAATATAATATATTCTAATTATTATACAATAAAAGCGAGATAACTTTATAAAAGTATTACATTTTATATAAAAAATTTTACTATTAGCCTAATAAAACGAATAACTTTATAAAAGTATTCATTTTATATATAAAGTTTTTCCGCTTTTATTACGATAATAATATTTAATAAAACAAAACGTCATCATCATTATTATTATTCACACTATTAATCAATCGAGTCGCTTCTGTGAAAAGAGGGCTTTCCAATAAGGATTTCTCCCTATCATGCCGCAATTAGGTGACCAAACCTCTCCTTAGCGGTAACTTCTAGACATCGTTAATAATGAAAATAATAATATTAACAACTTCGTCATCTCAATTATTGATTTAATAACATATAAAATATCGACAATAATTGAATCGAACTGAGTGACTTCTCACATAAGCATTAATAATCAATACCGTAATGCTACTATGCAACCACGCCAGCGTATCTTGTACTTTTACTATCGAGTAGTTCAACAAGATCAACCAGTAAAACTTCCGCCGTTATTTTCATAAAAATATTTTTGTCGTTTTCTCAATCCGATGATAATTCTGTTGTGGGGTCCACCAATGATTGTGCCGTCATTCGAATATTCCCTGATAAATCGAATATTATATAACAATTTACGTACTTTGCAAAATTTATAAATATTATTCACAGCTATAACATTATATCAAATTTATTCCATAATATTCAAAAAATGATATTTATAGAAAATTCATTTTTTTTCATAAAAGTTGGGGTCTTACAATCTCCCCTTCTTATGAAATTTTACCCTCGAAATTAGGGTACGTACCTGGTATGTCGAAGAGGTAAGGATACTTTGATTTCATTTCAGATTCTAACTCCCAGGTCATTTCCTCAACATCGTGGTTCCTCCATAACACTTTGACTTGAGGTATATCCTTGGAGCGTAGAATATGTTCCTTCTTATCCAAGATTTGAACAGGAACCTCTTCATACGTTAAATATTCCGCTATTTTGTCCGGTTCTAACTCAATAATATGGTTCGAGTCTTTCACATATTTACGTAACATGGATATATAAAAAATGTTATGAACACGAGACATACTTGGCGGTAAAGCAAGTCTATAGGCTATAGTCCCTACTCGATCGAGGATTAAAAATGGGCCAATGAATCGAGGATTGAGCTTTCCTCTCTTTATAAATCTCGTAACTCCTTTCCATAGAGCAAAACGTAACAACACATGATCTCCAATATCGAATTCCACGTCCTTTCGATGAAGATCAGCATAACTCTTTTGTCGGTCTTGTGAGGTTTTTGTACGTTGTTGGATCGTTTGAATATTTTTTGTAGTCATACGTACCAACTCCGGTCCCAATAACGTTGCTTCACCCACCTCATCCCAGCATACTAGAGAACGACACTTTCTTCCATACAACGCCTCGAATGGAGCCATGCCAATATTTGCTTAATAATTGTTGTTGTAGGAAAACTCCACCAATGGTAAGAACTTGTTCCAACTTCCCTTGAAGTTAAAGACACAGAGTCCTAATAAATCTTCAAGAGTTTGAATAGTCCTCTCTGATTGTCCGCCCATCTGAGGATGATAAGCCGAACTAAATCGTAAATCTGTGCCCATAGCTTTTTGCAAACTAACCCAAAATCGTGAAGTGAATCTTGGGACTCGATAAGAAACTATGGATACTGGCATACCATGCAGTCTTACAATCTCGTTTATGTACATACGAGCAAGACGTTTAATTGTATAAGTTTCTCGTATTGGTAAGAAATGAGCAGACTTGGTCAATATATCAATAATGACCCAAATTGCATCTATGCCTTGAGAAACCTTAGGAAGACCAGTAACAAAATCCATAGTAATGTGCTCCCACTTCCATTCTGGAATTTCAAGTGGTTGCAATGGACCTTTTGGTACTTGATGCTCCGCTTTGACTCGTTGACAAGTTAGACACCTTGAGATAAACAGCGATATCTCTCTCTTCATATTGCTCCACCAAAATGTATGACGAAGATCATGATACATTTTGGTACTCCCAGGATGGATTGCAAACGGTGTGTTGTACGCCTCCATCATAAATTTATACTTTAAATCAGGGTTGTTAGGAACACAAAGTCTGGAGTTGACTCGAAGTATTCCTTCTTCATCAATTCTTGCTTCCGGCATAGCACCTTCTTGTACTTTCTTCCTCATATGCATTAGCTCCAGGTCTATAGCTTGAGCAACTTTAACTTTATCAATTAAAGTCGGTTCTACTAGTATATTCGCCATCATCACATGGGTCCCTGGAGTCTTTAATTCTATCTCCATCCTTTCCAAGTCATACAAGATGGGCCTTTGCGTTGACAATATCACACTTGTACCCGCATATGATCTTCTACTCAATGCGTCAGCTACCACGTTTACTTTTCTAGGATGGTATGATCATAATCTTTCAACATTTCAAGCCAACGTCGCTGTCGCATGTTGAGTTCCTTTTTAGTGAAGAAATATTTGTGGCTTTTATGATCCGTAAAGATCTCCACTTTCTCCCCATACAAGTAATGCCTCCAAATTTGAAGTACGAAGACAAAGCTGCCAACTCTAGATCATGAGTAGGATAATTCCACTCATATTCTTTGAGTTGTCGAGAGGCATAAGCTGTGACTTTCCCATGTTGCATGAGAACACATCCTAACCCCTTGCCTGAAGCATCACTGTAGATGGCAAAGCCCTCCGAGCCAGATGGTATTGTCAGAACAGGTGCTGAAATGAGTCTTCTTTTAAGTTCTTGAAAACTCTTCTCACATTCCTCGTTCTAAGCAAGAATTTGTATCTTTCCAAAGTCAATTTGAGTTAAGGGAGTAGCGATTCGAGAAACCCTTCTATGAATCTACTATAATAACCAGCTAAGCCGAGAAAGCTACGTACTTCGATCACTAATTTAGGTTGCTCCCAGCTTTGAATGGCTTCAATCTTTATCGGGTCAACAGATATTCCATGACTTGATACCACGTGCCCAAGGAATGCTACTTCCTCAAGCCAGAACTCGCATTTCTTTAACTTGGCATAAAGCTTATATTCACGAAGCTTTTGGAGTATCAGCCTCAAGTGTTGCTCATGATCTTCACGGCTTTTAGAATAAATAAGGATGTCATCAATAAAAACGACCACAAAGTGATCCAAATATTCCTTGAATTCTCAGTTCATCATATCCATGAAGGCAGCAGGAGCATTAGTCAATCCAAAAGACATGACTAGGAATTCATAATGCCCATACCGAGTTCTAAAAGCCGTCTTTGGAATGTCATCGGTTCTAATTTTCAATTGGTGATATCCGAAACGAAGATTAATCTTTGAAAAGAATTTGGCGCCTTGCAACTGGTCAAACAGGTCATCAATACGTGGCAATGAGTACCTATTTTTGATGGTGACATGATTCAACTCCCGATAATCAATTCAAAGTCGCATACTCCCATCTTTCTTCTTCACGAATAGAGCAGAGCACCCCAAGGAGAAGTACTAGGACGAATAAAGCCAATGTCTAACAATTCCTGCGATTGGGTTTTTAACTCCACGAAGTTCAATAGAGCCATTCGATATGGGGCTTTGGAAATAGGTTTTGTACCGTGTTCAAGGTCGATACAAAATTCAATTTCACGCCTACGGGGTAGGCAGGGAAGTTCTTCGGGAGAATCGTCGAAATTCATTAACAATAGAAATATCATTCAAAAGCGGCGTATTTTTGTTTAGATCCGTGACATGAGCTAAGAAAGCTTGACATCCGCTTTTTTAATAAACGAATAGCTTTATGGCTTGAGATGACAGTGATTGATTTTAATGGTTTAGTTGCTTGAATTCGCATAATAGGTTGATTAGGAATATGAAAGCTAACACCTTACGAAAACAATCAATTTTTGCATGATGAGTAGTTAACCATTTTCAATTGCTCCACTGTTAACATTCTCAGTCGACATTCTCAAATATTGTCATAAAACAAAGGTTAATTAAAGAAATTAACATATCACATAATATCCCTATATACTGACCAACTAACAAATAAGCTTAGGTAAGACATACTAGCGAAGGTTTTACTCGTCTCTCCCCTCCCAATTCTATTCCTCGATCTCCGCCAGAGATCATATCCCTAAGCTCTGATACCAACTGTGACGCCCCCAAAATAGGTATACATCACCCATTTTGAGTTGTCAATAACATGGTACAGAAACAACTACAACTTTATTAATACAACAAATAAATTGTAAGTTTAAATACAAATATTCTTATCTAGACAATATCCATACCCAACTAAGTCCTCATTACAATTATTGGTACATTATTTTATAAAAATGGTGAGGACTACTAAAACAACTTCTAGAACCATCATTCCACACCTGCACTAGTACTCATTTACATTCTCGCCTCCCGAGAAGAAAATGGAACAAAAGGAAAAGGGTGAGCTCAACTAGCCCAATAAAGAATATTATGACTAAGATAACATAGAACAAATTATCGTTAGTCTTCAACAGGGAAAAAGCTGATAGAATATAATAAATAACAGGTTTCAGATCAATATTCGCAGCGAAAATAATAAATCATAGATGAGTTACGAAGAGAATGAAATTAATCTATGAATTTAAAAGTCCATCATCAATATTTTATCCCTGTAACATCAATAAATATTCATCTTGAATCAAATATTCATCTTTGCACTACAGGCCAAAGATATTCATCAGTTGGTCATGTTCATCTCAACACCTGTACATCTTTGCACTACGGGCCAAAGATATTCATAAGAAAATCAACCATCTTTGCACTGCAGGCCAAAGATATTCAGTAATATCATCTTTTAGGACTGAGAATGATGAAAAATATTTTAAAGAAAACGAATCTAGTGAAACAAAAGAACAAATATTAAGGATTCGTACTTTAAACAATCCGAGTTCAAAAATACTTCATAAATAACTATAGTGAAGTAAAATTCAAGAATGATCAAAACATGGATACAATCAAAGCTAGTATCCATAATCGATATTTAGAAAAAAAATGAAAATTCAATTTTTATGTGAATAGTGTCGTATTCGTGAATAGTGCCGTATACGTGAATAGTAACTGTAAGACCCCAGCTTTTATAAATAAAGATGAATTTTCTATAAATATTATTTTTGAATATTATGAAATAATTTGATATAATGTTATAGTTGTGGGTAATATTTATAAATTTTGCAAAGTATGCGAAGTGGTTATATTATATTCGATTGGTCGAGGAATATTAGGTTTAGCAGGGAATATTCGTATAACTACTCAATCATAGTGGACCCCATAATGTAATTATTGTCGAATCGAGAAAACGACATAAAAATATTTTATTAAAATAACGGCGGAAGTTTTACCGTTGATATTGTTGAACTACTCAGTAGTAAAAATGCGAGAATACGTGTGGTTGCATAAGTAGACACGCGGTATTGATTATTGATGCTTATATGAGAAGTCACCGGTTTGATTCCATTATTGTCGATTAATAATATGAATTATTATAGCGATAATGACGTTTTGTTTTATTCGTATTATTAACGTAATAAAGCGAAACATCTTTTATATAAAATGTAATACTTTATTAAAGTTATTCTATAAATAAAATATATTATATTTTATTATGCATATTTTTTTAAATAGTGTTTTGCGTAGTGTTAGATAGTATTTTCATAGTAAAATATTTTTATATAAATAGAATATATTATATTTTATTTAAAAATTTTGTTTTAAATATGGACCGTCGATTAAAGTAAATCAATCCGGACCGTTCATGGATTAATTACTATGCATTCTATTTTCCTATAAATAAGCTCATTCCTTCATTATTTTCTTACTTAATTCACCAAACTCTGAGAGAGAAACTATAGAGAAAGAAGAAAAGTATTCATTACTTCACTTTGCCAATATTCAGCTTCTTCTAAGGTAGGGAATATTATTTGTTGTATGCCGTAAGGTGTTATTCTTTTGTATTCATGAAGAGAACTTCTTTTGTTATTCCATTCTTATTTATTCATTTGGAATAACTTTGATCACGCTGAATCCCTATACTTGGTGATCTTCTTCTTTTATTCCATTCTTCTATTATTCATTGGAACATCCATTCGTGTGTTTTACACCTAATTCGGGTTCCGTTAAAATCTTTATTATTATTACATTGGAACATCCATGCATGTGTTTTACACGGGACCGGTAAAATCTTTTTATTATTCATTGGAACATCCTGTGCGTGTGTTTTACAGGACTGGTTAAAATCTTTATCATTCTGTTGGAATATCCTATCTCGTGTGTTTTACACCGGATCCGGGTTCCATCTTTATTATTCTGTTGGAACATCCGCTTCGGGTGTGAATTTCACCGACTTCGGTTCCGTTATTATTATTCATTGAATAACTGTCTACGCGGAAATACCGCATGCATGGTGATTTCTTTTGTTATTCCATTCTTTATTATACCCGGTTGGTTAAAACTTTGACTTCTATACTCCATGAAATTAGTAGAATATCCTTGATATTTGCGTTTCATCCAAAGATCTTTTCATGGAAATATTCTTCCGATCATTCTTGAATTTTACTCTACAAAGCAAAGATCATGTTCGGTTTGGATGTTATTAGTTCCTGAATAACTTAATTCTTGAACTTGTTTTATTGAATTCTTATATTATTGTCATCATCCTCATGTTTATATTTTTTTAAAGTCATACGTGGCCTGTAGAGAGCATGGATGGACTTGGTATGATTATGATTGGGGATTATTCAGGTGTAATCATGGACCGTAATGTTACAAATGATGTGGTAAAAGTCCTCATTGGTAGTAGTGCATTGATGGATGATTGTTGGTATGATCATGACCATTAATGAATACACAACTATTCTCGCCCGTAGTAGTGCGGGAATAATTGTGGTCGTGATACTAAAGAATATCCTTGGCCAGAAGTGGGGGGTGATTCGATGATGTGGATTATTTATTAAAAGTGAGTCTCAAATATATAAATGATGAAAAACCTTTTAAATCATAAAAGATAGTAGATTTTATTTTCTACTTGACTCTTTTAATGGATTGCTTGTTTCACCGCAGATTAAACTTGATGTTTATTATATTTTATCGGTTTAACAATGTTGAAGGCTATTGATAATTTATTCGCATTATCTTAGTCATAATATTTCATTGGGCTAGTTGAGCTCACCCTTTCTTTCTTCGTTCTCTTCGTGAAATGAGAATATAAATTTGGGACGAGTCGGGGAACTGAGTAATAGTCCGGAGGATAGCATTAGTAGTCCTCACTATTCGTGAAATAAAGTGTGATAATAATTGTAATGAGGACTCCTTTTGAGTTTGTATAATATCTAGTAGACAATATTTGTATTCAAACTCACAGTTTATGTCGTATTGTACACGACAGTTATATTAGTAAGTTGTATTTAAATTCTGTACCATGTATCTGACTACCCAAGATGGGTGATGTATACCTAATTTTGGGGGCGTCACAGTTGGTATCAGAGCTTAGGGATATGATCCCTGGCTAAGATGTGAGAATAGTACTAGGAGGGGAGAGACGGAGAATACCTTCGTTAGTATGACCTACCTAAGTTTATGTGTTATTTTATTGGTGAATTCGAATATAAAGATAATTGTTACACGTCAATTAATCTCTTGTTTTGTGGCAAGATGTCGAAAATGACATCCGAGAATGTTGAGAATAAGAATGGAGCACACAGCGATCGTTGATTCACCACATATCAATAATCGGGATAATGCATCGTTAAGGCGACAATCCTCATGCGAAACAATAACACCGACCAAATGATGAATGATCAAATGTTCGGAGGCTTTATATGAATTTATGCAACAAAGAAAGTAGAGCGACTCTGCCCAAAACGTAGGTGGAAACACAGAAAACTCTCAAGCGGTCACCGCTAAACAATTCAAGGAGCTGGGACCAATAGGAGTTTAAGGGAGAGCAAAACCACTTCGCTAAGCATGGATAAAGCATTACAAGATATTTGATGTCTTGGGATGCTCGAGAGCAAAAGGTTCCTTCACGCTTTTATGTCATGCGTGGAGAGGTGACATCTTGGTGGGAATCCAGTAAAACGACTCAACCTCTTCAGATCAAGATATCTTGGGAGAAGTTCCAGAGTCATTCAACGACAAATACTTTTTCGAAAGTATTCGCCACATGAAGGAGGTGGAGTTTATCAAGTTGGAACAAAATAATATGACCGTGTGTCGCAATACGAGGCAAAATTTGTGGAGTTATCACGGTTTGCGGCCCCACTTGGTGGATAATGAAGAGAGAATGGCACGAATGTTTTTAAGAGGTTTGAAGTGAGATACGCCAACATCTTATTTCTCATAAAGCGTGTTTGTATTAGGATGTTGTAAATAGGGCTCGATTAGTGGAGGCGCGATAACGAGTCAACGCAACTAAAAGAGAAAGCCGGCAAAATTATAATACCAAGCGAGTAGTCATCGTTGCGGTGACAACAAGCGTGGAGGAATCAACATGCCAGATATCTGGTAACCACCGGTGGTAATCAGGCCAAAACAATAAGAATGGACATTTCAAGAAACGGAGATTTAACAATGATGGAAAGACGTCAAAGACCAAAGACCGTTGTTAAGGAAGGAGAAAGACCACCTATCATATGCTTCAAATGCGGAGAAGAGGACACATCATCGAACTGTGCCATGCCGCCAAAAAGCATGTTATAATTGTGGAAGAGAAGGTCACTTAGCTCGATTTTGTGCGCCATCAAGACAAATTCAACTAGGATGGAGGCACCAAAGGCCGCTCCAGAAAAAGTCAAACCAGAGAAAGTCTAAGGGAGAAGCGTTTTGTTGTGACCTCCCGAGAGCAAGGAACCCGAATGAGGTCATCACGGGTAAGCTTATCATAAACTCTAATGAAGTCTATACTTTATTTGATAACGGTTCTACCCATTCTTTTATTTCTCCTACTGCGCTCATCGATTAAATTTGACTCAGAGAAATTAGACTTTGACTTATCTGTGGAAACTCGTTGGAGAGAAACCTTCATTACATCCATCGTTTATAAGTCTTGTTTGGTTCAAATCGGTACCCTCACATTACTCCGTCGATCTTATTTCATTAAAAATACTTGCATTTGACGTGATTCTGTGGATTGATTGGTTAACTACTTATCATGCAAAAATTGATTGTTTTCGTAAGGTTGTTAGCTTTCATATTCCTAATCAACCTATTATGCGAATTCAAACAACCAAACCATTAAAATCAATCACGGTCATCTCAAGCCATAAACCTATTCGTTTATTAAAAAACGGATGTCAAGCTTTCTTAGCTCATGTCACGATTTTAACAAAAATACGCCGCTTTTGAACGATATTTCTATTGTTAATAAATTTCCGACGTATTCTAGAAGAACTTCCACGGCTACCCCAGAAGCGTGAAATTGAATTTTGTATCGCCCTTAAACCCTAAGACAAAACCTATTTCCAAAGCCCCATATCGAATGGCTCCTATTGAACTTCGTGAGTTAAAGACCCAACTGCAGGAATTGTTAGACATTGGCTTTATTCATCCTAGTACTTCTCCTTGGGGTGCTCCCATTCTATTCGTGAAGAAGAAAGATGGGAGTATGCGACTTTGTATTGATTATCGGGAGTTGAATCATATCACCATCAAAAATAGGTATCCATTGCCACGTATTGATGACTGTTTGACGGCAAGGAGCCAAATTCTTTTCAAAGATTGATCTTCGTTAGGATATCACCAATTGAAGATTAGAATCACGACATTCCAAAGACTTCGCCCGAACTCCGATGACGGCATTATGAATTTCTAGTCATGTCCTTTGGATTGACTAATGCTCTCTCTTGCGCTTCATGGATATGATGAACCAAAGTATTCAAGGAATATTTAGATCACTTTGTGGTCGTCTTTATTGATGACATCCTTATTTATTCCAAAAGCCGTGAAGATCATGAGCAACACTTGAGGCTGACACTCCAAAAGCTTCGTGAATATAAGCTTTATGCCAAGTTGAAGAAATGCGAGTTCTGGTTTGAAGAAGTAGCATTCCTTGGGCACGTGGTATCAAGTCATGGAATATCATTGACCCAAAGAAAGATTGAAGCTATTCAAAGTTTGGGAACAACCTAAATCAAGGGCCAAGACGTAGCTTTCGGTTTAATTTGGTTATTATCGGAGATTCGTGGAAGGATTTTCTCGAATCGCTACTCCATTGACTCAACGGTGACTCAAAAGATACAAAGTTCGGTTGGAGCGAAGAATGTGAGAAGAGTTTTCAAGAACTCAAGAGGAGACTTATTTCAAAGACCTATTCGACAATACCATCTGGCTCGGAGGATTTGTCATCTACTGATGCTTCGGGCAAAGGGTTGGGATGTGTTCTCATGCAACATGGAAAAGTTATAGCTTTATGCCTCATGACAACTCAAAGATTATGAGAGGAATTATCCTACTCATGATCCGGAGTTAGCAAATTGTTTATCTTTTGCACTTAAAATTTGGAGGCATTATTTGTATGGGGAGAAAGTGGAAATCTTTACGGATCATAAAAGCCTCAAATATTTCTTCACTCAAAAGGAACTCAACACGCGACAACAACGTTGGCTTGAACTATTGAAAGATTATGATCATACCATCCAATACCATCCCGAAAAATGAACGTGGTAGGTGACGCATTGAGTAGAAGATCATATGCAAGACGAGTGCGTTATTGTCAACGCAAAGGCCCATTTTGTGTGACTTGCAAAGGATGGAGATAGAGTTAAAGACTCAGGACGTATGTGATGATAGCGAATATACGTAGAACCGACTTTAATCGATAAAGTTAAAGTCGCCAAGCTACTGACACTGGAGGCGATGCGTATGAGAAGAAAGTCAA
Organism: Panax quinquefolius; assembly: GCA_020205615.1. NCBI lineage: Eukaryota > Viridiplantae > Streptophyta > Magnoliopsida > Apiales > Araliaceae > Panax > Panax quinquefolius. The sequence goes on from CM035156.1 coordinate 9,786,210, forward strand.
GAGGTGCTACGCCGGAAGCAAGAATCGATGAAGAAGGAATACTTGAGTCAACTCCGGACTTTGTGTTTCTAACGACCGATTTAAAGTATAATATCATGATGGAGGCGCACAACACACCATTTGCAATCCATCTCGGGAGTACCAAATGTATCATGATATTCGCTATACATTTTGGTGGAGCAATATGAAGAGAGAGATAGCGTTGTTTATCTCAAGGTGTCTAACTTGTCAACGAGTTAAAGCGGAGCATCAAGTACCAAAAGGTCCATCAGAACCACTTGAAATTCCAGAATGGAAGTGGGAGCACATTACCATGGATTCGTTCACGGTCTTCCTAAGGTTTCTCAAGGCATTGATGCGATTTGGGTCATTATTGATAGATTGACCAAGTCTGCTCATTTCTTACCGATACGAGAAACTTATACACTTGAACTTCTTACTCGTATGTACATAAACGAGATTGTAAGACTGCATGGTATGCCGATATCCATAGTTTCTGATCGAGACCCAAGATTCACTTCACGATTTTGGGTTAGTTTGCAAAAAGCTATGGGCACAGACTTACGATTTAGCTTGGCATATCATCCTCAGACGGACGGACAATCGGAGAGGACTATTCAAACTCTTGAAGATCTATTAAGACTCTGTGGTAAAAGTGAAAGTAATATGCACACAAGCCAATCATGTTTGATGATAAAGCATATACTTTGTAACAATCTTATTCATTTATTAATAAAAAGTATTAATTTATTAAAGGCTTTTAATTATCTACATGATCTCGCTTTTATAATATATGATAAACCCATAGTTTTAAGCAATGCTTTTAGAATAATGATGATGATCATTCTAATGAGAGATCTAAATTCTTTGAAAGCTTAAAACTAAAATAGTTCCCAATCGTTGGATTACTAAATTGGGGATTAGTGAATCCAGGATAGATTGTACATACGCCGTTCTTGCTTTCATTGGATGAGGATGATTGATCTCATGATCATTTATGTGGAGACACTAAAAGCAAGTATGTAGGTGCTTATTAGAGAATAAGTTCATCGAACGTGGCTCATTGAAGGAATACCTAATGGAGTTTTACTTTTTGTCAATAGGAATTCTGTAGTGATAGTAGACTGATGATCCTTGGACTTGAGATCATCATAAGTATCTTGTGTATGATGAGTTATACTTTGACTTATTCCTTAAGACCCTTAGGGTATATCAAAGGTATGCTTGGGTATAATAAGTTATACATAGAGATAATGTATGATCGATAAAGAATCTACCACTTATTAAAAGAAGAGAAATGTCTATGTGATTCGATAAATGACAACCCAGTAGAGTCCGGGTTAAGACAGAATGAAATTAGAAAGGAGTTTCTAATTTGCATTATTTGGTGTTGTGCATTTAAGGATCGAGAAATACATATAATTAAATAAAATAAGACTTGTGAGTAATTCCATGTCTTATATTTAATTGGGACATTGTATGGTGGAAGGATTGAATTGCATTTGAACTATTTACTCAAAGGTTCTTTTTATGATTAATGTTGAAATCTATATTATCCCGGAAAGTCGTTGATGAAGCAGTGAGGCTTATCCCTATTGTAGATTAAATATTATTTATTTAAATAAATTAATTATTTAATTTATTTATTTAAATAAGATTAGAATTGTTTTAATTGATTTATTCACAGGGTTTAATATGGAGAACCTAAAGGGTCACACCATAAAAGGAAGAATAATTATTTAAAAGTTAATGGCATAATCGTAATAATATGTTATGTATATTTAATTTAATCTATGGTGATAGAATAAATTAAATAGCTTAATATTTATTATTTAATATTTTAGAAATATTAAATATAAATTAATAAGAGAGTCTTATTAATATTATTACAATTATTATTATTATTTTAATTTCTAAAAGAGTTTAGGAATTAATTTAATATAAGTATTTCATTTATTCCTAATTGGATTAGGAAGGAAAATTAGTTAAAGGAGTTTAATTAATTATCCCTAATAAGATTAAGGAGCCCCTTTAATTAAAAGGGTTTAATTAAATAATACCTTATTTTAATAGGGTTACTTGATATCTTTATAAGAGGAGTCTTATATCGGATATTTAGACTACGTAATAATTCGAAATGGTTGGAGAAGTGTTTCCTTTCTATAGAGATAGAAAAACTAGGGTTTAGCCAACCACCCATCTTCTTGAATCCTTCTTCTTCCTTGGTGGATCACCCCTGAGAGGCCAAACACTTGGGTGGCTAACGTTGATCAAAGGAAGGAACCAAACCCGGTGGATTCAAGTTGAACGCGAAAAGAATTGGAGGTGAACTTGTACGAGAAGCTTGATTTTCAAGGGTATGATTCTTGTTCTTTGATTTTTGTTTAATTAATAATTGTGCATAAAGGTGATTCGTATATGGGTTGTAAAATTTTTAAACTCGATTTTTACACGTTGCGCTTTATTTATGCAATTTGATTCAAGATTCTTGAATATTACAAACCCAACAAATGGTATCGTAGCCAAACCTTTATGCGAATTATTAATTATTTTAATTTAATATGATGTTGATATGTGTTTAGAATAATTTAATTGGGCATAATTTTGTTGTATAAAATTTATTAAAAAAAAATTGCGAAATAGTTGATTTTGCCAATCCAAAGATTTTGAATTCACGTGGCTTTTAACTTATCATATTTCATCTAGTTATTTTTAAAAAAAGTGTCCTGCAAAGCTCCTTTATAATTTATATATGATATAAACATTAATGATTATAATAATCATTAGCTTGTAATGATTATAGTAATCATTTTTGAGAGACTTGATTTTATCAATAAAGATTTAAATTTCATTGAAATAATTTTAATATTATGGTGTGAATTTGAGATAATATTATAGTTGTGGGTAGTATTTATAAATTTTGCAAAGTACGCAAGTGGTTATATTATATTCGATTGGTGGGGAATATTCTATTAAGCGGGGAATATTAAAGACAACTACAATCATTGGTGGACCTCAAGAATGTAATTATCATTGTCGGATTGAGAAAACGACAAAAATATTTTATATGAAATAATTGGCGGAAGTTTTACTGCCGACATTGTTGAACTACTCGATAGTAAAAAATACAATGAATACGTGTGGTCGATAAGAAGACACCGGTATTGATTATCGATGCTTATGTGAGAAGTCACTCGGTTTGATTCCATTATTGTCGATTAATAATATGAATTATTATAAGCGATAATGACGTTTTGTTTTATTAATTATTATTAACGTAATAAAATAGAAACATCTTTTATATAAAATGTAATACTTTATTAAAGTTATTCTATAAATAGAATATATTATATTTTATTATGCATAGTGTTGCATAGTGTTTTCAGCATAGTGTTGCATAGTGTTTGATAGTAAAATGTTTTTATATAAATAGAATATATGATATTTTATTTAAAAGATTTTGCTTTAAATATGACGAACCGCCGATTAAAGTAAATCAAACTGGACCGATTCATGGATTAATTACTATGCATTCTATTTTCCTATAAATAAGCTCATTCCTTCATTATTTTCTTACGAATTCAATTTTCAAACTCAGAGAGAGAAATTATAGAGAGAAACTATAGAGAGAAAGAAGAAGAGTGATTCGGTACTTCACTACTTTGATATCCAATTGTCTTTTTACGGTGAGGATATTATTTGTTGTACCCGTAAGGGGTGTTATTCTTTCTTATTCATGAAGAGAACTTCATTATTCCATTTATTATTATTACATTGAATAACTTTTGAAAAGTGGCATACCCTATACATAACTCGTATCACGCCAGATACCCTATACTTGGTGAAATCCTTATATTATTCCATTCTTATTTATTACATTGGAATAACTCAGATAACGCATAATCCCCTATACTTGGTGATCTTCTTACGTTATTCCATTCTTTATTATTACATGTTGGAATATCCACATGCGTGTGTTTTACACTGGACTGGTTCCATTGTTTATTATTCCGCATTTATTATTACATTTGGAATATCCTGTCTGTCGTATTTTTTAACCGGACTGGTTCCATTGTTTATTATTCAAAGATTTATTATTCGTTGGATCATCCTGTCATTGTGAATTTCACGACACCGGTTAAAATTATTATTATTACATTGAATAACTGCATCATGTGCAAGTACCGCATTGCGTGGTGATTTCTTCTGTTATTCCATTCATTATTATTACATTGGAATAACTCTGTAAAAGTGGCATACCCTATACATAACTCAGATTCGCAGATTCTGCAGATACCCATGTGAGACCCCAGATTTTATCAATAAAGATTTAAATTTTGTTTAAATAATTTTTAATATTATGGTGTGAATTTGAGATAATATTATAGTTGTGGGTAGTATTTATAAATTTTTGCAAAGTATGCAAGTGGTTATATTATATTCGATTGGTGGGGAATATTAGGTTTAAAGAGGAATATTCGCATAACTACTCAATCATTAGTGGACCCACAGCGAGTAATTATTGTTGATCGAGAAAGCGACAAAAATATTTTATTGAAATAACGGCGGAAGTTTTTTTAATTGATTTGTTGAACTACTTCGGTAGTAAAAGTACGATGAATCGTGTGGTTGCATAAGTAGCTGCGGTATTGATTATTGATCTTTATGTGAAGTCACTCGGTTTGATTCCATTATCACGATTAATAATATGAATTATTATAGCGATAATGACGCTTTTGTTTTATTAAGTATTATTAACGTAATAAAATGTAAACATCTTTTATATAAAAATGAATACTTTATTAAAGTTATTCTATAAATAGAATATATTATATTTTATTACATAGTGTTGCATAGTGTTTTGTATAGTGTTGCATATAGTGTTTTTGCATAGTAAAATGTTTTTATATAAATAGAATATATGATATTTTATTTAAAAGATTTTGCTTTAAATATGGACCGCCGAAAAAGTAAATCAACTGGACTGCTTATGGATTAATTACTATGCATTCTATTTTCCTATAAATAGAAGCTCATTCCTTCATTATTTTCTTACTTAATTCACTAAAACTCTAGAGAGAGAAATTATAGAGAGGCTACATAGAGAGAAAATCTATAGAGAAAAAGAAGTAGAGTATTCTAGAACTTCACTACTTTGATATCCAGTGTCTTTTACGGTAAGGGGTATTATTTTTTGTTACCCGTAATGGGTGTTATTCTTTCTTATTCATGAAGAGAACTTCTGTTATTCCATTCATTATTATTCTATTGGAATAACCTGTAAAAGTGGTATACCCTATACATAACTTTTGTATATGCCGGCGGATTCTATACTTGGTGAAATCCTTATGTTATTCCATTCTTATTTATTCCATTGGAATAACTTGTATCTGTGGAATCCCCTATACTTGGTGATCTTCTTCTCGTTATTCCATTCTTTATTATTACATTGGAATATCCTCGTTCATGTGTTTTACACCGACCGGTTCCATTGTTTATTATTTCATTTATTATTACATCTGGAATATCCGTTCGGTGTGTTTTACACGGACTGGTTCCATTGTTTATTATTCAGCATTTATTATTCATTGGATCATCATCATGCTTGTGTGAATTTCACCGACTGGTTCCGTTATTATTATTACATTGGAATAAACTTTGTCTATGCTGCAAGACCGCATTTACGTGGTGATTTCTTTTGTTATTCCATTCTTTATTATACCCAAATTGGTTAAAACTTTGACTTTCTATACTCCATGAAATTAGTGGAATATCCTCGATATTCAAGGCTTCATCCAAAGATCTTTTCATGGAAATATTCTTCCGATCATTCTTGAATTTTACTCTACAAAAACAAAGATTGATCGTGTTGACAATTTGGACGTTAATAATTCTCGGATTAAATAATTCTTGAACTTGTTTTATTGAATTATTATGTCATTGTCATCATTCTCATGTTATCTTATGTTATCTTTGGCTTACGTGCATAGATGAACTTAGTATGATTATGACCGAGGATCATTCGGTATAATCATGGCTTAATATAAATGATGTGACAAAAGTCCTCGGTGGCACAATAATGCGATGATGGATAGTTTTGGTATGATTATGACTGGGGTGATTGGTAAGATAGTCATGACCATTGATAATTTGATGAAAATCCTTGACCGTCGTGATGTTGATGATTAGATGTGGTGGTTTATTTATTGTCGTGAGTCTCGTGATAAAATTGATGAAAACCTTTTAAAACCTAAAAGATAGAAGACTTTATTCTCTACTGACTCTTTTAATGGATCAGATATTCCACCGCAGCTTAAACTGGTCATGTCTATTGTATTTTATCGGTTTAACATTGTTGAAGACTATTGATAATTTATTACGCATTATCTTAGTCATAATATTTCTTATTGGGCTAGTTGAGCTCACCCTTTCTTTCACTTTGTTCTCTTCAGAAATGAGAATGTGAATTTGAGACGAGCCTGGGGAAAAGAGTGATGGTCTGAAGATAGCATTAGTAGTCCTCACCATTCTCATTAAATAAGTGTGACAATAAATGTAATGAGGACTCTTGAGTATGGATATTGTCTAAATGACAATATTCCTATTAGAACTCTCGGTTTATGTATTGTCGTATGTTACACGGACGGATGTATAATTAAGTTTGTATTTGAATTTATGTACCATGTAAGTGGCGACCCAAGATGGGTGACGTATACCTAATTTTGGGGGGCGGCCACACCCTATACTTGGTGAAATCCTTATATTATTCCATTCTTATTTATTCTCATTGAATAACTCAGTACGCTGGAATCCCCTATACTTGGTGATCTTCTTCGTTATTCCATTCTTTATTATTACATTGGAATATCTCATGCGTGTGTTTTACGGACTGGTTCCATTGTTTATTATTCCGCATTTATTATTACATTTGGAATATCCTCGTCGTGTGTTTTACACGGACCGGGTTCCATTGTTTTTTAAAGATTTATTATTACGTTGGATCATCCTGCAATCGGTGTGAATTTCACACGACTGGTTCCGTTATTATTATTTTGTTGGAATAACTCGCCTACATGCGAAGCAATCGCATGCATGGTGATTTCTTTTGTTATTCCATTCTTTATTATACCCGGTTGGTAAAAACTTTGACTTCTATACTCCATGAAATTAGTAGAATATCCTTGATATTTGCGTTTCATCCAAAGATCTTTTCATAGAAATATTCTTCCGATCATTCTTGAATTTTACTCTACAAAACAAAGTATCTTGTTGACAATTTAGACGCGTACTTAATTCTCGGATAAAATAATTCTTGAACTTGTTTTATTGAATTATTAAGTCATTGTCATCATCCTCCTCATGTTATATTATGTTATCTTTGTCTTACGCATGCATAGATGAACTTAGTATGATTATGACCACTGGGATCATTCGGTATAATCATGGCTTGTTATAAATGATGTGATAAAAGTCCTCATTGGCCTGTGTAATGCGTTGATGGATAGTTTTGGTATGATTATGACTGGGGGTGATTCTAGATAGTCGTGACCATTGATAATTTGATGAAAATCCTTGTGGTAGTACATGGATGATTAGATATTGTGGTTTATTCATTAAACCTGAGTCTTAGTGATAAAATTGATGAAAACCTTTTAAAACCTAAAAGATAGTAGACTTTATTTTCTACTTGACTCTTTTAATGGATCGCACATTCCTCTGCAGATTAAACCGGTCAGTTCTATTGTATTTTATCGGTTTAACTTCATTGAAGGCTAATGATAATTTATTCGCATTATCTTAGTCATAATATTTCTTCTTGGGCTAGATTGAGCTCACCCTTTCTTTCTTTGTTCTCTTCGTGAAATGAGAATATATTTGGGACAGTCCAGGGAGGGAAGTAATGGTCCGAGGAGGATAAGATTAGTAGTCCTCACTATTACATTAAATAGTGTGACAATAAATGTAATGAGGACTCCTTGAGTATGGATATTGTCTAAATGACAATATTCCTATTAGAACTCTCGGTTTATGTATTGTCGTATGTTACAACGCATGATGTATAATTAAGTTTGTATTTGAATTTATGTACCATGTAAAGTGGCGACCTAAGATGGGTGACGTATACCTAATTTTTTGGGGCGTCGCATCATTAAAGATGTAATGATTAAACTAATCATGAGCATGTTATATAAAAAAAAAAGAAAAAGAGTAGCATCTTGATTAATGGAATGCATTGGAATTATATATATATATATATATATATATATATGATAATAATTCTTGTTTTATTATATATATATAAACGGTTTTGTTTTATTATTATATATATATAATATTCTTAAAAATTTTATTATTAAAATAAAAGTTTATTTTAATATTAAAATAAAATTTTATTTTATATTAAAATATAAAGTTTATTTTAATTTTAAAATTTAATTTCATGCTAACTAATTAGAGTTGGAATTTGATTCCATGATAACTAATTGGAGTTGAAATTGTATTCCATCTTTCCTTAAATAAAGGAGTTTATTTAGATATGAAATAAGATTTCATATTATTCTAAATAAAAGAGTTTATTTATGAATAGGAAAAGAGAATCGTATTTCCTTAAATAAAGGAGTTTTTTTAGATATAAAATAAGATTTTATATTATTCAAAATAAAAGAGTTTATTTGTGAATAGGAAAGAAAATCCATATTTCCTTTAATAAAGTTTTTTTTTTACTTGGAATTGGATTCCATAATTAATTAAAATAAAGGAGTTTATTTTGATTAAAGATTTTGATTAAAATAAAATAGTTTATTTTATTCAAAATTGGATAAATTAAAATAAAATATTTTTATTTTGATTTAAATTTGGATTAAAATAAAGGAGTTTATTTTGATTCAAAATTAGATTTTATACTAACTAAATTTGCCCATTAAATGATATCAATATATATATTGAATGTTTATTATTCATCGGATGAATGTTATGTATTGATGCATATGGTGATATGTATGATAATAAATGAGATTGATTATGGACAATTGACCAATGTGATTGAATTTTATTTTAGTTGGATGCGTGAATGTATGGGTTTTATTAAATGGGAATTCTGCAGACCTTCGTCTTCTCTAATTTTTTCTCGAATGTAAATTCTATCTCCTCCTATGTACTTCCCTCGATTTCACGATCAAGGTTTCTATTTATTTTAAATAGTTTTGTAATAGAATAGTTAGAATTAATTTTGAAAAATTGGAGATCAAGGAGCAAGGAGGCGCTTGAAGACCTGTTTGTAATGGAGCAGGGTTTAAATGTAATAGTTATATTTAAATATTATTTCTTGCACCCCTAGGGTTTAACCTTTTGGTTCACTTGGTGGCTCTAAGTGAACCAAACTAGAATAAAAGTCCATAATCAATCCCGGTAGAATATAGTATTCTATTTGTGCATGCTTATACTATATATATTATATATTATGCAAACATGCTTCATATGTTCATTAATATGATGCGTATTTTTATATATATATAAAAATGGCGCTAAACAAGATGAGACAAATTAATAATAAACCCTCAATTTTTTATATTAAGTCCTAAGCGTCAAAGATATTTGGAATATCGAACGTCGCTTTACAGCATGATAAAATTAATAGAGTATTAAATATTTAATATGAGTTTGTTTGTCACCACAAGGCAAGTATTAAGTATTTAAGATGTTAATTTATCACATTTGATGCTTATAAAGAAAATTGAACAATATTGTTTTGTTGTGTCACCACAAGGATGATATTTTCTTTTTGAATATATGGAGTGCTAGGTGGGACTTAATTTGGATAATTTTGATTCGGATGTGCCACCACTTGATCAAAATAATCTAAGAGGCAAAAAGAAAAGGAGTTGCATAGTTGATGTAATTGACAAAAGTTGTCTACCTATTTATTTATATATAGTTTGTTGTGTCACCACAAGGCTATATACATTTGAAATAGGATCCTTATTCTCACAAGCAAATCTTTAATTAGATTTTTGCCGAAACTATAAGTGAGGTAATATAGTTTGAAGAAAATAGTGGGAGATACCAATTTAAAATAAGACCTAATTTATTTTGGTAATTAATAAAGAATGTAATGTAAAATGTTGTTAATTACAAATTCATTTACAGGAATTTTACAATGTCTAAATTACTATCACTGCGAAACATATTAGATGTTATTTAACCAAACCGTATTAAACGGATTGGTTAAGGAATTTGAGAATAGTTCTCATGGTGAAAAGTTATCTTATGTCCTTAATACGTCTATCCCCGCAATGGTTGCCAGACAATGCCTCTGAGGAAGAGATTGCTACTTTTAAAAAGTGTCAAGATGATGCAGTTGGCTCGATGCATCATGCTCGCATCCATGAGTAACAAGCTTGAACACAAGATGAAATTATGGATGCTCTACTATATTCCCGCACATCAAGTAGTTGATGGTGAGGAAAGTAGGATCGATAAATATCGAGATATCTAAGGAGCTCTTCCGATCTAGAATGGCCAATGACACTATAAGATGCGGAAAAAGTTCTTAACATAATCAATTTGATTGATCAATTAGGACAACATGTTTTGTCATGTATGAAGAGTTGAGCCAAGATTTGAACTTGCACTCACTCTCGGACTCCTTTCACAATTGTTGTGAATTTTTCATATGGATAAGCTAGATATCGGCCTCATTTGATTTGCTTAACGTGTTGAAAAATGTTGAGAGTCACTTTCCAAACAAGAAAAACCAAGTCTTCTTGGTAGGGGCCAAAGGATCTTACGAAAAGAAGAACGATTCAAAGAAGGTAAATGAAAAGGCAAAACAAAGGATAATAAGAACAAAAGCGTCACGGATAGAAAGGAGTTTGCTTCACAATGCAATAAGCATGGACACTGGAAAGAAAGCTGAGAAGCACCTTGCAGTTGGCTAACCAAAGAAGCTTAATGAAGTTTTTGCCATAAATACAATTTTGTTCAAGATTTAAAATAAATTTTCTTTAAGTCAAGGTTACGCTTGGATATTGGATATCGACTTTGGTTATCATAAATATAGATTTATGAAGGGATCAAATGTAAGTAAAAAGTTAAACAAAGATAAGTAATCCTATGTGTGGAAAATGAAGCAAAGGTTGTTTGATTAGCTATAGAAACTTATAGTTTAAAGACCGCCTGAGGCAAATCTATTAAGTCGATAAGTTGTTATTGTATTCTAATTTTTGTTAGAAACATTATTTCTATTTTATTGTTGACAATAAAATTTTTGGTATTATAATTAAGAACAATTGTTGTTCTATTTATAATAATAATATTTCATATGTAACCCGAAAGATTACTTAATGGATTTTGTATACTTGACTTACACGTGAAAAATTATTTTGTAAATTGAATAAACTAGTATAAGAAAAGGAGATGATCATTCAAAGAGTTGAATGTATGTATTTGTTGAAATACAAGTGTGAATTATTTGAAAGGTTCAAAGAATTGAAGTGAAACAAATTGACAAAGTATTAAGATTCTTTGATTAGATCAAGGAATAAATACTTGAGCAATAAGTTTCTAGATCATCTCAAATGGTTTTTCATAATGGACGCCCTCGATACTTAATAATTGATTGATGTATCCGAAAGGAAAAATCATACCTTGTTGGACATGGTACGGTCCATAATTATTTTACCGACATTCCGGTATCCTTCAGGGTCATATCACAGAAATGGTCGCATATCAACGAAAATGGTAACCTCAAAATTACATCCCAAGACTCCATAAAAGTTATGGACGGGGAGTATTCCTAATCTTAAGTATGTTAAGATAAGGGTTGTCAACTTATGTGAAAAGGTTTCAAAGGATAAGCTTGGGACAAGATTTTATAAGTGTCGATTTGTGGGACATCCTAAAGTAAGTTTAGGGTATATGTTCTATAATCCAACTTAGCAAAAAGTGCTTTATTACGAAACACGCGCTTCTAAGATAAAGGTGTTTATCATTAAAAAGGGCTAGTGGGAGGATAATAGATCTTGAAAAGTTCAAGAACCACAAAACACTATAAGTCAAATAAGAGGAAACTGTAGATAGACCTATTGTACCACAACCGAATCATAAACCGGAATAGTACCAAAGATACCTAGGAGGTATGGATTCATCATGGATGATGATGATGAGGTACGATCATGAAGATGATGATCCGAGTTACATCTGATGAGAGTAAAAGAGTTCTAGTGTGTACAAAAGGTCGGTTGGGAGTGTCGTGAAATTTCTAGTATTATATGTTGATATATACTACGGATGAGGAATTACATACCAATGCTATAATCAAGAAAGATAAAGTTGTCTAAACAATCCTCCATGAATGATTTGGGAAGAGTATCATTATTGGGGATGCAAATCTATATAGATAGATTTAAAAGGATGCTCAACTTAACCCAAGGAACGTATATTCATTTGATGAGCTATGGAGTGTATCTCTCTTAATAGTCCCCAAAGACTCATAAAAGAGAGATCGCATGAGTAACTATCATGTATGCAATGAAATGTACGAGACCTGATGTTGATCAGTCATATTTTGGAGAAGATCACTGTAAGACAGTGAAAAACATCTTAAAGTACTTTACTGGCACAAAGGATGTGATCATATTTATGGTGGGTCTAAATTAAAACTAGAGGGCTTAACAGACTCAAGTTTTTCAGACAGACCAAGACGACAGAAAATCCATTTTAAGGTAAAGTGTTACCTTAAAGGGTGGTGCAGTGAATTGGAAAGATTCAAAAAAAGGCAAAGAGTTGCTGATTTAGTGATAAAGACAAAGTAAGTAGCTATAAATGAAGCTGCAAGTTGATTGTTTGGATAAAAGTTCATTACAAAATTAGGAATAGTTCCTATGTCTCATCTTGGATCTAAACATGTGTTGTGACACTTTCATTTGATTATAAGAATCATTGAAAGATGGGAAATCAATATAGAGATGGTGGACTCTCAAGAACAACATTACATATCCATTAACTAAAGCTTATCCAACAGCAGGATAATCGTCACTTAGAGAAGAAGAGTATAAGATAAGAATGGCGATTGGCTTTTAGTGCAGTGGGAGATTGAAAGTAATATATACACACAAGCCAATCATGTTTGATGATAAAACATATACTTTGTAACAATCTTATTCATTTATTAATAAAAGTATTAATTTATTAAAGGCTTTTAATTATCTACGTGATCTTTGTTTTTATAATATGTGATAAACCCATAGTTTTAAGCAATGCTTTTAGAATAATGATGATGATCATTCTAATGAGATCTAAATTCTTTGAAAGCTTAAAACTAAAATAGTTCCCAATCGTTGGATTACTAAATTGGGGATTAGTGAATCCGGATAGATTGGTACATACGTTGCTTGCTTCATTGGATGAGGATGATTGATCTATTGATCATTTGTGTGGAGACACTAAAAGCAAGTATGTAGGTGCTTATTAGAGAATAAGTTCATCGAAGCGTGGCTCGCTAAGGAATACCTAATGGAGTTTTACTTGCTGTCAATAGGAATTCTGTAGTGATAGAAAGACAAGTGATCCTTGGACTTGAGATCATCATAGTATCTTGTGTATGATGAGTTATACTTTGAATTATTCCTTAAGACCCTTAGGGTATATCAAAGGGTATGCTTGGGTATAATAAGTTGTACATGAAGATAATGTATGATCAATAAAGAATCTACCACTTATTAAAATAAGAGAAATGTCTATGTGATTCGATAAATGACAACCCACGGTAGTCCTTGGGTTAAGCAGAGAGAATGAAATTAGAAAGGAGTTTCTAATTTGCATTATTTAAGTGTTGTGCATTTAAGGATCGAAATACATATAATTAAATAAAATAAGACTTTGACAAGAATTCCATGTCTTATATTTAATTGGGACATCAGATAGTGGAAGGATTGAATTATGCGGTAAGAACTATTTACTCAAAGGTTCTTTTATGATTAATGTTGAAATCTATATTATCCGGAAAGTCGTTGATCGCTAGGAGGCTTATCCCTATTGTAGAATAAATATTATTTATTTAAATAAATTAATTATTTAATTTATTTATTTAAATAAGATTAGAATTGTTCTAATTGATTTATTCACAACCTAGGTTTAATATGGAGAACCTAAAAGGTCACACCATAAAAGGAAGAATAATTATTTAAGAAGTTAATGGCATCATCGTAATAATATGTTATGTATATTTAATTTAATCTATGGTGATAGAATAAATTAAATAGCTTAATATTTATTATTTAATATTTTAGAAATATTAAATATAAATTAATAAGAGGAGTCTTATTAATATTATTACAATTATTATTATTATTTTAATTTCTAAAAGAGTTTAGGAATTAATTTAATATAAGTACTCTCATTTATTCCTAATTGGATTAGGAAGGAAAATTAGTTAAAGGAGTTTAATTAATTATCCCTAATAAAATTGGGAGCCCCTTTAATTAAAAGAGTTTAATTAAATAATACCTTATTTTAATAGGGTTACTTGATATCTTTATAAGAGGAGTCTTATATCGGATATTTAGACTACGTAATAATTCCAATGGTCGGAGAAGACGCCCTTTCTATGTAGAGAGAAAACTAGGGTTTAGCCAACCACCCATCTTCTTGAATCCTTCTTCTTCCTTGGTGGATCACCTCTAGAGGCCAAACACTTGGGTGGCTAATGTTGATCAAAGGAAGGAACCAAACCCGGTGGATTCAAGTTGAACGCGAAAAGAATTGGAGGTGAACTTGTACCTGAGGAAGCTCGGATCTTCAAGGGTATGATTCTTGTTCTTCAATTTTTCGTTTAATTAATAATTGTGCATAAAGGGTGATCTAGGGTATATGGTTTGTAAAATTTTAAACTCGATTTTTTTACACGCTTTAATTTTATTTATGCAATTTGATTGCGTTCTTGAATATTACAAACCCAACAAAAAGTCCTTATTGTCCCGTAGTGCATTGATGGATGCTTATTGGCATGATCATGACCATTCGACGAATACACGAATATCCTCGCCCGTAGTGCATGGATAATTTATGGTTGTGATGATACTAATGAATATCCTTGGTCGTAGTGTAGGGATGATGTGGATTATTTATTGTCGAGTCCCAAATGATAAAAGTGATGAAAAAACCTTTTTAAATTATAAAAGATAGTAGATTTTATTCTCTACTTGACTCTTTTAATGGATTGCTTATTCCGCTGCAGTTAAACTTGATGTTTGTTATATTTTATCAGTTTAACATGGTTGAAGGCTAATGATAATTTATTTTGCATTATCTTAGTCATAATATTTCTTACTGGGCTAGTTGTGCTCACCCTTTTACTTTCATTGTTCTCTTCTGGAAATGAGAACGTAGCAGGGACTAGTCGAGGAACGGAGTGACGGTCCAGACGATAAAATTAGTAGTCCTCACTATTATATGAAATAATGTGTTAATAAATGTATTGAGGACTTATTTTGAGTTTTAATACTGTCTAGAAGACAATATTTGTATTAAAACTCACAGCTCATGTTGTATATTTAAGATTGTATTTGTATTCTGTACCATGTTTTGGCTACTCAGAATAGGTGATGTATACGTATTTTGGGGGCGTCACAGTTGGTATCAAAGCTTAGGGATATGATCCCTAGCTGAGATGTGAGACAAGACCTAGGAGGGGAGAGACGGGGAATTCCTTCGCTAGTATGACCTACCTAAGTTTATTTGATATTTAATTGGTCGATCAAAGTATGGGGATAATATGTGATATGTTAATTAACCCTTATTTTGTGACAGTATTTGAAAATGACATCCGAGAATGTTGAGAATATCAATGGAGCACAGGAGACCGTTGAGTCTCCACAGATCAATAATCAGGATAATGTGCAGCAGGAAGGTGATAATCCTCATGCAAACAACCACACTGACCAAATGATGAACGATGGAATGTTCAGAGGCTTTATGCAATTCATGCAACATCAGGCAAGAGCGGCTCCTATCTAAAATACAGGTGTAAAGACTGACAACTCAGGACGGTCATCATAAGCGATTCAAGGAACCTGGGACCACGAGTTTTTGAGAGCCAAAACCACTTAAAGTGAGACGTGGATAAAGCAGATCCGCAAGATATTTGATGTCTGGGATGCTCGAGGAGCAAAAGGTTCCCTTTGCCACCTTCATGTTGCGTGCAGAGGCAGATTACTGGTGGAAATCTGTTAAGCATACTCAACCTGCCGCACTGAAGATGACTTGGGAGAAGTTCCAAGAATTGTTTAACTACAAGTACTTTCCCGAAAGTATTCGTCACATGAAAGAGGTATAGTTCATCAAGTTGGAGCAAAATAATATGACCGTGTCGCAGTACAAAGCCAAGTTTGCCAAGTTGTCCTGGTTTGCGTCTTATTTGGTTGATAATGAGGAGAGAATGACGCGAATGTTTCTAAGAGGTTTGAAACCCGAGATACGTCAATATCTTATCTCTCATAAACTGTGTTTGTATTCAGATGTTGTTAATAGGGCTCAGTTATTGAAGCGCGATAATGAGTCAACCCAACTAAAAAGAAAGCAACCGACAAAATGATAATACCGGTGATAATGATACCATCAAGCGGTGACAATAAGCGTGGAGGAATCAACATGCGAGAAATGGTAACCACTTCTTGGTAATCATGGCCAAAATAATAAGAATGGACATTTCAAGAAGAAGAAGATTCAACAATGATGGAAAGGCGTCAAAGATCAAGACTGTCGTTAAGGAAGGAGAACGACCACCTATCATATGCTTCAAATGTGGAGGAGAGGGACACATTAGTCCAAACTGTGCGATGCCATCCAAAACATGTTACAATTGTGGAAGAGAAGGTCACCTGGCCCGATTTTTTTGTGCACCGAAGACAAGTCCAGCTGGGATGGAGGCATCAAAGGTCATCCCAGATAAGACAAAATCGGTAGTTCAAGGGAGAGCGTTTGTTATGACCTTCTAGAAAGTAAGGAACCCGAACGAGGTCATCACGGGTAAGCTTATCATAAACTCTAGCGAAGTTTATACCTTACTTGATACCAGTTCTACCCATTCTTTTATTTCTCCTACTTGTGCTCAATGTTTAAATTTGACTCCGGAGAAATTAGACTTTGACTTATCTGTTGAAACTCCATTGGGAGAAACCTTCATTACATCCACTGTTTATAAGTCTTGTTTGGTTCAAATCGGTAACCTCACATTATCTGTCGATCTTATTTCATTGAAAATACTTGCATTTGACATAATTCTAGGGATTGATTGGTTAACTACTCATCATGCAAAAATTGATTGTTTTCATAAGGTTGTTAGCTTTCATATTCCTAACCAACCTATTATGCGAATTCAAGCAACCAAACCATTAAAATCAATCATTGTCATCTCAAGCCATAAAGTTATTCGTTTATTGAAAAATACGTCAATTTTGAATGATATTTTTATTGTTAATGAATTTCCTAACGTATTCCCTAAAGAACTTCCTGGCCTACCCCCAAAGTGTGAAATTAAATTTTGTATCGACCTTAAACCCGGTACAAAACCCATTTCCAAAGCCCCATATCGAATGACTCCTATTGAACTTCGTGGAGTTAAAGACCCAACTACAAAAATTGTTGACATCGGTTTCATTCGTCCCCAAGACGTCTCCTTGGGTGCTCCTGCTCTATTCGTGAAGAAGAAAGATGGGAGTATGCTACTTTATATTGATTATCGAGTTGAACCATGTCACTATCAAAATAGGTATCCATTGCCACGTATTGATGACCTGTTTGACCAGTTGCAAGGCGCCAAATTCTTTTCAAAGATTGATCTTCGTTCCGGATATCACCAATTAAAGATTAGAACCGATGACATTCCAACGACGGCTTTCAGAACTCGGTACGGGCATTATGAATTCCTAATCATGTCTTTTGGATTGACTAATGCTCCTGCGACCTTCATGGATATGATAAACCGAGTATTCAAGGAATATTTATATCACTTTGTGGTTGTCTTTATTGATGACATCCTTATTTATTCCAAAAGTCGTGAAGATCATGAGCAAAACTTGAAGCTGATATCGGCACAATCATTGGTGGACCCCACAACTGAATTATTGTCGGATTGAGAAAACGACAAAAAATATTTTTATGAAAATAACGGCGGAAGTTTTACCGTTAAAATTGTTGAACTACTCGATAGTAAAATTACAGGAATACGCGTCGTTGCATAGTAGCACACGGTATTGATTTTTGATGCTTACGTGAGAAGTCACTCAGTTTTGTTCAATTATTGCTTCAGTAATTGTTGCATAGTATCTCACGTTAATTGATTAAATTATTGTTGATATTTTATATATTATTAAATCAATAATTGAGACGACGAAGTTATTAATATTATTATTTGCAATATTAACGATGTCTGTAAGTTCACAACGGAGAGGTTTGGTCACCTAATCGGCGTCAATCAGGGAGAAATCCTTATTGAAAGCCCCTCTTTCCTGGGGAACGACCGGTCGATTAATAGTGTGAATTATAATAATGATGATGAAGTTTTGTTTTATTAGTATTATTAATGTAATAAAACAAAAACTTTTATATAAAAATGTAATGCTTTTATAAAGTTATTCGTTTTATTAGACTATAAATAGAATATATTATATTCTATTACGATAGTAAAATCTTTTATATAAAATGTAATACTTTTATAAAGTTATTCGTTTTATTGACTATAAATAGAATATATTATATTTTATTATGCATAGTATTTGCATGATTCTGCGATAGTGTTTGTATAGTAAAATCTTTTATATAAAAAATGAATATTTTTATAAAGTTATTCGTTTTATTAGATTATAAATAGAATATATTATATTTTATTTAAAAGATTTTATTTTATTAGAATATTTTATAGTAAACCAATACTGACCAGTCGCTTAAAAGTAAATCAACTGGACCGTTCAAGAATTAGTTATTATTGGGTCAATTCTCCTATAAATAAGCTCATTTCTTCATTATTTCTTACTTAATTCTTTGAAACTCTAGAGAGAGAAACTATAGAGAAAGAAGAAAAGTGATATATTCGCTACTTCACTACTCCTATATCCAGGTTTGTTTCTAAGGTAATGGATATTATTTGTTGTACTCGTAAGGGTATTATTTCTTTCTTATTCATGAAGAGAACTTTTGTTATTTCATTTTTTTTTTTTTTGGAATAACTCAGATACGCCATGATCTACCCTATAAACTTGGTGAAATTCTTTTGTTATTCCATTCTTTATCATTATGTTGGAATAACCTGTCTATGCGAAGTACCGCATACATGGTGAAATTCTTCTGTTATTCCATTCTTTATTATTCTCATAGAACATTCTCATGCATGCGTGCTACGCATGAATTCGGTTCCGTTATTTATTATTCCATTGGAACATCCTGTCGAAGTGAAATCAGTCTTGCAATTTTACCGACCGGTTCCGTTATTTATTATTCTGTTGGAACATCCTGCCTGTGCGTTTACGCATGACCTGGTTCCGTTATTTATTATTTTGTTGGAATAACATGTCTGTGTGGTCTATCGCATGCTTGGTGATTTCTTTTGTTATTCCATTATTTATTATACTCAGTTGGTTAAAGTTTTGACTTCTATATTTTATGAAATTAGTGGAATATCCTTGATATTTATGCTTCATCCAATATCTTTTTATGAAAATATTCTTCTGAGCATTCTTGAATTTTACTCTACAAAGAAATATCATGTTGACAATTTGGACATTATTAGTTCCTGGATAAATTAATTCTTGAACTTGTTTTATTGAATTCTTATATTATTGTCATCATCCTCATGTTTATTTTATGTTGAAAAAGTCATCTGGATCATAGTGTATAGATGGACTTGGTATGATTATGACCGAGGATTAATCGGTATAATCGTGCTTAAGTAATGTTACAAATGATGTGGTAAAAGTCCTCATTGGTTCAGTAGTGCATTGATGGGACAGTTGTTGACATGATCATGACCATTGATGAATACACGAATATCCTCGGCCATATAGTGCATGGATAATTTGTGGTTGTGATACTTAATGAATATCCTGGCCGTAGATGCGGGGATGATGTTGATTATTTATTAAACCGAGTCTCAAATGATAAAAGTGATGAAAAACTTTTTAAATCATAAAAGATAGTAGATTTTATTCTACTTGACTTTTTAATGGATCGCTTGTTAGATGCAGATTAAACTTGATGTTTGTTATATTTTATCGGTTTAATATTGTTGAAGACTAATGATAATTTATTCGCTCTATCTTGGTCATAATATTTCTTACCTGGGCTAGTTGAGCTCACCCTTTCTTTCTTTATTCTCTTCGAGGAATTGAGAAGCGAATTTGAGACTAGTCGGAAAGCGGGTGATGGCCCGGATGATAGCATTAGTAGTACTCACTATTCTGTTAAATAGTGTGACAATAAATGTAATGAGGACTCATTTGAGCGTGGATATTGTCGAGATGACAATATTCTTATTAAAACTCTCAATTTATGTTTTGTCGTACTTTATACGACAATTGTATTATTAAGTTGTATTTGTATTTTTGTACCATGTATCTAACGACCCAAAATAAATGATGTATACCTATTTTGGGGGCGTCACATATTATGCCCTCATTATGACTTTCGAAACTGGTCGCAAGACTTACAACCAGTTTGAAAAGTCAAAATATTATATTTAGTGTACTTTAATATCTTAACATAATAGGAAAAAATATATATACATAGCTGTGTAGTACACGGTCACCTATGGCGTGATTTTTTTGGGCTATAACGTCACTATAACTATTATGGTCTATGGCGATGGTTCACCTGTCGCTATAGTCTCAAAAAACCATCGCCATAGACGACTGTGTATATAAATATAGCCCAATATATATAATATTAAGAAGAAATATAAATTTAGTAGATATCTTTTAATCAATCGAGTATTACATATTATCAGATATTATATTTTTAACAAATATAAATGATACATTTAAATAATAATTACAAAATGATATATATATATATATATATATATATATATTGATAAATATTTAATTAAATTGGATTGTAACTAATGTGAAAATATATGTCAAAAGACGGAAAAATTAAAGTTAAGTTCTTCTTAATTTTATATATTCCAATTATATATGTAAGTCTTCGCAATCATAATTTGGCTCAAAATTAATAAGGCTCGTAATAATTTTTCATTTAAATAATAATAATTTTTCGTTTTAAAATAAATCGTTAATTATGGAAAGGTTATTCGTTCCTTCATTGAATATTACTACTCATTAGGAAAATATAAAACAAGTTTGTCTATGCGGACAAGAAATTTAAATCGAAAAATAAAATTAATTTGTTTCCACTAACAATTGTACAATATAATTAATTTATTCACGAGAATAAATTTATTTTGTTTTTCCAGTTTAATTTTTTTTTTCAAAATTTCTGTTCGGATAAAGTTATTATAAAAATGAACAAATGTTATTGGGACTTGGAGTGTATGATGTGTCCGTTCCATTAGCAAAAGCAGATGCTCATATCACCTTTCCCAACACTCGGCTTATCGTATTGGTCCTCCGATAAGCGAGCGAGGCGTGGCGACACTCATCTTAACTTTCTGTTTCTATATATACTAAATAGCAAAATTAGAAACTCAAAAATCCGTCTAGACTAAACATACCAAAACTAAATAAAATTAATCTTCTTTTTATTTTTTATTTTTCCTGCAATAATCTGAAATTTATTTATTTATTTAAATAAATGATAAACATGGCCTTTGTCACGTGTAGCTTCCCATAAAATAACGCCTCTCCGTTTTCTTCGGCCTTCTTTCCTTCTCACTCTGTATCTTTCTCTGTCTATATATTTCTCTCTGTCTATTCGTTAGTGCATTGTTCTTCATAATAAGCCCTAGCTTCTGATTTTTGCTCCTTATAACTACAAGTCTTATATATATATAGAGAGAGAAAGTGTGGAGAGGAGAGAGTGTAAGTGCACAGAGAATTGCTGTATGTCAGTAAATTGTTTGACGCAATACTACGGCGGATTTGGTGAGCTTGCGAATCCCTTACAATGGCCTCAACTAAGAAAACGACGACGGTTTCTTGTCACGATGACACTTCTGCCTCCGTTCCTCGCCAGGCTGCTTCGTCCGCCGCCGTCGCAGCCGAGGTGTCCTCTGATCGCCGAGACGATCAGCCGATTAATACAGCTGCCATTGCTTCCTTGATTCGACCTGATTCTACCGCAAATGCGTCTACTAAAGGTACTCAACTCCTCTCCCCCTCTCTCTATATACACATCTATATTATTAGTACCATATACATATACAAATGAATGTGTTCATACATCTCTACAAGATTGGTGATCTTGATATTAGATCTTGATGATTACTATCTTAGATTGCTTTATTTGATCACTGTTTTCTTTTGGTAGCTGATGGATTCCTTATTTTTGTTAACGTGTAGGAAGTGAGTGAAATTTTAGCTATTTCTCTAAAATGTATCTGTATTTGATAGAGAAACTTAAGAATATCCAAAGTTCGTTTTGAGTCTATTTGACTCTATTCTTATTTATTTATTACATCTTGAAAATTGGAAATATTAAATTGATGTGAATTTCCATCCGAAATATATTGTATAAACTTGTTTCTTTAAAAAGAAAAGAATATTGTGTAATCTTGTTGAAGTTGTGGTGGAGAGTTTGATCAGTAAAAATGTTTATTTATGTTGGTTGACCGCTGCTTATAAGTAAAATACAGTTTTTTGATTTTTTTTATTAATATTTTTGACAAGTTGAATAAGAAGCATTTGTTGGATGCTTATAAGTATTATACGAGTACTCAAAGTCTTAATGGACAAGAGTACGCAATTTCATTCCACCTTTAAAATATTCTCATTGGCCTTGTGTGTGCTTTAACCAGTATTCTTTTTATTTTACAGTTGTCTACATTTAAGCATAACATCCCTCTCTACACACACACTAAACAAACAAAAGGACATCAGACTGTTAGATTCTCTATACCCCTGTAATCTCACCGGTGGTAACATATTGCAAGTACAATCAAACTTTAAAAGGAAAGAAGAAAGAAATGCAATGTCCGAATTTGTGTATGACTTGAGATTTTAAGTATGTATTTACCTAGGGGCAAGGGTGTCAACTGTCTTCACATTTTTCTTGGTCGAGTTGCTGCATTTCGATTATAAACTTTTAAGCTGACGATGATAATACTCGAAGTTTGACTTCACAATTTTCTTCTGTTCTTCACTCTGCACTTAGATCTTGAGTATTTTTGTTGTAATTGTTAGTGATTTACTTGGGAGATTGAATGAGAAGATGCTACAACCGGATATGCGACATTCTGTGTTTTTATGTTTATTTTTTGTTTTCCTGTGCTCTCTCTCTCTGTCTTCAAGATTCTAGTTGTTTTCCTATTTCTTGTCATGTGGTTTACAGTTGGGATTAGGTTTCAATTGTTATGTTGTACTGTAGCAAGTTATTATTTTATTTCTGTATTGTACTCCAAAATTGGAGCTCTGATGGTTAGTAACAAGATAATAATTGATTTTTTGTTATAATCCTGTTATGTTATTAGATTCAATCCGTATATATTTTTACCTTTATGTAAAGCAGTGCTAGATTTCTAGATCATATAACTACTGTTTATTTTGTAAATAATATAAGTTGTTGAATAGCAAATAATTTCTATGCTATTGATTTTGGCTTCAGTATTAAGTCATAAATTCTTATGAGTCATATTCGTTCACGTCTTTCCGCATTCATTATGAAAGCTTTCAAATTGATGTACACATAACATTTTTCTAAGCATTATTATTGTATGAGAATGAGAGGAGGACCTCCTTTGACCCTCATGTAAAGTAGATGTTATGCACTGTATTCTAAGATCAGTTGGTTTGTTCATGTCTTGCTTGTGCAGGAATCCAGATCATGCTAAGGGCTCAAAGTAGCCATCCTTTGGACCCTCTATCTTCTGCTGAGATCTCAGTTGCTGTAGCAACTGTCAGGGCAGCTGGAGCTACCCCCGAGGTTCTGATTCTGTTCTTGTTTTCTTTTGTTTTTGGATAAGCTACTATAAATTATGCAGCGTATTTCTGTTCAAAGTTCTTTACTATAAATTATAGTAGTTCCTGGTGAGTAATCACCTTATTAATAGCTTTGTAGCAACTGTAATTTTTTTTTCATTTTCAGGTCAGAGATGGCATGCGGTTTGTTGAGGTTGTGCTGTCAGAACCAGATAAAAGTATTGTTGCATTGGCAGATGCATACTTCTTCCCACCATTCCAACCATCATTATTGCCTAGAGCAAAAGGAGGAGCTGTAATTCCTAGTAAGCTCCCACCAAGGCGAGCTAGACTAGTGGTTTACAACAAGAAGTCAAATGAGACAAGCATCTGGATTGTGGAGCTATCTGAAGTACACGCAGCAACTAGAGGTGGACATCACAGGGGAAAAGTAATTTCGTCACAAGTTGTTCGAGATGTTCAGCCACCAATGGTATCTCCTTAATCTTTGTGGTTGAGTTAACTGGCTAATCTGCTGAAAGAAATGAACTCTATTGAACTAACTAAAGAATCTCCCGATTCAATGTGTTATTTCAATTTCCCATTCGGCTGGTCCTGATGTGTAGTTTGAAGATTTTGATATGAAACTATCAAATAATGGACGTATGTGGAACTTGTATTGTGCATGTTGTTCTTTATCAGGCAACTGTATGAGAATACTTCTGTAATTGCTTGTACTGGTAGTAGTAGGGGAATGCTTTAGTATAGCAAAACTCTCTACAAATCTCTATCTTTTACTTCCACATCCAGCCTGTTTCTTATTAGGGTTTAATCTGGCCACCAAACTAGTTGACAAGAAGTAATATAGAAAGAAAAACCAATACGTGTAGAAAGAAAAACCAATATGTGTTGAAAGAATATCGAATCTTGAAACAGGGATCAAAGAAGTGCTATATTTTGATTTGATATATTTGCTTGGCCACTATATTAGTTGTGTATATAAGTTTTTTAGCCTACATTATACCGTGCGAATGGAATTAACATTATATATGTTTTGCTTATTAAAAAATTGAAAACTAATAGTATGATTGTCAACTATCATTAACAGCTAGTTGACTTCTTAATGGATTTGACTTTTGAGTGTTTCGTCTGAATTCAACAGTTCCTTCGAAAATATAGGTTCTGTGTGCTCTTGGCTTTTTCTATTTAGAATTAATGGCTTTTAACTTAGAAGCCTGAAATCATCTCTTTATACATTGTTTAGTGTTTAGAACCCTGGGAAATCCTGAACAATGCTGTTAAGGTTTCGCAAGATTCTGGATTTAGTCGAGTTGTAAATTTAGCTCCACAGTTAGGAATATATATGGTCTGTGGTTTTATAGTATTTCTCAATTTAGGCAACTTGAATTTTCAGTCTTAATTATATTTTCTGTTTAATTTCTTTTTTTACTATTGAAGGATGCTGTGGAGTATGCTGAATGTGAAGCAGTCGTAAAAGAGTATCCTCCTTTCCGGGAAGCTATGAAGAAGAGGGGTATTGAGGATATGGATCTTGTCATGGTTGATGCTTGGTTAGTTACAAGTTTTCTGCAAATATTTGTTGAGGATTAAGTATTGAACCTATGCCATGCTAATCCACATACATAAAATTTCAACAGGTGTGTTGGTTATCATAGTAATGCAGATGCTCCTAGCCGTAGACTAGCCAGACCACTTATATTCTGTAGAACAGAAAGCGATTGCCCAATGGAAAATGGTTATGCACGTCCAGTTGAAGGCATTTATGTGCTTGTTGATATGCAAAATATGGTTGTGATTGAGTTTGAAGACCTTAAACTCGTTCCCTTACCTCCAGCTGATCCATTGAGGAACTACACTGCTGGCGAAACAAGGGGAGGGGTTGATCGAAGTGATGTGAAGCCTTTACAAATTATTCAGCCCGAGGGTCCAAGTTTTCGTGTTAGTGGACACTATGTAGAGTGGCAAAAGGTAGTCTACTTCTTTGTTGAGCAGGTTTTGTTAATATTCTTTTTCGTTGAGAAGTACATATTTAACAGCTTCCTTTTGTATTACTTGTTGGCAGTGGAATTTTCGAATCGGTTTCACTCCTAGGGAGGGTTTGATTATACACTCCGTTGCATATGTTGATGGGAGTAGGGGTCGAAGACCCATAGCCCATAGGTTGAGTTTTGTGGAGATGGTTGTCCCCTATGGTGATCCAAATGATCCCCATTACAGGAAAAATGCATTTGATGCGGGGGAAGATGGTCTCGGAAAGAATGCTCACTCTCTTAAGAAGGTTTGTCAATTCTTCACATTTGTCAAATTCAAAGCTTCTTGTATTTTATCTACTGACCTATCATCTACTATTGTCAAACAAATCACTATGACAGGGATGTGATTGTTTGGGATATATCAAGTACTTTGATGCCCATTTTACAAATTTTACTGGAGGTGTAGAAACAATTGAAAATTGTGTATGTTTACATGAGGAGGATCATGGAATCCTTTGGAAGCACCAGGACTGGAGAACTGGCTTAGCAGAAGTTCGGAGATCTAGGCGACTCACAGTTTCTTTCATATGTACTGTGGCTAACTATGAATATGGTTTCTATTGGCACTTTTATCAGGCAAGTTGAATGTATCATTATGTGAACAACTTCCATTTACTTGTATGGTTTTGATTTTGCATAAACTCACTCTTAATGCTTCAAGTTCACATATCATATGGAGCACATTTCATTTTCAGCCCACCCTAACTTGTTTAGGATAAAAGGCGGAGTTGAGTTGATGTTTTAGAATTAAGACAAAGTGGATCCCCTTTCCATTTAAAAAATTGCTACACATATACACAAAATTATTCATCAGGATTGGTGTGTTTCTGGTGTTTTCCACTTCGCGAGGGTCTGTGAATGTTCTTTGTTGTAAAGTGTTTTGTTGTGAAGTGTTTAGCAATATCCTATTTTGTACTATATGAATTCATTTTGACTTTGTGCAGAGGATTTTCACTCAAAAGAGTGAAGACTGAAAAAGTAAATCTAAACTATTTCCATACAGCACCCAAAAAAGAAAATACTTCTACTTTAATTTTTTTCAAGAATTCCCAAATATTCATCTTCTTTTTTTTAAAAGCGTAAGTTCATAATATTCATCTTACTATTGCCAATGTTAATTACTATTACTATTAGTACAGTGGTGCGACTGGTTGTCAGCTTAATTTTGTCGGCACTTAATGTTAATCTGCTAATTATTTGTGATTGCAGGATGGAAAAATCGAGGCTGAAGTTAAACTTACTGGAATTCTCAGCTTAGGAGCATTGCAGCCAGGGGAATTTCGAAAATATGGTACGACAATTGCGCCAGGACTATATGCACCTGTTCATCAACATTTCTTTGTTGCTCGTATGGATATGGCTGTTGATTGTAAGCCTGGAGAAGCATACAATCAGGTACATACGTCCATGATCTTACATAGTTATTTTATATATGAAAAAATTTTTAGTAAAATTATCTGTAGTATTGCAGCTTTATTTCTATATTAACGTCACTCTCTCACATGGTAATCTTAAGACTGACAACATATTAGTATGATACTAATATGCCATAGCATATTATATGATTATATTCTTGCAACCCTAAACAGTTAAAGATAATCCCTTTTATTGCCAAGATAATTAGGACGTTCATGATTTTCTTTCTACATATTTACTCTTTAAAAATGTTATGTTTTGTAGGTCGTTGAGGTTGATGTTAAAGTTGAAGAACCTGGGAAGGATAATGTCCACAATAATGCTTTCTTTACTGAAGAAACGTTGCTTAAATCTGAACTGCAAGCAATGCGTGATTGCAATTTTTTGTCTGCTCGCTATTGGATTGTAAGCATCCCTACATTGATAGTTATTTTGAACTATTTTGTAAATTTTTTTGTTGTTGCAAGTTTCTCTATCATTTGCCTCGTGTTTTCTTCTTGTTCATATCTTTTATGGGTGTTAATTGCCGGTGCTGTAGACCACCCATGTGCCCACATGACACTTAGGTTGCTCCAGCATGATCCATCAACCTGTGCGTACCCATTTCAGATGTAGGTTGATATGCTTTCAGATTCAGTCTGCACCGTCTGTTTTAGAGGATTTTCAGCTATAAAAAATTGGGATTGAAATTATGTTGTCATTTTAATATTTGTGATTTTTTTCTTATTAAATAAATAATCGATGGGAATGCGTTTTGGTCTACGTTCTTCTTCTTATTCTGCGTTTTGTCCCCTACCTCTTGCATTTAACTGGTGTAAGTCGGAGATTTTTCATGTTTATATTATTTATCATCCTGACTCTCGTGTTATCAGCGTAATTATGGATTTTCTTCTTTCTCTAGGTTAGGAATACAAGAACAGTAAATAGGACGGGACAGTTGACAGGCTACAAGTTGGTACCTGGTTCAAACTGTCTGCCTTTGGCAGGTTCTGAAGCTAAGTTTTTGAGAAGAGCTGCGTTTTTGAAGCATAATCTCTGGGTTACACCATATGCTCGTGATGAGAACTTTCCAGGAGGAGAATTTCCTAATCAGAACCCACGAGCTGGCGAGGGTTTGGCTTCCTGGGTTAAGAAAAACCGATCTCTGGAGGAAACAGATATCGTTCTTTGGTTAGTTTGGATGTTTATTTTCAAAATTATATATCGGGTGTTTCAAACAAATGGTATCTCTTCAAATAGTACTCTCATCTTTACTTATTTTCTTATTCCAGAGAGTATATGTTTTCTGAGGCTTGATGTCAGTTAATGTTGCATTTTTGTTATTATTCAAAAAGAAATGTTTCACATTTGCTACTGTCACAGCCTCAATTAGTATTCAGATAAGATTTTTTGCATCATATTCTGCTTACCTATTGTAAACGAGGGAGATAATATACTAGATGTTTTATGATTTCATAAAATATTTGACCCTAATTTAATATTATTAATCAAGTTCACTATACTTTAAACCTTTTGAATTTACATATAATGAGATTGTCAGTGATTTTTTTAGAAAAGAAAGAGTTTATTTTTATGCTTATATTACTCTTTATTTGTTATTAAGGTATGTATTTGGGATCACACATATTCCTCGGTTGGAAGACTGGCCTGTTATGCCAGTAGAGCGTATCGGCTTTATGCTTCAGGTATGTTGTTGGAATCACTACTTATGTTCAATACTTCATTACTGTTATGTCGAAACAGTGGATGGATCTGAATTTGTCCCGAGTTATTTTTTCTCTTTTGTTTTCATGATCCGCGGATGTTCTTATGTATATTTGTCTACTTACAATCATGTGCTGTTATATGACATTATTGATTGGAAAAAGAAATTTGACAGTTGCATTTGCTGAATTAAATGTTCTTTGTTCTTCTTTTTTTTCACTTGTAAATCATTATTCCTTATGTTAATTTAGTGTCTTGAACATTGTCATCAGGTTCTAGTTTTCTACAGTTTCCTTCATGATTGTTAATCTAGGATATCATCTGTGTATGTGCTCTTACTTTCATCAAGGGTAACAGATATAAAAAGTGGTGTATTGGATGGGATTGGAGTATAAGAGTGATGGAGGGGAGCCAAATCCTTGTTTTCTTATATCGAAGAGTAGTGTAAATTGTAATATTGAATTGCTAGTGTAAGGATTCGGATTCCCAAGAAGGAACTTCTTGGCAGTATGTAATGAATTTTAGTATAAATATACTCCTTGAATTTGGTTGATTCACCATCTCAATTTTTATTTATTTATTTTTTTTTTTTGGGAATGTTGTCTATTTACTAAAATTTGTGTTTGGAATTGTTGGATAAGTAATTGTAATATTGGTAATTTCATTGTTTTTGGGTGCAGCCACATGGGTTCTTTAACTGCTCTCCTGCAGTAGATGTCCCACCTAATTCATGCGAGTTGGAAGTGAAAGATGGTAATACCAAAGACAGTGGAGAAACCAAGCCAATTTCGAATGGTTTGATAGCGGCCAAGCTTTGAAGGGATGATATTCTGGCCCAATCGCAACCTCTCCCTATATATATATATATATATATATCATATAATATAGATGGAAAATGGTGTAGTCAGTAGTTAGTCCTTGTGAAAGATGTTCTTTTATCCATTTCCTTTAAATGATTTTTTGTACATTATGAAGTACTGCCTGGAATTGTCCTTGTGATTTAAAACACTACTTTTCGCTCCTTTGAATTGTCTCTTTGTTTGTATGGATTTATGACTGTAGACCTCTGATTAGGAGAGACGATTTCTCAATCTCTCTCTCCAGCTGATGTTATTTGTCAGTCTTTGGTTCGTTTCAAAATTTTATGTACTAGCTGATTTGCTGTAATATACTTTTACCACTGGAGTTTTCTAAAGTATGTGTTGGTTAATTTGTAAAGAATCACAACTTAAGAATAATTCTCGTATCTAAACTGTTTTTCTTTGTATCGATTTTTTTAAGCTGGTTGGTCTGTTTGATAGTGTCAAATTAGACGCTTGGATCCCGCCCCTAATCTTCGATAGAGTAACAAATGTAGGAAAAATTGTCCACAAAAAAGTTGTTGAATACGATGAGTTGGAAATGACTAAATAAAAATTGTGGAATCCTACTTGACTGAAAATATAATTTTGAAATTTAGTATCAAAATTTTATGTTAATAAATTAAATATTACCGTGCCAAATACAAACTTAAGCAGCAACTGTAGCAAATTTCAACTAAAGTTGCATGTGCGTGCCACGTGTATCAGAGAAAGTTGACATGTCATTTCTTCGTTTATATGGGTTGACAACGTGGAAAAGTTGTAATTTTTATATAAAATTTGATTAAAAAATAACTTTATTAAAATATTTTCTTAACTTAAAACTATATTTATTTAAATCTTTTTGATTTTATTTATAATTAAATTTGTTGGATATATATATTGGGGAAAAATAAAAGAAACAATATTGGAAGAATATTTTGGTATATTAAAATTTGTTAATATTTTATTTATTTTTGAGTGCACTTAAAAAAATATACAAGCTAAATAAATTACTAAAAACAAATTTTTTATATAAAAATAAAAATAAATAGTAAAAATTTAATCCTAAATATAAATTGAGGTTGAATCGAGTGGACAAAATATATTTTAACCCAATTTCAACGACTACTAATAAAAAAGTATTCTACTGTTGTGACACTTCATTTGACCCACAATTTATTTTCTATTTTCTATACGTTAACGCCAGACTCCCGAACCGCGTGGACCAACCGGAGTCGGAAAATTCTCTGTCATCTTTAAACAAAGTGGAGTAGTAATTGATCAGGAGAAACAAGGCGGCATAGAAACCCTAATTCAATTCTTTATCCTCCAGACCATTCAACATACTAGAATAGAATAATCAGCAGGAGGAGAAGAAGATTTATAAATTAGTTGGAGAATTTCTGTCCTAGTCCTACCACCATTCAGAAGAAATATGGGTGATGAGGAAGAGAAGAACATCCCTGTCTCGGACCAACTCTCTCTCCAAATCCTTCTAGCAGACCGAGTCACCAAATCAGCTCAAGAAGCCGAGTCATCCAAACTCGATTGCTCCGAACTCGCCAAACAGTCCGCTCAACTCGCTCTCCTCCTCCGATCCATCGCCCGACTCACCACCTCCTCTCAGTCGCAGTCTCAGTCTCAGTCTCAGTCTCACTCTCTCTACGAACGCCCTCTTCGCCGTATTCTTGCCGATACATCCAAAACCTGGGCCGAGCCATAGCCCTAGTCCGCAAGTGCAAGCATACCGGCGTTCTCCGCCAAGTCTTCGCCATCACCACCACCGCCGACTTCCGTAAAGTCTCCAACCTCCTCGAATCCTCCATCGCCGATATCAAATGGCTCCTCTCCATATTCGACTCCGATTCCGGCACCAATATCTCTCCCCCCAATCGCCAGCAACGACCCCATTCTCGCTTGGGTCTGGTCTTCTATCGCCGCGGTCCAAATGGGTCAGCTCAAAGACCGGGTTGACGCCGCTAACGAACTCGCTTCCTTGGCTCGGGACAATAATAGAAACAAAAATCATAGTAGAAGAAGGCGGAATTGCACCCTTACTTAAACTCTTAAAGAAGGCGCTTCTGCCGAAGCTGAAATTGCAGCGGCCACCGCTCTTTATAATCTAGGTACTGATCAGGAAAGGGTCCGGCTAATCGCCAGTGAGCAGGCAGTTCCGATTGTAGTCCGAGCAATTGGTGAGTCACCCATGAGGGTTCAGGTTGTATTAGTGAATTTGGTTGCCATAATGGCGGAATTGGACCCCGTCGTACAGGATGATTTCGGGAGAGAGAATGTAACGAGGCCATTAATAACTTTGTTGGGCATGGATATTGTTGTGGATGAACCTAAGACTACGTCAGGTAAGCCTACTAGTATACATTCACTTGTTCAGATAAATAAAGAAATGTTTAAGAATAATTTTCATTCTAATTCTTCATCGTCCTTGTATTCTGATGGGAGTAGTAGAGGTGGACGGAAGGAGAGAAGCTGACTCACCTGAGGTGAAACTTAGGCTTAAGATTAGTTGTGCTGGGGCGTTGTGGAAATTATCTAAGGGAAGTTTGTTAAATAGTAGGAAAATCACAGAGACAAAAGCTCTGCTTTGTCTGGCAAAAGCTCATCGAGAAGGATCGAGGCGAATTGCAAATTAATTGTTTGATGACAGTAATGGAGTTGGCTGCGTTGCAGAATCCAATGCTGACCTTAGACGGGTGGCTTTTAAGCCCTAACTCTCCCGCTGCAAGAGCAGTGTTGGAGCAACTTTTGAGAGTGATTAATGAGGAGAACAGTCCGGCATTGTTGATTCCTACAATAAAATCAATTGGGTCATTGGCCAGAACGTTTCCCGCAAAAGAAACTCGAATAATTGGTCCTTTAGTTTCCCAGCTGGGCCATAGAAATGCTGATGTTGCCACTGAAGCTGCTGTTGCGTTGGGGAAATTTGTCTCTCCAGATAATTTTAACTGCGTGGAGCACTCAAAGGCAATAATTGAGTGTAATGGGGTACAATGTCTAATGAATCAGCTGAAGAGCAATGATCGGGGTCATAAGTATGAACTTGTATTGCTGTGCTACCTTGCATTAAATGTTGGAAACAGCCAGGCCCTTGGACAAGAACGGGCATTGAGTGTAATTGAGGGGGCAGCTCGTTCTGCGGTGGCTCAGTATCCTGATTTGAGAGAATTGTTTGTCAAGGCGGTAAACCATCTCACTCTGTATCAGGCTGGAGCTCATACACATAGACACTCTTATGCACCATAATTTTTGTTTGTAAAACTTTTACATTATACAAGTATTTCTGCTTCGAACTATAATGTACTTGGCAGAGAGTCATCCATCGTAACATGAGGAAAGAAGAGGCTCATAATATCTTTAGATGGTTGTTCATATTACCAGTATGTCATTCCTGTAAATGGGCTGATCTTTATCCTCACAGATATGAGTAAATGCCTGGTTATTGTGTTTGTCTGTACTTGAATGAATTGTCGAAGAAGAACCAAAATTTGTTACCTCCCCATTGGGTTTCTCTCTCTCTCTCTCTCTCTCTCTCTCTCTCTCTCTCTCTCCCCTCTCCCTCTCTCTCCCCCCACCACGTGCACGCGTGCACACACACAAAAACTAGTCCACATTCAGCTGCGGTAATGGTCTTTACAAATGAAAGTACTTCATTTTAAAGCAGGTGAACTACGAAGAAAGATGAAGGTGGCATGTGATTTTTCAACAGAGTTCCTAAAATCCTTCACCAGATATGTAGTAAATAATCTTGAATTGCTCATATCACTTTGCTCAACTGTTTATGCCTGTATTTGACTAATTGTACTTGATCCTTACCAATTTTGTGCACTTTCAAAGCCGGTTTAAGCTCCTTACTGCTTTCTTCTTTTAGCAGATGTTTAAGTATGTTAGCAATTGTCTTTGGTGTAATATTTGTGAACTTTTGACTTATCCAACTAAACTTCAATTAATTTCATCTGTCTTATGATCTTATCCAATTCTGCACACATTCTTATCTATATAAAGCAGTGGTTTATCTGAACAGTGATGTCTTTCAGCATGACCGTTTGATGGCATGCGAGATGCATTGACAATTGCTCGAAGACATTAAAGAGAGGTATTGTCAATTTGTTTGCTAGTTTGCCATAACCTTTTAATTTTTTATTTTCCTTTCAAGTTGTCATCGATCGAATATTCATACATTGAGGTGTGTTTGTAACCCATTCAGCTATGATTTCATTGGCCTTTTCAATTTAAGAAATGAAATGCTTTATTTCATTTCTCTTTTTGCAGTGAAGTTTTTTAGATAGAGCATCTGCCATCATTTGCCAGCTTCCATGGTGGAACATATGTTTTTATAGTTATTCACTATTTTTCTGAGGATATGCACTGGAAAAAGTCTGGAATGCTATTGACTACCCGTCTTATAAATCATTGATTCAGCTTATGTTCATAGGATTAAGGGCACAAGTCACAGTGGAACAATCTGTGGAACATGTTTCCCTTGCACTCCATTGTCAATTCAAAGGCTCACTCCTTTGCCCTTTTCTTATGACCTCATTACCTCTTTAGGAAGACAAGTCCTTGGTTTCATGGCACTTTCTGGCCACTGGATCATAAGGAGCATAATTAACAGAAAGAACATTACTGTTCTTTGTCCTGCACCTTATTAATCTAGTTTCGTGACTACTTGAATTAATGGTTTTCATAAATTCAGGTAATGTAGTGAGATGAACAAAGTGCCTGTAGCTCAGTGGATAGAGCATCTGTTTCCTAAGCAGAAGGCCGTAGGTTCGACCCCTACCTGGCACGATTATTACTAATTATTGTCTTTATTAATTTATTTCCAAAAAACATCATTTGCAGTAAAAAGTTGAAATACTTTTTTTTTCCTCCCCATTTCTTACTAAAATGATATTGATTGTAACTGTGATATCCTAAAGGTGGAAGTGAAGGGTGTTTTATCCCAGTTCCTTTAAGAGATCATCCCTTATAGAGATAGAGACATTTCAGTCTATATTGGTAATTAGGTGTTTAGAAATGCATGTGCATTTAAAAAGTTAAAAAGAATACTGCCACCAGGTGCCCCTAACACACATATTAAGTTGCATCTATCAATAAATAAATTGAATGAAATGATTTTGTGATGATATTAAGTTTGGTCTTTGGTGTTATTAGTGGTATGGGTTTTATGACATTTAGTTATTTTTATTATTATGATTTTTTGGTTGTTGTAAGTAGCTTTACATACGGAGGTCGAGTTGTATTAGGTCATCATATATTCTGGATTGTTTATTTTATGGTTTAGATATGATTGTCATTATAAATTCATATAATTAGAATTTTAAAAATTATGTTATTAACTTCAAAAGGTCAAAATTGGAGTCTTTTTTGTGGAACAAAGTTAGTATTTCACAAGTGCACTCTGCCTATATTTATATTTTGAGTTATTTTCTACCTTCCATAACCTTAATTTGTTATTTCTCTACACGGTTAGATCCATCTGCCTTCACAGGATTCTGAAAACAGTGTTCAACACATTTTTTTATGGAATAATTGACTTGCAGGAGAGCTACATGCCAATGCAATTTGGATCAAACAAATTGTAACTTGTATAATGCGGTGTGTAGACTATTTTCCTGACTTGCCTCAGACAGGAAAGTATACCATTGTCGAAATTCAGAATGGCCACCATTTTGCAATGTACTACTTTGAGGTATTGTGCCATATAGAGAATGATAGAACAAGGATGGTTGACCAAGTTTAATTGTTTTCACATGTAGGGCGTATAAATTATCAATGAAACTTAGGGGCTCTCCAATTCTGGTAAGGTTTGAGGATATATGTCTGTCAAGTGGTTTGGTTTTGGGTCTATATAATAAATCATTATCATACTCTACATGTATATTGATGACAACCTTGCGATTAGTCTATTCCCGGACAAGGACAATTTGTTGAAAACCTCTTTCGGGTTGAGAGCATAATGAGATTGGCCCCATCGCTTTTGACATAGCTAGGAGTACTGAAATACTAGTAGTATGTTATTGTGTCATGAATCATCAATATGATGCGTCAACTTTCAAGTTGTTGCCCTTGTACTTGCTATCCGGACTTTTCTTTCTGAGAATTTTCTCATCTCAGGAATATTTCTCGAGGAGCTAGGGAGGAGGCCAGGCCAAGCCAAGCCAGGCGAGGCGATTAACCAGGTATGGTTCAAGTTTTGACCGGCTATGTTCACTCATTTCTAACCAAGAATATTGAGGAAGCATATTGTAGTTCAAGTATCATATCACAAGAACAAGGACAATTTTATTTTTATCTTGCATGATTAATTTTTCCTTGTAACAGAAATATACTTAATTAATGCTTTGAAATACTACTACATATGCTAACATGACAACTTAGCAATTAAAATAGGAAATTGAATTCGCCTTTAAAAAGATTAGTGTTATGTGTCATGTTAGTGGTAGTATTTCATAACCGACTTGGAAAGAGAAATACTCGTAGACGTAGTCATCATATAATATAGGTTTAGGTTGGTTTATTAATAACGCCCTCAAGACAATAACCAACCAAAATATAGATAAGGTGCATTTAATTGGTTGGACGTGTAGGTTGCTGAAGGCAACTAACAGCCATTCAAGAGTACATTATTTAAGCCACGTGTAAAAGGTACCTATCCTTAATTTTGAAGCCAAATGACAAACCTAGCTAGCTATCTAGCTAGGCTAGCCATTTCTTCTGTCTTAAAATAAGTGTCACAAGCAACTCAAAAATAGTGTAAATTTTCCTTTAAGAAATTGCATTTTGTTCCCATTCTACACAATACACATAAAAATCATTTAGAGTTACGGATTGAGTACTGTGAGTCAACTTCTTGTTAGCTAGGATTAGGATGATCATCGATCCTTAATTTCAACAGGGTTGCAGCCTTAATATTGAAGGCTAACTGACAAACCTATATAGTAGTGTTATTATATCTTAACCATATCATGAGATATATAACTAGAAAGGGAAAGGATAATTAAGTTGTAAGATGTTCTTGATTGATGAGTTTATATGAGTGGCGAGATTTCTTTTCTTTTATTGTTTAATTCGCTGATGCGGAACAGACATGATCACGAGTCACTAGTTAATTCATTGTCCTTCATTATAATTTATAGATAAGATAATTAAAGGTGGAAAAGGAACTTGTGGACAATGATCGTCAAGGTTTTATAGTTTGAAACCCCATTAGATTCATCTGAAATCTAAACTTAATTTTGATGGCCGCATTATTGACTGTTATCAGTAAGTAAAAGTTGAGCTCTACTTTTTTTTTTTTTTTTTTTTTTTTTTTGGGTGGTGGTGGTGGACTCTGGGTTTCGTTTACCCTTGAAGACAGATTTGTGAAGAAAGAGAAACATTAGAAACAATGGAACAGTATGAACCACTGACAGAATATTCCACCACTAAAACTGTAAAAATCTTATTTCAACTCTTAAACCAATACAGTATCTACAAATAAAAGAGGGAGGGAGGGAGGGCGTGGGGGATGTCTTTATTGCCAAAAGAAAGAAGAAGAGGGAAAAAAACAGGAACAACTAAAATATGCTCACCTTTAAACCTTTCAGCAGGAACCCTGTGCTACCAACATCTGTGCGTGTTGAGAAAAACTTACGGTCTATATCTGATGAAAGATATCCAGGTTTTCCACAACTAGATCTTCCGAAAGCGACGTTAGTGGATAACTATAGGCTTCTGAACTGTGAGTCACGACCTGTCTTTCCCACTGATTTGGCCTCGGTGATTCTTCAGATTTGATTCCACTAAATTGAAACAATGATTCCAAATTATTCCCAGCATCCCATGAGAAGCTACTACCATTTTCCACCATGTTGTTCAACTGAAATCCTGCAGTAGCACTGCTGTTTACGTTTGAACTATTACTTGAACTTTCCTTGCCTTCATTGAACAAGAATGAACTCATTGTGGAAACAGAATTGTCTGAAAATTCTGTTTTTGCCATGAGGTCAAAATTTGTTAAATTTGGCATTGAAATGAACCCAGAGTTGGGTTTGGCTTCAAATTGATTTTGGTCATAGGAGGATCTTTGAGTTTGCTCATATTCCACCATAAGATTGGAATTGTATCCAGTCGGATCAATTCTTGCTTGGAATTCGAGTAAGAACAAAGGATCAAAGTCTGGTTTGCTCATGAAATGCTCCCCTGAAGCTTCTGTTAATACTCCAGTACCGTAACTGTTAAAACATCTTTTGTTCACATCATGAAATGGTTGCTCTGTTTCAGCTGAAGTTGATGCAGTTTCATTAGTTTGTGGCTGTGGTGATTGCAGTGAACCTTTATATGCAAAATTCTTCTCACTGTTGGCTCTAACTTCTGTTTCACTTAATGGCTTGTGGGTGTTGGGATCAATACCTTGCTTCATTAGCTTCTTCTTCAAACATGAGTTCCAGAAATTCTTTATCTCATTATCTGTTCTTCCGGGTAATTGTACTGAGATTTGAGCCCACCTGAAATTAATGAACACCCAATTCCAATTTTCCACCAAAATTCAAACTTTAATTATTATTCATCAATATTTGATCAATTCTTACCTATTGATCAATTCTTACCTGTTTCCAAGAACTTGGTGGAGACCAAGTATGAGATCCTCCTCCTGTTGTGAGAACATTCCTCTCTTAAGATCAGGCCTCAAGTAGTTTATCCATCTCAGTCTACAACTCTTTCCACACCTTTGCAAACCTGCATGAACAATTACAATTATACTGACATCAGTGCTACATATATACAATCATAGCTATAGCTAGCTCTAGCTATACAACTGAGAAAATGTGAAGTGAAAGTTTTACCAGCTAATTTAGGAACAGAGCTCCAGCAACCGACACCAAATCTAGTAATGTAATTGAACAGTTTCTCATCCTCTTCGGGTGACCATAGACCTTTCCTCAACTTTTGCTTTACGCAACAAGAGTGGCGACCCATTAGTGATCAAAGAATTAAGTTGTTATATATAATTTCAGTTAACAGTAATGGTGTGATAGCTCCAATGTTTCAGGTTGGGAGATTATATATATATATATAAATATATATATATATATATATATATATAGAGAGAGAGAGAGAGAGAGAGAGAGAGAAAGTAGTTTGTTATGATTTTGAATGGACAGAATCAAGAATAGTTCTTGTGTAGATTTAAAGAGAAGCGGAGATACATAATCATTCTTAGAATTCAAGTTAACAGAGGGA